>JAPXFY010000012.1:91447083-91456787 GCA_030674185.1 Monoplex corrugatus | reverse complement strand
TTCACTTTTTTTTTTAAATCAAGACTTCAGAAAGGCAAAAAGACTAATTGATCTTCAAGGGCTGGGACCTGGGAAATCAACCTAACTCTCCAATGTTTTAAACCAAGGCAGCCGGGCAATGCCCTGCTCTTCACAATTTTCAACTGCTGTGGGATCTTTAACGTGCACAGCTGGAAGGCACATGGGTCCGATTCGTTTTTCATCCCCTTCTGAAGGACTAGACGTTCAGTTTGATTTTCCAGTCAAACTGAGGAGAAAAGTCGAGGCCTTTACAGGGAGTGAACCCTGGAACCTCGAGTTTAGTTATTGGCCGGAAGTTTCTCATAGACATGACACAATGGAGATTGCAGAAAGCATTCAGTCTTAAATCACACTGCCAATTCTGCTGCCACTCAAAAGATATAAATGGCTACGACGGATCACAGATTGTGTGCACAAGCAACCAACAAAATGTGCACGACTCAATCAACGAATATTTATACAGACACTATACTGTACATACCCCAACAATACCCAAGACAGAAACAAAACCTCTCTCTCAGATTTTATAATATGCGGCTTTTATGCCCCACTGTCTCTTCTGGATATTATCACAGAACATCTCATAATAACGTGTACCACTTTCACAGCCCTGATGCTTGAAAACTGTTTTTCGTTTCATTACTTTTGCTGAAATCTCTCACTTCCAGTTCTACTTTATGTCATCATTAGTCGTTCTATTCACTCTGGCTTGCACTACCAGTTCTATATGTTTGTGAATCAGGGGATTACCTTCCACAGCCATCATGGCTCTCAGTTCTCGGTTCAACAGTTCATACTTTTGCTCTAGATCATCCTCCTTCTCTCTGAAAAACAATAACAATGATTGTTACGGATCATAGCAATACATGAAACAATGATCAATATATATGTATATATATATATATATATATATATATATATATATATATATATATATATATTATATATACACACTTACTTCTACCACTGGAAAATAATGTCTGATTCTCTACAACTTCTGTCATTGGAAAATAAAGTCTCATTCTCTACAATTTCTGTCATTGGAAAATAAAGTCTCATTCTCTAAATCTGTCATTGGAAATAAAGTTCATTCCTAACTTACACTGGAAAATAAAGTCTCATTCACTACAACTTCTGACACTGGAAAATAAAGTCTCATTCACTACAACCTACATATTTCTAACCCACTGGAAAATAAAGTCTCATTCACTACAACTTCTGACACTGGAAAATAAAGTCTCATTCACTACAACTTCTGACACAGGAAAATAAAGTCTCATTCTCTACAACTTCTACCACAGGAAAATAAAGTCTCATTCACTACAACTTCTACCACTGGAAAATAAAGTCTCATTCACTACAACTTCTGACACTGGAAAATAAAGTCTCATTCTCTACAACTTCTGACACTGGAAAATAAAGTCTCATTCTCTACCACTTCTGAAACTGGAAAATAAAGTCTCATTCTCTACCACTTCTGAAACTGGAAAATAAAGTCTCATTCTCTACAACTTCTACCATTTACCATTGGAAAATAAAGTCTCATTCTCAACAACTTCTACCATTGGAAAATAAAGTCTCATTCTCTACAACTTCTACCATTGGAAAATAAAGTCTCATTCTCAACAACTTCTACCATTGGAAAATAAAGTCTCATTCTCTACAACTTATACCATTGGAAAATAAAGTCTCATTCTCTACAACTTCTACCATTGGAAAATAAAGTCTCATTCTCTACAACTTCTACCATTGGAAAATAAAGTCTCATTCTCTACAACTTCTACCACTGGAAAATAAAGTCTCATTCTCTACAACTTCTATCACTGGAAAATAAAGTCTCATTCTCTACAACTTCTACCACTGGAAAATAAAGTCTCATTCTCTACAACTTCTACCACTGGAAAATAAAGTCTCATTCTCTACAACTTCTACCACTGGAAAATAAAGTCCCATTTAACTACAACTTCTACCAATGGAAAATAAAGTCTCATTCTCTACAACTTCTACCACTGGAAAATAAAGTCCCATTTAACCAGTCCCCGTGGTGTAGTGGTTAATGCAATGGATTACCGACTGGAAGTTTGTGGGTTTGAATTCCCATCAGTCCCTTCAAAAATATATCACTGTGGGGTTTTTCGGCTCTAACCAGCTCCTACCCGGAGTTGGTTGGGTGTGCTATGGGCTCATTAGGAAGACTGGGACCACATAATCGATTCTCATCCGCTTCACAGATGCGTCACTGAGGGTGTTGCTAAAATCTTCTGACCAGCATCGCAGGTGTCTGTATCTCTTGGGCTTGGTTGACACTAGGATATATGATAATAGTAAGCATACAGTACAGCCCTGTCATGCAGTCTCAATCCTAAATGGAACTCCAAAGCATCATGATTATCATCCTCATTGACACCATCATCACTGCATTGTAAAAAAACAAAAAACAAAAAAAGAACTGTGCCAGCTTCTATGGCCATCAAGGTGGCATAAAAAAATGGGACAGAAAAAAAAAAAGGTGAGCACAAAGGTAACCTTCCTAAGTGCAATGATCCTAACAACTAACAAAAAAGTAAATAAAAAATAAAATAAAATAAGAGTAATAATAATAATAATAATAATAATGTTTATTTGTATAGCGCATATTCCATATAAAAACATGCTCACCAGCGCTTTACATTTCGCAAGAAAGGCAAAAGGTGATAAAAAATGTTCACAATTACATACACAATAAGATAACAACAAACATTAAAGTTATACAAGTAAGAAGACACATAAGAAACCACAGAATATTAAAATTTAAACACTGACTTATGTCTCATTCTCTCAACTACAACACTGAACTAAACTAGAGGACCTGCGCTACAAGATATTGAGCTGCATCTGTCGTCTGATCAGGGCGTTTTTCTTGTTGACCACGCAAACCATTCTTGCATCAGCTTCTCCTCCAGGCCAGAGTTCCTTCCTGAAATAAGCACACAAGTTTGTCTTGTCAGTCCGAAAATTTTCCTTCTTCTTAACCCTTCAACAGAAATGCATCCATGAATGTGTCAGTGTATGCATGTGTATAAATGTACATGTGTATGCATGCATATGCAAGCATACATGCATGGACATGCATACACACACACACATGCACACATAGACACACACACACAACACACACACACACATACACCCCTGAAAAAACATAACATACTGCTAGCTTTGGGTACATCACAGAATTTTTTACAAAGTATAACAAAAAATTTTAAACATCTTAAACTACAGCTACCATCGCAATCAACAAAAATATAATACTGTGACATAACTTTTTTCTTGTCATTTTCCAATATCCATTTCACTTCAGCACTTGCATAAGCCCTTCATTACTGCTCAGATTCCTTAAACCCTTTGTCTCCCACACACCCTTCCAGCATTTCCACATTGACAGCCATAACAACAAAGCAAACACTAAACCCTTTCACTCCCTCACCCTTTCACCAGCTTCCAGTAGGAAGGTGGTGGACTAGGGTGACGGAATGAAAGTTTTTGCAGCTGGCAAATAGCACCCAACACACTACTCAAACCCAAGTCACTGACTGCTCAACTGAACACCCAACACCATCCAAACCCTATTCATAAAATCACACTGCAGGGTCTGCATCCCAAGGGCCTGGTTGATGCCATGATGGAATATGAAGTGTGGAGTACAGCCCTGTCATACAGTCTCAATCAGGAACTGAACTCTATAACACCATCACAATCACTGCCTTTCTCATCATCAAACCACATTCTTCATTCAGACAACCAGACTTCGAGGAGCGGCCACGCTCAAACGCAGAGGTAAAGAAGAAAATGAAGCAAGTATGCAGAAAGTCAACGGCACACCACTCACTCACTCACCCTGTTCCATAACCTGTCTCAGTCTGGTTTCTAACGCCGCAGCCTCGTTGTCCACCTGCAGCTGTTCATGTTCCAAGGCATCCAGCTCACACTTCACATACTGGTTGGTGTCTCGCAGATCCTGAACACAAAATGTTTAAATATAAATAACAAATATCCTCATGCTTCAAGATAAAACTCACTTTTGTACTGCACAGCTACTGTAGCTTACAAACATTTAGTCTCTTCACAAAATTTTCTCCAGGCAGAATGTTGAAGAAACTCTCATGCGGAGAACAAAATATTTTTTTCTCTCTGCTCTGCACCTGTCTCAGTACCTCTACACCTCTCAGTTCAACTCAACAACACAACTCCAAACCTATGGAAACTGAGGTCACTACAACAGCAGGACATGAAAGAACACAGAATTCTGGACAGTTGTTTGCAATGTTGTGATGATGACAATGTGGAAGATTATGATACAATGAAGTCCCACTTTCAAGGGTGCAGCCTAAATAAAGTAAAAAAACTGAAAGGGGTCCAGGGACCGGCAGCACCCCTATGGGGGGTCCGGGGGCCATAGCTCCCCAGAAGCTGAAGCTTTTTCAAAAAACAGATTTTCCGTTTCTGACTGTTTTGAAAAAACAGATTCCGTCGTCAAACGGAAAAAGTTGCACCCATGCACTTTGGATTGAGAATACATACAGGGCTGTACTCTGTGCTCGCTTTCATAACATCCTGGTGCAGACCAGGCCTAAAAGTTACAGACACCTGCAGTGTTGGTCAGGAAATGTGAACAAAACTCTCAGTCAAACATCTGTAAAGAAGTTGGATTCAACAGTGTGATGCCAGCCTTTCAAATAGCACACTCAACTCTCGGGGCAGGATTGATCGGGGCTAAAAAAAAAATTAAAAAAAAATCAGAGAATTTTTCTAAGATACTAGCCTGCTATTCGATCATTTCACCGTGTTCTTATGAAAATACCAAACACAATTACAGCCTACAACTGCTGCAGATTCTTGAAGTAAAATCTTACCTTCTGAGTAGCAAAACCAAAAAACCTACAGCTGCAATTTTCATTGCTTGTTGCAAAAACAGACAGTTTAGCAAAACCAAAAACCAACCAACAACAACTTTCACTGCTTTGTTGTGAAAACAAAGACATATTAAGCCGTTTTGTTCCCCCCCCCCCAAAAAAAAGTTTCTGAAATATGGTTACAAACAAAAATGCTATTTATCTTAAGACTCCATCTATGTGCAGAGCAATGTTTAGAGTCAGGAAGTCCCCCAGAGTTGGTTGAGCACATTAATCATTAAGGAATTGCTCAAACGCGCTCAAATTCTTGAACAAATCATTACAGAAAATGTTCAAATGTGCTCAAATTCTTGAACAAAATTATTAAGGAAATTAGCCAAAATGTGTATCAAATTCTTGAACAAATTACTATGAAATGTTAGGTTGCTCAAATTCTTAACAAATTACTAAGGAAATAGCCAAGTGTCATCAAATGCAGGAACAAATTACTAGAAAATAGCCAAGTGTATCAAATTTCATGAACATAATTACTAAGGAAATAGCCATTCCACTAAACAACATACTATGTGAAATCAAAGACATTCCACTAAAAAAATCTGTGGACAATGTTAGACATTCCATCTAAACACAATCTGGACAATCATAGACAATTGCACAAACAAACAATTTACAATCATAGACATTCCAATACACAATCTGGAACAAATTCACTAAGGCAAATTTGCCAAACTAACCAACATTCTTGACAATCATAGACATAATCCAACTAAACAAATTCTGTGACAAATCATTAGGAATTCCACTAAACACAAAATCTGTGACAATCATTAGACATATCCAAATAAACACAAATCTGTGACAATCATACATTCCACTAAAACCACATCTGTGGGCAATCATAGTCATCCATAAACAAAATAATCTGTGACAATCATAGACATTCCACTAAACACACATCTGTGACAATCATAGACATTCCACTAAACACACACATCTGTGACAATCATAGACATTCCACTAAACACACATATGTGACAATCATAGGCATTCCACTAAACACACATCTGTGACAATCATAGACATTCCACTAAACAAACATCTGTGACAATCATAGACATTCCACTAAACACACATCTGTGACAATCATAGACATTCCACTAAACACACATCTGTGACAATCATAGACATTCCACTAAACACACACATCTGTGACAATCATAGACATTCCACTAAACAAACATCTGTGACAATCATAGACATTCCACTAAACACACATCTGTGACAATCATAGACATTCCACTAAACACACATCTGTGACAATCACAGACATTCCACTAAACACACATCTGTGACAATCACAGACATTCCACTAAAGACACATCTGTGACAATCATAGGCATTCCACTAAACAAACATCTGTGACAATCATAGGCATTCCACTAAACAAACATCTGTGACAATCATAGTCATTCCACTAAACAACATCTGTGACAATCATAGGCATTCCACTAAACAAACATCTGTGACAATCATAGACATTCCACTAAACACACATCTGTGACAATCATAGACATTCCACTAAACACACATCTGTGACAATCATAGACATTCCACTAAACACACATCTGTGACAATCATAGACATTCCACTAAACACACATCTGTGACAATCATAGACATTCCACTAAACAAACATATGTGACAATCACAGGCATTCCACTAAACACACATCTGTGACAATCATAGACATTCCACTAAACAAACATATGTGACAATCACAGGCATTCCACTAAACACACATCTGTGACAATCATAGACATTCCACTAAACACACATCTGTGACAATCATAGACATTCACAAAACACACATCTGTGACAATCATAGGACATTCCACTAAACACACATATGTGACAATCATAGACATTCCACTAAACACACATCTGTGACAATCACAGACATTCCACTAAACAAACATCTGTGACAATCATAGACATTCCAATAAACACACATCTGTGACAATCACAGACATTCCACTAAAGCACACATCTGTGACAATCATAGACATTCCAATAAACACACACATCTGTGACAATCATAGACATTCCACTAAACAAACATCTGTGACAATCACAGACATTCCACTAAACACACATCTGTGACAATCATAGACATTCCACTAAACAAACATCTGTGACAATCATAGACATTCCACTAAACACACATCTGTGACAATCATAGACATTCCACTAAACACACATCTGTGACAATCATAGACATTCCACTAAACACACATCTGTGACAATCATAGGCATTCCACTAAACAAACATCTGTGACAATCATAGACATTCCACTAAACACACATCTGTGACAATCATAGACATTCCACTAAACACACATCTGTGACAATCATAGACATTCCACTAAACACACATCTGTGACAATCATAGACATTCCACTAAACACACATCTGTGACAATCATAGACATTCCAATAAACACACATCTGTGACAATCATAGACATTCCACTAAACAACATCTGTGACAATCATAGACATTCCAATAAACAAACATCTGTGACAATCATAGACATTCCACTAAACAAACATCTGTGACAATCATAGGCATTCCACTAAACAAACACATAAATAAACAAACAACAAAAACAAAAAAAATTGACAAAGTGAAATCTAGCCATTGTGAAGAACCAAAGCATTGAACATTCACAGCACACAAAAACTGCAAATCAAAATCAATACAGTTTTCAACAGGAAAACAGGTGAGACAACTTGAAACTCAGATGAAACTGCTGGGTGCCAATCATGCATACATGCACAGACACTCGTGACTTTAAAGACAAGAATGCAGTGATATTCAACGTCATGTACAAGATGTACAAAAGGAACAGGATTTCCATCTATGTGACGGGAAAAAGTGTTTTAATAGCATTATGATCTTTGTTAAAATGAGCTACACTCATTTCAACTTATACAGTTGACAATCTCATCTGAAACAAGTGTGACTGCCTGCGTTCAAGCAAACAGGAACCAGAAAAAACACGAAAGAAGATATGAACGTGTATAACATTGAACACAGCAGCAGGGAAGTTTCAGTCTTTTTCTCAAATTTTTGTAACTAGTGTTTGTTTGTAATCTTACGCTTGACAAAGCCAGTTTGGCTGAAAATTTGCGCAGATCTCATCTGATTAGAGATTAATGACAACCCCACCCCTTCTTTCCTTTCTTTCTTTTTTTTCTTCTTGTGCATGTGTTGAATATGTAATATTACCTTTCCTCCTTTCTTTTCTCTGTTTGTTGGTCAGAATATTTTGCAACTTTTCTTTAGTTTGGTTGTTTCTTTGAATGGAACATGCTGGGTGGGGAGTGGACAGTGAAACAATCTATTACACCACACAGATACACACGCACATGAAAAGTGATCAATAATAAACATCAGGATGAGAGAAGGTTAGTCTGAGATCTGGGAGCCATTAACAGTAAAATAAGTTAATAGATCATTCCAGTATCAAATTTCACACAAAGGCAGTGTGATCAGAGACCTTTCTTCATGTAAAATCACACCTTTCTTTACAGTATATTTCATTCACTCTAGAATTTCTGATTCACCTTCTCATAAGAACAATAAACATTTTATTTTTCAAATCAGCATGCTATCAACAGTTTGTTGAACACACAAACTGAAAGGTTCGAATAATTCTGCCTCCAGACCCAAAAACTGACAAAATTCAAGTAATCCAAAACAGGTGTGACTGCCTGCATTCGAGCAAACAGGAACGAGAAAAAATAGGAAAAAAGAACGAGAAAAAATAGGAAAAAAGAACGAGAAAAAATAGGAAAAAAGAACGAGAAAAAATAGGAAAAAAGAACAAGAACGTGTATTCAATACAACCAGACAAGACAGGCACAAATTTTCAGCCAACTGGCCTTTGTCAAGCGTTAAGATCACAAACAAACAAACACCTAATACAAAAATTAGGAGACAAAGTCTATTTGATATTCAAGCAAGACAATCCACACAATATGAATTTTAATCAGCAGGTTATCGACAGTGTTGAACACACCTGCTGAACAGTTCGAATAATTCTGCTTCCTGGCCGATAAACTGACAAAATTCAAATGAGACAATCACACAATACAGATTTTATTTCTAACCGCTGAATTTTCCCTTAAAATGTAAAAAAATAAAAATAAAAAAAAATAAAAAAATAAAAATGATGATGGTGATTTGGGCTGGAACCGACCATCAGGACAGGGGTGAGCACGACAAGCAGCACCTGGTGGTGGACGTCTTTTCACAGATTTCTTCACCACTTGGTCAAGTATTTTGCACTTAACATGATCTCCCTCATCAGCCAAGTTAATGTACTTATAAAATATAGTTAACATGTGCTATTAAAACACTTTTTCTTATGGAAGACAAAATATCAACAACAAAAACAGTAACAGAATATCAAAATAAACAGTATTCAAAAAACACATCCAACACAAAAACATTCACATGCTTTCATGACTATCTAACAAGTGGGAACAAAGCAATTTCAGGTTGGGTTTGAATCTCGATTTCTGACAACACAGTTCCTTCTTCAGGAAAGATGAAGAATCACAAAAAGTGACAGACTTCATGCCAACAAGAGAGAGAGACGCAAGCACACAAACTGTTCTACGTACCGCCATCTGTACCCCTTCCAATTTCTTCTGTCACAGATTAATTGACATACACAATGAGAGAGAGAGAGGGAGGGAGAGATCAGCAAAGAATTGTGCATTAAAATC
>JAPXFY010000012.1:91414583-91442083 GCA_030674185.1 Monoplex corrugatus | reverse complement strand
TCATCACCACCATCATCATCATCATCATCATGTGCCCTGCCACATGGCGTTGGCGGTCATGGCCTCCATATGTATCTATCCATTGTCGCTGCGAGTACAACTTCCACCCCTCTGTCCTCAGCAAGTCCGTCCATTATTTTCTCCCTGGGTCTTCCTGGTGTTCTCTTTCCCTCCAGCTTTCCTGTTGTGACAGGTGCTCTAATTCCTCTTTCCTCATAAAATGGCCTATAAATGTTACTTGTCTTTTCCTAATCTTCCTTATCAATGATCTTCTTGTGTCTGCCTCCATTGAGACTGTATCAATGATCTTCTTGTGTCTGCCTCCATTGAGACTGTATCAATGATCTTCTTGTGTCTGCCTCCATTGAGACTGTATCAATGATCTTCTTGTGTCTGCCTCCATTGAGACTGTATCAATGATCTTCTTGTGTCTGCCTCCATTGAGACTGTATCAATGATCTTCTTGTGTCTGCCTCCATTGAGACTGTATCAATGATCTTCTTGTGTCTGTCTCCATTGAGACTGTATCAATGATCTTCTTGTGTCTGCCTCCAACAAGATTCTCGTTTGTTTTGTTTGCTGTCCCATGGAACTCTGTTATACACTAAGCCATCTGTACTAAAGGGGGGGGGGGGGGGGGGGGGGGGATTGCCCACTCAGACTGGCTCTGATGGGGCTTGCTCATTTTGTCTGGTTCCATGACCTGAGAAATTACTGTTGTTATTATTGGGGTTATTATGTAATGTTAAATTGTTATTATGTAATATCCACAGTCAGATGGATTGGAACAGGCATGGCTGAACTCCACCAAAATGATCCACCACCAGTGCAGTCTCCAATGGTGTTTTGAGTTTAGAACTTAATCAAGAGGGATTCATCACACTCAGGTAACAGTATTAACACCATACGTGCTCCACCCAAATCTGCCAGCAGTCATCTGGCAGGCTCCCTGAGACTGTGTAAAACCCTTTGCACTGGGAAGGTCTTGGATTGAGGAGCTAAAATGGAATACAGTTGGGGGGGGGGGGGGGGGGGGGGGGAGGGGAGGGGAAAAAAAAACCTTTGAAATACTAAGTTATTAGGAGGAGGGGAAGAAAACCTTTGAAATACTAAGCTGACATCATAGAAACAGAATGATGTAAACATTAAGATCAACAACAAACAGGCCGAAATGTTATGTTGCAGGCTGGGACCAGAAATGGTGGACGGTTATTCAGCAATCCATGCTGGGTGGCTGAGGACAGAGAGGGTGGAAGATGTGCTTGCGGCAACAAGGGATAGATACATATGGAGGGCCATGACAGCCAACGACATGCAGCAGGGCACATGATGATGATGATGATGATGATGATGATGGGGGATCTCCAGGCACTAGGACGCTGGCGGAATCACCATGGGTGTGGTAGGGGTGCAAAAGAATCGAGATGAGGGTTATGGGAGCATAGTCATTGAAACAGCATGGAAGATGTGACAATAAGGAAAGGAAGGGGGGAAAGGAGGGGGGGGGGGGGACAGACAGACACACAGACAGAAAGCAAGACAGACAGAGACAGAGACAGAAATACAGAGATAGAAAGACAGAAAGAGCGAGACAGAGAGAGAAATACAGAGAGACTAAGACAGAGATAGAAAGACAGAAAGAGCGAGACAGAGAGAGAAATACAGAGAGACTAAGACAGAGATAGAAAGACAGAAAGAGCGAGACAGAGAGAGAAATACAGAGAGACTAAGACAGAGATAGAAAGACAGAAAGAGCGAGACACAGAGAGAAATACAGAGACTAAGACAGAGATAGAAAGACAGAAAGAGCGAGACAGAGAGAGAAATACAGAGAGACTAAGACAGAGATAGAAAGACAGAAAGAGCGAGACAGAGAGAGAAATACAGAGAGACTAAGACAGAGATAGAAAGACAGAAAGAGCGAGACAGAGAGAGAAATACAGAGAGACTAAGACAGAGATAGAAAAGACAGAAAGAGCGAGACAGAGAGAGAAATACAGAGACTAAGACAGAGATAGAAAGACAGAAAGAGCGAGACAGAGAGAGAAATACAGAGAGACTAAGACAGAGATAGAAAGACAGAAAGAGCGAGACAGAGAGAGAAATACAGAGAGACCAAGACAAAGATAGAAAGAGAACCAAATGAAAAAATAAACAGAAGAAGGTCTTTTTTGTTGTTGTTGTTGGTGGTGGTGGTGGTAGTGGCAGTATATGTATTGTTGTTTTGTTGTTGTTGTTGTTGCTGGTGGTGGTGGTGGTGGTAGTAGTGGCAGTATATGTATTGTTGTTTTTGTTGTTGTTGGTGGTGGTGGTAGTGGCAGTATATGTATTGTTTTTGTAGTTGTTGTTGTTGTTGGTGGTGGTGGTGGTAGTGGTAGTATAATTACGTATTATTGTTTTTGTTGTTGCCACTGTAGTTGGTGGTGAAGCCGTGGTCATTGTCGACAACGACAGACGAACACCATATGTATTGTTGTTGTTTTAGCATAGCTGACCACAAAAGCATCTCATTGTAAAACATAAAAAGTTCAGCAATGTAGACATACAATGTGGAATGCTATACATATATTTTCTTGGAGGGGGGAGGGAGGAACGTATATGTATAATTTATGACCGCAAAACTAAATGCGTTATGAATAAGTCTTAATGAGATACAATAACATTCTCCTTGAGGAGAAAATATATAGGAAAAAGTTAACACTTTAACTCCGGCACCCTATCCACCAGTTGCAAAAACTTAACCCTTTCACAGGGTCAGGGAGGGTTAAGTTTTTCCGGTGTATGGAAAGGCTGCAAGAAGGCAAGGGTTAACAGGGAATATTAATAAAACCATGTTTGTTATTATGACATCTACGCTGTGGCTTGAATCCAAGTGTTAAGCTGCTGCTTTAGTTAAACATTTTCTGTAACCAGGAAATCAAATTAACCCTTTGACTCCCTCATCCTCTCTACCAGCTGCAAAAAAATTAACCCTGTCACTCCCTTGTCCTACTTTCCTGCACAAAATTTGCAGACATGGTAAAGGAGTAAAGGGGTTAAGTTTATGTTTTGTTGGCATAGCTGATAATGCAGAAATGTGGTGAATAGGGTGGGGATCAAAGGGTTAATCCTTTGACTCTCGCATCCTCTCGAACTGCAAAAACTTAACCCTTTGACTCCCTCACCCTATCCACCAGCTTCTTGCAGGAAGCTGGTGGATAGGGTGAGGGAGTCAAAGGGTTAAGTTTTTGCTTTGCTAAAATGGTTGGCAATGCGGGACGTTGGTGGACAGGGTGCAGGAGTCAGAGGGTTACTTGACATACGGCATACTAAAAATGCTACAAGATGTCAAAGGGTTAATTGACACAGAGCATACTGATTAAAGTCATGTACAGTACAACGAACATAATTATATCATAAGCCATACATAATGATTACATACTGGAAATAAAAAAATTAGGTCATACATACATGGGAAAAAGTCAAAAAGTCACATGAATAGCAAGTGTACAGATAAGCGGCATAACAACAAAATTAGAAAATCGACAAAATACACATCATCACAAAGTAACCATATAATACAGACAACAACAACAACATGATGGGAACGGCCCACAGCCCACACTGAAGCCACTAGTGCTGAGAAGCACATCAAAACAGCTAGGAAATATTGCATCTGCACGGATAGGAAAACAGCAAAACAGGCAGAAAAGCATATTCTGAAAAAGACCAGCTTGAAAGCCAACAGAAGCAGCTTTAAGATGAGATCATTTGAGACGAAAATACTATTATGAATTTTACAATGACATACTGGATACAGCTTTGTAAAAAAAAAAATAATAAAAAATAACAGTAAGATCAGTTCAAATAAATAAGATAAATACAAAAACAAATATAAACTGATATCAGTCTTCTTCACATCCTACTGTGAATATCCTTACACTGCAGTCTGAAAACCTACGATCAAACAGCAGTTAAAAAACCCATGATAAAATAGCAGCTCAGAAAACCCATGATCAAATAGCACTTCAGAAACCTATGGTCAAATAGCAGTTCAGAAAACCCATGATCAAATAGCACTTCAGAAAACCTATGGTCAAATAGCAGTTCAGAAAACCCATGATCAAATAAAAACCCATGATGAAATAGCAGTTCAGAAAACCCATGATCAAATAGCAGTTCAGAAAACCATGATCAAAAAGCAGTTCAGAAAACCTATGATCAAATAACAGTTCAGAAAAACCCATGATGAAATAGCAGTCAGAAAACCCATGATCAAATAGCAGTTCAGAAAACCTATGGTCAAATAGCAATTCAGAAAACCTATGATCAAATAACAGTTCAGAAAAACCCATGATCAAATAGCAGTTCAGAAAACCCATGATCAAATAACAGTTCAGAAAACCCACTGATCAAATACAGTTCAGAAAAACCCATGATAAATACAGTCAGAAAACCCATGATCAAATAATAGTTCAGAAAACCCATGATCCAATAGCAGTTCAGAAAACCCATGATCAGTCAAACACGTTCAGAAAAACCCATGATCAAATAACAGTTCAGAAAACCCATGATCAAAATCAACAGTTCAGAAAAACCCATGATCAAATAGCAGTTCAGAAAACCCATGATCAAATAGCAGTTCAGAAAACCCATGATCAAATAGCAGTTCAGAAAACCCATGATCAAATAACAGTTCAGAAAACCCATGATCAAATAACAGTTCAGAAAACCCATGATCAAATAGCAGTTCAAAAACCCATGATCATACAACAGTTCAGAAAACCCATGATCAACAACAGTTCAGAAAACCCAGATCATACAACAGTTTCAGAAAACCAGATCAGATCCGAAAATGCATAATCAAGTCAAACTTTTCCATTAATCATTTTGGACAGCACTACCAAGACCCATTCTGCTACAGCCCAGAAAAGCAGGGACTGGCTGGATCAGGGATTGGCTTTGGTATGAATTTGTGGTCACAATAAAAAGTCTTGCAAACCTGGCAACAAAGCCATTCAACTGGCCAAGCTTCCAGAACATGGCGCTGTACATATTTCTATCCATCATCATCATCAGGTGCCCTGCCGCATGGCGTTGGCGATCATGGACTTCCATCTGTCTCTATCTCTGTTGCCCCTTGCATCTCTCCCACCCCCCTCGTCCCCAGCCACTCCGCAAGTCCATCCAGCATTTTCTCCCTAGGTCTACCCGGTGCTCTCTTTCCTCCAGCTTTCCCGTTGTGACCAAGTGCTCCAAATCCCCCTTCCTCATAAATGTTGCCTGTCTTTTCCTAATCTTCCTTATGAGTGATCTACTTGTGTCTGCCTCCATCAAGACTGTCTCGTTTGTTTTCTTTGCTTTCCATGGAACTCTCAACATTCTTCTTAGAAACCACATCTCGGCTGCCCCAATCTTGTTCTGGCTTTGTTTGTTGACTGTCCACGCCTCATATCCGTACATTTCTGTCCATATTCATATTGATTTCTTTCATCAAAGTGGATTTTCCATGTGAAACTCAGGCTGCTCTCTGCTTTAAGAGTGTGTCACCACAGTGAAGTGCCACCTTCTCTTTTTCTTTCTTTCATTTTTTTTTTTTTTTGACCAAAACTTCAAAAAGGCAAGAAAGCTAATTACCTTCAAGGGGAGGGACCAAGGAAATCAACCTATCTATCCAATGTTTTATACCAAGGCAGCGGAGCGAATGCCCTGCTCTTCACAGTTTTCAAGCTGCCATGGGATCTTCAGCCTGTGCAGGCCAGGAAGCACACAAGTCTGACTACAATCTGTTACCATGAAAGTTTTCATTTGAGACATGAAGTTCACATGCTGATTTTGTACAAATGCACCTATCTCAAAAAGCAGTGATATCCTCATGTCACCCATTCTAAAGGGGCTGACTTCAAGACCTTCTGTTACTACTCTGTCCTACAGAGCCCTGAAAAGTAATATGTTGATATAACGGGTGTTCACTTTGCTGTTTCAATTAGTGAAAGAGCTTCAGTGTAAATATAAATAGTACTTTTACTACATTATCAACAAAGCAAGTATTAAATTAAATATGGATGGTTACATTTGTTACACTGGTTACAGAGTTACAGTTTTCACTGACTGGTTACACAGAGTTTCAGTTTCAGATGTTACCAAGTACACAGAAGCCCATACTCTATCCGACACCTGAGAATAGAATACTTGTGTTTATTTGGAATTCTGAACTACAGGAAGTAAGTAAAATGGATAGTGAAAAAGCTCTGACCATGTTGGTGAGATGTGAAATCACCATCATAAATTTGCTAAGTAAATATCATTGTAGGACTGTTTGGGTTTTTTTCCTTTCTTTCTTTTTCTTTCTTTCATTCTTTCTTTCTTTCTTTCCTCCTTTCTCTTTTTCTTTCTTTTCTCTCTTTCAATCTTTTTCTTTCTTTCTTTCTTTCTTTCTTTTTCTTTCTTTCTTTTTCTTTTTCTTTCTTTCTTTGCTTCCCTCTCCCAGAAATGGTCGATCATTCAGAAGTTTAATCTTAGAACCCATGACCAAAGGGGACATGCTGTTATGGCTATACTGTTAGTGGACGCAGGGATATACACAGAGAGACTTGAAACAAACTCAATGATATATATTAAAATCTCTATCTCATGAAACGTCAATACTTTATGTTGCACCATGAGTCATCAACTACTCACAATATAAACCACAATAACAAAGGCATAACGCAACTGAGTGTTACCTGATGACCTACACTTCTTAAAGCTTACGTTACTGCAGTATAGCAAGTCACTGGCTTGGAACCATGAGTCATCAACTACTCACAATATAAACTACAATAACAAAGGCATAATGCAACTGAGTGTTACCTGATGACCTACACTTCTTAAAGCTACAAAACTCATGATACAGCAGTATAGCAAGTTACTGGCATGGAGCAAGCCAAAGATGTCTAACAACGCAAAAAGTGAGTTTCAAATCTCTCTCTTTATACTTCTGTTGAGAGGGGAAAAAAAAAAAGGATAGGTCATGCAAGAGTTACCTACCACGCAACACCCTCAGAGTAGGTCGAAGGTGCAAGGTTTTGAGAGATGCTGCAAGTCCAATCCATCACGATCATGCATACACTCAATGCAAACATCACAAGAAATGTCAACATCAATGAACCAATGCCAAACAACAAAAGTCTGATAAGCCAGAAATGAACACAGCACAACACACAAAACAGCAAACTCACGCAACACAAATAACGCCTAAGAAATCGGGCAACACAATACAGAGCAAACTCACACAACACAATTCATATCAAATAGATCAGGCAATGTACAAAGAATAATGGAACAAGACGTGACTATATTATGTTTAAAAAGATAAGATGGAACTAGACATGACAATATTCTGTTTTTAAATGAATTGATCTAAATCCGAGGATTGGGGGGAGGTGGGGGGGTGGGGGGGTGGTGGTCTTCATTATCTGTCTCCTAATCCCTCTCCCCCAAAACCCTCTACTTCTCCCATGTAGACAGCCTGAGCGAGCATTAACCCTTTGACTCCTGCACCTATCCACCAACTACAAAAACTTAACCCTTTGACTCCCTCATCCTATCCACCAGCTTCCTGCAGGAAGCTGGTGGATAGGGTGAGGGAGTCAAAGGGTTAAGTTTTTGCAGTTGGTAGGTAGGGTGCAGGAGTCAAAGAGTTAAGTCAAATCACTAGATATCAAGAACATAGAACTGAGAAATACAGAGACAGAAATGTGACAAATCTTGAACAAATCTGAAAACCATAGAAGACATCAAAGCAGATAACACACAAGTTTTCCGACAGTTGAGAACACAGTACTTAATAATGAAAATTTCTTTGCACACTGAACAACACCACTGTGACAAACAACAGCAATCAAACACAAGCACTGCAGACACACATCAGAACATACACAATGTCTATTGACTACAAACTACAAGTGTCTATATACTAGCAACTCAGTTCGATGAAACTACATGTGATTTGTGATACATTATGACTAGCAACACACAAGTGTACTGACTAGCAAACTACAGTGCACTATCTGACTAGCAAAATACACCACCAACAACAGTAGGCTACAAACGCAAATACAACATATTCAGATATCTGATATCACACAAATAATAAACGTGCATTTCAAGATGAAAAACACACACACAAAAAATACATCATAGTATCAGTAATTGACAATTAAGAACACACCACATTAAAAACATCAAACCATTCACAAACAAGCGCATCAGTATTTGACAATTAAAAGGAATCATTAGACATCCATAAATACATAAACAGCTTATGCATTACCTATCTAGGGACTAACTGTAAATGTTTGCTAGATGTTTAGTGCTGGTGAATTAAAAATATGTCCTCAAAAAGTAACGATTAGAGGAGATTTCTGGCTTATTATAATTCCACTTGTATAAGGCAAATAATAACTTAAGACATAGTGAAAATGTATCTTAGCCATCAATTTACACAACTCTACAAATATACTGGAACATTACGCTTTTTTAGTGCATGCTGCTCCTTTAAATCGGATTTTAAACCTCAAGGTTAGAATGAAATAATTACAATTAATGCAGGCTGCTCCTTTAAATCGGATTTCTAACCTCTACATTAGAATGAAATAATTACAATTTGTGCAGGCTGCTCCTTTAAATCGGATTTTTAACCTCTACATTAGAATGAAATAATTACAATTTGTGCAGGCTGCTCCTTTAAATCGGATTTTTAACCTCTACATTAGAATGAAATAATTACAACTAGTGCAGGCTGCTCAGAAAATACTGGATGGACTTGCAGGGTGGCTAAGGACAGAGAGGGTGGAAGATGTGCTTGCTGCGACAAAGGATAGACACATATGGAAGGCCATGATCGCCAACGCCATGCGGCAGGGCACATGATGATGATGATGATGCAGGCTGCTCCTTTAAAGCAGATGTCTAATTTCCAGGACAGAATGAAATAATTATAAAAACACTGACAAGAAAATGATACAATCCCTCCCCTCTTCTCTTAGTTTTGTGTAGCTTTTGCAAAGCATTTTTTTTTTTTTTTGATCAATTACTTTCCACAGCACACTAACCTCATGTGCACAGTGTGGGGGAAAACATTACTTCATCTAAACATTTTACATATAGGAGTTATCGTCTTGAGCTCATTAAAATATCAGGAAAGTGTTCTTATCCATTCTTGATGTCCTACATTCACTGAATTTGTCTCTTTTGCTTTTTGTGATTACTTGAAAAAGGACAGTTGGCTGATAATTTGCACCTGTCTTGTTTTGTTAATTAACCCTTTTACTCCTGCACCCTATCTATGAACTACATAAACTTAACCCTTTAATTCCCTCACCCTACCCACCAGCTTCCTGCAGGAAGCTGGTGGATAAGGTGAGGGAATCAAAGAATTAAGTTACTGCTTTACTTGCATGGTTGACAATGTAGGATGCTGGTGGAAAGGGTGCAGGAGTCAAAGGGTTAAATATGTGTTCTAATTTTGTTCTCGCATGTTTCTGGTTTCATGATCTTCTTGCTTACATCTGCTTCTCATAAACTCTTGTGAAAGATTTCTTTGTGGGACACAGGTCACTGTGCCTATAACACTCATCATCATTATCATCATCATCATCATCCTCATCATCATCACCATCATCATCATGTGCCCTGCTGCTACAAGGCCGCTGGCCGGAAATTCCCTGTGTTATGTGTTGTGCCACGCTAGTGTGTACAGGATTTTACCAAAGTGTACAGCGTCGTCTCTCCGTAACCGGACTTATTACAGTTGTGATTTTCATGTGTGTGCTTGTAGGACTTCTTATTCATAAGATGTGAGTATTTTTTTTGCTAGCGTTATTTCGTTGATGCTGTAGAGAGGGAGGAAAAAGGTGTATATTCTGTACTGACAGTGCCTCTGGATACGTGATACTAGGGCCTGATACTGTTAGTGTGTACGCCGTTACAGTCACAATGGAGGGAGAAAAACATTTAGAAAATGAGCATACTTTTAGACTTAATTCTTTGTGTAGAATTTGTGGTGAAAGATCAAGGAGGAATCGTGACATAGATCCCCCGAAGCTGTGTACAAACTATGCTTTTGAGCTGGAGCGGTTTCACGGTATAGTTGTGTCTAATGACACTAGTAGTACACACTCCACAACACTGTGCATGAAATGTTACTCAAGGCTGATAAGACTGAGAAATTCATCATCTCCAGAGAAAACTTTGCAGACAGCTAAAGAAATCACGGAGAAAATGTACTGCAATATGGGCGCAATCCTTTATCCATCAACGCAGTAGCACTGCCTTGGTGCAAAACCTTTTACAATCAAAACACAGCTGCATGACCATCAAACCTAAACATGGGTGTAACCTAAACTGTTTCAGATAGCCCCACTGTGATTAGCATATGAAGCACTGACCATGAGGGTACTATAGCTGTAAGTAGCGACATTGTTCCTCAGGAAGAAATTCAGAACAATAAGTGATTCAGTTCATTTTAACCTTCCATGCCGGCACTACAACTCTCAAAAGTGAGAAACGCCAGCTGTATACTTAATGAAAAAACAGCCTCACAGGCACGTCACCAATATTACAGTCATCTCCTGCAAATGCGGGCCGAAGAACAAAGTCAAAAAAATGCGGTATAAAGAAATAGAATTATACACTGTTTTTTTAATTTTTTTTTATGGATTGAGGGTGAAAGAAACAGATGAACTAGCACGCACAAAATACATAATTAAAACAATATAAAAAACATAATAAGACATGATTGGCTTGATAACAGCTCCGTAAGAGCAACTAGAACAGTTACATTTCTCCACCCTTTGTGAACAGATGCCAGTTTCCTCATATCTATAAACACTCTCAGTCTGGAAATTTGTGATAATGGCCATGGTATGGGCCGCCCCATTCACTTGCTTCCCAGTGCCAGGAGGTGGGTATTAATCACAGCCTGCCGCGCCCCAGAACGAACGCTGGATAATCAGGTTCAGTGCAGTGCATGCTGACACATGTAGCTAGCCACACAGAGCTGTTTATACTTGAGAAAAGTCAGTTGTTACTTACAGCATGCTTGAAGATGGTCTTTTTGTCTGTGTTAATTCATGCTAGCCTGCCTTACCCTGAAGTGATTCAGAAAATTACCCACATTTTGCATGTTTGGCTTCCACAATTTTATGGCGTGTTTGGAGCTTTGGAAAGTGCGAGTTCAAGAACTATCTAAAGGCAATTAGGCGTAATCCTGGTTCTGGTGAGAATTGTGATATAATGGAAAGAGAAAGGTACTGTGTTTCAACGAGTTATTAGCGCAGCCAGCCGCTCAGATTGAGTATGGACTCTCGCTCTTATCTCTGGCTCAGGGGACAGGTATATTTCCCCTGCACACCTGCAATAACACATCAGCTCATAAAGCCGTGCCTGCCGCATGACGTTGGCGATCATGGCCCTCCCATACAAATCTATCTTTTGTTGCTACAAGTGACCTCCCACCTTTCTGTCTTCATCCACTCTGCAAGTCCGTCCAATTTTTCTCCCTGATCTACCTGGTGCCTTTTTTCCTCCATCTTTCCTTGTGTCTAGGTGTTCCTAATTTCTCTTGCCTCATAAATTTATCATACATGTTAGCTTGTCTTTTCCTAATCTTCTTCAGTAATGTTCTCTTGTTGCCTATTCACTTACCTAACATTAAATATCAAACAAATGCAATACTAGGCAAAAAAAATCTTTAAGCTGAATTGTATTTAATAAACATACTTAACTTGTCTCACAAGCGAGGCTAGACTTCCAATATTACTACTGTAATGGCACATGTGCAACTTGGATGGAACAGCAGCAATATTCAAAGTCTTGAGTCTAGCTTGTGATAACAGCAGAGTATGTGCAATGAAACAAGTTTACACAGAGCACAAACAAAATAAATCACGAATTTTGCAGGTGAGGTCAGGATCAGGCACACTTAGCGTATGGGCTCAGTGTCCAACGGACCTACATCATTACACAGCAGACTTACATGATGCATGGAACACGTCCACTTATATCATGCCCACTCAGAAAAAAAAAATGTCCTGTACGTTACTGGTGACTGATAGCCAAGTGATTAAGACATTCGTCAAAGGATGACTTTGCCTTGAGAAACCTGACACCTAGGATGCATGGGTTCAATTTCAACAGTGGACAAATTTCTAAAAAAAAACAAATAAAAATAAAATAAAAAAGGTTGGCAAACAGAGGGCATCCAGGAGTCATGACCTGGATGAGACCCGGCCCCCTTAGAGTGTCAGGAGTTAAGGGCCGTAACGCTTGCTTGACGGGGATTTCTCCACTGAGGACCTTCTGTTGTCCGACGTCCCCAGAGTTTCTTACTACTAACATCCATACACAATCCGAAAAAAAACGTTCCATTTCATGCTTCAAACACACTCTCTCTTTCTCTCATTTTTATTTGGGGGGTTGGCGGGGGGGGGGGTTAATGACAACATGGCGGAAGAGATATCCGATTACCTAACCTGATTCAAAAGATGAAGTATACTGGACGACTGTGTTAGCTCCTTGTCGTTCTGTCATTTCTGCAAATCCTGACTGGCACGGGCTCAGCAATCAGGGCTCTTGCTCGCACCTCAACCCTTTGCTGTCTTTCTTCATCCTACACTACGTCAGAACATGTTGGGCTGGGTGTTTTTTACAGTTGTTGTGAATGGTGGCTAGAAAATATGTGAATGGGTGGTAGATATATAGGATGATCACTTGACCCTTCGACTCCCGCACCTGTCCACAAGCATCTGCAAATTCAACCACGCTTGCAAAGCAAATCTTAACCCTTGACTCCCTCACCTATCCACCGCTTCCTGCTGTGGACAGGGTGAGAGTCAAAGGGTTAAGTTTTTGCAGTTGGTGGACAGGGTGCGGAATCAAAGGGTTTAAAGTAGCTGAATCTATTCATAAATCAAACTACAATACACAGACAGGTAAATAAAACAAAGGCAACAAAAATCAGAAAGAATGAAGTTGGTGGTTGTATAGATTTTACTAAAGAAATCTGACAATTCTCCTTCCTTCCCCACTTTTCCCCTTTCATTCTCTGTTGTAACTGAAAGAAGATAACAGAATAACATGGCTATGCATTTTGTACAACAAGGTGAGTGTGCTGATTTTTTCCCCATATGTTTTGGACCAGCATGCCTTGCAGAGTACCTCTGATGACTTCCCAGGTACCTGCCCTCCTTATTCAAAGTTTTCCGTGTTTCCATTTACATGTCCAACGTAAAATGCTCCAGAGTCAACAAAAGAAAACTATAGTATATTGGGCACATGAACAGAAACACGAGAACCAACTTGATGACATCAGTCCTGCACGGGAGAGTCAAGCAAGAGAAAACAGGAAGGCCAGCAAAATCCTTCATGGACAACATCGCTGATCCCTGCAAACTGGACTCCATGACATCTACACAGGAACAGAGTCCATGTCACCTGGCGATCCTTCGTGACAAAGAGTGGAGCTCCCACCGTCGTCCACGGTGATGGAGATGGATGATGATGATGCAATAAAAGCCCATGGGTATTTTTTCCAAAGGTCTAATTGTCCATCCACTCCCCCTCCCCCACCCCCTTAGTCTTATAAGTCTCCATACCTTCATGTTGTCCAATGCATTTGTTGGATTTGATCATTTACTTCTATTTCCTGTCAGGGTTCAACAGTTAACCCTTTGACTTCCTCACTCTATTCACCAGCCTCCTGCAGGAAGTGAGGGAGTCAAAGGGTTAAAGCACTGCCTTACCTTCGTCTCTGTATGAGTGAAGGACTGTACGGGCAACTGAGGGGTAGCAACGGTGGTGCCACTGACTTGCGTGCCTTGCTGGGTCTCCTGTCGCGCCTTTTCCAGCAGCAGTTTGGCACGCTCCTTCAGTTCATTGTGTCGACTCGACACATTCTGGGTCTGCCATACAACAGCAATGTCGTCAGTGGTGATGATAATGATGATGATAGGCATGCAATATTTATCTGGTCATACATCCTCAAGTGATGATGATAGGCATGCAATATTTATCTGGTCATACATCCTCAAGTGATGATGATAGGCATCAATATTTATCTGGTCATACATCCTCAAGTGATGATGATAGGCATGCAATATTTATCTGGTCATACATCCTCAAGTGATGATGATAGGCATGCAATATTTATCTGGTCATACATCCTCAAGTGATGATGATAGGCATGCAATATTTATCTGGTCATACATCCTCAAGTGATGATGATAGGCATGCAATATTTATCTGGTCATACATCCTCAAGTGATGATGATAGGCATGCAATTTTTATCTGGTCATACATCCTCAAGTCAATATTAAACATATCGCACATTATTCCACATTTTATCACAACTGTTGAACATATTTTATTCTAAATATCTCATGATAATATTTCACCGAAAAATTTATCAAAATTAATCAGCATAAGAATGTGGGGGTTTTTGGAGTCATATTTGTTTCTAAGTAACAAGCAACGAGCATGCTTTGATATGGACTGTTTGCGCTATACAGATGTTATTATCATTATCATTATCAATGTTCACCAAGAGACTGCCTGTCCAATTTCACCATGTAACTCTCCCACACAGACATTTTTAATCCATTTGAAAAGTTTAGACATTTGGAAAAATTTGCAATTTGGGGGATTTTAAAAATTAAGTTTCATGGAAAAAAAAACGCTAGGTATCAAAACTTGCGCCGTAAATACTTACATTTTTGATCTGAGATCCTGCTCCAACTGGAGACCTGGAATAACGAAACCAAAATTACACATTGGCAATACAAAAGTCTCATTAAAAAAAAAAAAAATGAAAGAAAATCTGATTAATAAAGAACAATCTCCTTAACTGCAATAGGGGGACGCTGAAATATATTGGACATGAAATGTTATGATAAAATGTGAGTATTACGGCTACAGAAACTGTGAGTATTATGGTCACAGAAACTAACATTCTGTAATGTAAAATCAGACATGCTCTGGAAAAAATGCAATGAGATTCATCCTGGAATATATCGCAGATGAAAGTGCCACCAGTCTTCACACCATCACTCATAGTTACCCAACACCACAATAGTCATGTCTAGGTACAACAATGTCGAGTATACAAAAACGATCACAGATATCAAAATGCACATGGAGAAAGCTCCATGACAGATGTCAGAGCCAAACACCAAATACACAAATCTACAAGGTAATAACTTTTTTCCCCCATCTACAATATCTACTAAAAAGGCGAATGAAAATTTCATAAAAATTATCTAATAGAATAATATATTTTTACTCACAATTTTTCCAAAAATTAATACATTTTTACGCAACAAATTTTATCAACATGACATCCCAATCAACTATTGAATTTTCAGTAAAAATAACTGTTATACATTCAACAGTTCCTTTACCTTCCTCCTGATGGAGCCACATGGGGCTGACCAGGCACTTTGGAATGACCGTAGGGCTCCCCTCCAGAATCAAAAGGATTCATCGGTTGTTGTGGCCTGGTTTGTCCCTGTCCATCCACAAAATCACCAGCACTTTGCTGACCTGACGGAGAAGCTTTCCTATGTGTGGACTTTGGTGGTGAACTGTCTCTGACGGGTGTGGATGTGGCCACAGCGGAAGCCGCATGAATTTCCTCTTCAATATTTGTCTGAGGGGACAGCGGGGTACTCTCCCGACTTCTCCGTCCCTCTCCCCCCTCACTTTTAAGACTGTGTTTGGAGGAAGAGGCACTCACACCACCACTACCACTATTTTGTCTTTCTGTCTTTGGTCTGCCTTGTTGGTGACCGTACATTTCTGCCGACACTCGCTCTTCGTCTTCCACGTCCCTCTCACCCAGCATGTACGTGCTTTCCTTAGAGTTGGTGCCGATCTGACGGACCTGCAGAGACTGGCCGGTGAAGTAGGAGCGTAGCTGGTGTAGGTAGGTCATGACACACAGCTTGTCTGGCACTGCCAGCAACACCATGTCTGCTGGCTCTATCACTTTGGGGATCCCTAGCTTGGCTGCCGCATCAAACGCCTAATAAACACACAAATAAACCTGCTTTTTACCCTAGTTGACAGCGGCATCAAACACCTAATAAACACACAAATAAACCCACTTTTTATCCAAGTTGACAGCAGCACACAAATAAACCTGCTTTTTATCCAAGTTGACAGCAGCACACAAATAAACCTGCTTTTTACCATAGTTGACAGCGGCATCAAATGACTAACAAACACACAAATGAACATGATATTTACCCCAGCTGACGTCAGCATCAAACGCCCAACAAACACAGAAATGAACCTTTTTACCCCACTTGATGCCAGCATCAAATGCCTATTGCTACTGCCATTTTTCTTTAAAGCCCAGCCAACTGCGTAGACCCATATCAGGATATAATCATTTCAAAACATACAATACTTCAACAGATTAAAAAAGAAAAAAGGAAAAGAAAATTAAGTACACATATCAATGCATCCATGCACATAATCTAAGGAGATGCCCTGGCATTTGACAAACACACAAATGAACCTGCCTTTTACCCCAGTACACTTCACTGGATCGTCTTCCTGTGTGAAGGTCTCAGTGAAGATGTGCACAGAGCTTATGAATTCAAGTGTTAACTGTGAACACAACTTATGAATTCAAGTGTAGACTGTGAACACAGCTTATGAATTCAAGTGTTAACTGTGAACACAGCTTATGAATTCAAGTGTAAACTGTGAACACAGCTTATGAATTCAAGCGTAAACTGTGAACACAGCTTATGAATTCAAGTGTTAACTGTGAACACAGCTTATGAATTCAAGTGTTAACTGTGAACACAGCTTATGAATTCAAGTGTAAACTGTGAACACAGCTTATGAATTCAAGCGTAAACTGTGAACACAGCTTATGAATTCAAGTGTAAACTGTGAACACAGCTTATGAATTCAAGTGTTAACTTTGGTGCAACAGTTGCCATAGCATCCTGACTGTTTGTATTTATAGTTCAGACTGATCAGCTTGTGTATTACTATAATTACAATGCAACTTCATGTGCATGTAGCCACTCTCATTATCAGTGATGATTAGCATCCTTAATATTTACTGTGCACCAGTTTAAATCTCCTCACTCATGCATTTACACATGCACACACACAGACACACAAAACACAGGCACAGACAGACAGACACACACACACATATGCACGCGCATACACACACACACACATGCATGCGCATACATGCATGCACACATGAACACACACACACACACACACCACACACACACACACACACACACACACACACCGCACACATACGGAAACACCTATAACGCAAGCACAAGAAAGTTTATCAGAGAAGAATGAAAGAGCACGACAGGAGAGAGACATGGAGACAGACCATACAGAGAAACAAACACGAACAGGTATGGACAGACAGCAAGAGAGAGGAGATAAACAAGCAGAGACAAATCCTAAGCAACAAGAGCGACAACCAACCACCCTGCCAGCCACCCAGACAAAGAGATATCGACAAACAGACAATCAGATATTATTAAAGCGATAATTAACGAAGACAAATATGTTACTGAATAATCATAAACAACACACAAAAGCTTCCTCATTCAGGCAACCTACATTAACCCTTTAACTCCCACACCCTATTCACCAACTGCAGAAACTTAACCCTTTGATTCCTTCACCCTATCCACCAGCTTCCTGCAGGAAGCTGGTGGATAGGGTGAGGGAATCAAAGGGTCAAGATTTTGCTCTGCTAGCATGGTTGACAGTGCAGGATGCTGATGGACAGGTTATGGGAGTCAAAGGGTTAAACAACCTCCCAAACTAACTACCTTCTGGGGTTAGCCCACTTCCACAAGCATTAACCCTTTGACTCCCGCACCCTGTCCACCAGCATCCTGCATTGTCAACTGTGCTAGCAACGCAAAAACTCAACCCTTTGACTCCCTCACCCTATCCACCAGCTTCCTGCAGGAAGCTGGTGGATAGGGTGAGGGAGTCAAAGGGTTAAGTTTTTGCAGTTGGTGGATAGGGTACGGGAGTCAAAGGGTTAAGTCACCAACATTCAATACCCCCAGCACATGGTATATGTACTTACAATGCGATTGTTGGCTTTGATGTCGTGAGGATTCAGCTTGTCAAACTCCCTGCAATGCAGAAAAATACATCATCATCATCAGGTGCCCTGCTGCATGGCGTTGGCGACCATGGACTTCCATCTGTCTCTATCTCTCGTTGCCCCCAGCATCTCCCCCACCCTCTTCATCCCCAGCCACTCTGCAAGTCCGTCCAGCATTCTCTCCCTGGGTCTACCTGGTGCTCTCTTTCCCTCCAGCTTTCCCATTGTGACCAGGTGCTCCAAATCCCCCTTCCTCATAAAATGTCCTATAAATGTTGTCTGTCTTTTCCTAATCTTCCTTATGAGTGATCTATTTGTGTCTGCCTCCATCAAGACTGTCTCGTTTGTTTTCTTTGCTGTCCATGGAACTCTCAACATTCTTCTGAGAAACCACATCTCGGCTGCCTCGATCCTGCTCTGGCTTTGCTTGCTGACTGTCCACGCCTCGCATCCGTACAACAGTATTGGTTCTATATAACATTCAAGGACTCTCTTTCTGATGTTAATTGATAGGCATTTGTTGGTAAGAATGCTTGTCATCTTCTTGAATGCTGTTTTGGCTTGGCCGATTCTGCCAGCTATTTCCGATGTGCATCTGCCGTCTGATGGAATGACCGTTACCAGGTATTTGAACTTATTAACTTGTGTCAAGGTTGTGCCATTTGCTGTTATTTTGCATGAGGGGATTTCAAGTTTTTTACTGATCACCATGACTTCAATCTTCCTGCTGTTTAGTTCCAAGGGGTTGGAACTAAACAGCAGGAACTAAACAGCAGAAAAATACAAAAAACATGAATTTAAATCTGAGAGATGGTTTTATTTTACCCCCCCCAAAAGGGCATCATTTTCCCTAACTTACCATCTTCAATGAGCAAAAATAATTAAGTACATAAACAAACATGCCTCATGACTATACAGAATCTTTTACGTATAAATGAGAAATCAGTCATGGGAAAATATAATCTGATCCATTCCTGATATTAAGCTGATTAATATGCTCTTCTCCTGCCTGTTCCCTACTTTTCAACTCTGTGTGTGTGTGTGTGTGTGTGTGTGTGTGTGTGTGTGTGTGTGTGTGTGTGTGTGTGTGTGTGTGTGTGTGTGAGAGTGTGTGTGTGAGTGTGTGTGTGTGGTGTGTGTGTGTGTTTGTTGTGTGTGTGTGTGTGAGAGAGAGAGAGAGTGTGTGTGTGTGGTGCGTGTGTATGTGTGTGTGTTGTGTGTGTTGTGTTGTGTGTGTGTGTGTGTGTGTGTGTGTGTGTGTGTGTGTGTGTGTGTGTGCGTGCGTGCGTGCGTGCGTGCGTGCTGCGTGCGTGCGTGCGTGCGTGAGTGTGTGTGTGTGTGTGTGTGTGAGTGTGTGTGTGTGTGTGTGTTGTGTGTGTGAGTGTGTGAGTGTGTGTGTGTGTGTGTGTGTGTGTGTGTGTGTGTGTGTGTGTGTGTGTGTGTGTGTGTGTGTGTGTGTGTGTGTGTTCGTTCGTTATTTCTTTTAACGTCTGTTCACATTTTATTATGTGCTTTTAGACGGAAAAAAAAAAAAAAAAAAAATCATAAAGACAGTTTAACATATCAATTAACATTAAAAAAAAATTATAGGACAATAGAAAAGCAATCATAACATTAGAACGATCAGGCTTTAACAGATTGCTCAGCGCTGTATGTGTATATGTGTGTGTGTGTGTGTGTGTGTGTGTGTGTGTGTGTGTGTGTGCGTGCGTGCGTGTGTGCGTGCGTGCGTGCGTGCGTGCGTGCGTGCGTGCGTGCGTGCGTGCGTGCGTGTGCGTGCGTGTGTCTGCCTGCCTGCCTGCCTGCAAATCACAAACACCCACACAGACTGTCAACACTCACACAAGATCAGGCCTGAAGTGGTGTATAAGACCGCAGAATGCCAGCCCGTTGCGCCATGAGGTAGTCAGGTTGGTGATGCGTACGCCCCGATAACCTTTGGTAATCGCTCGACACCACTCCAGCAAGTCTTCTGAAGGGTTGAAAGGTTTAGAGGAAGAACTGGTCTGCAACACGCATCAAACAAAAGTTTACTGCATCCATGCTTCTCGCGCTTCTACAACAGTGTATAAGAGAAGCTCTGCTAGTCCATGCACATCACACAAAAGTTTGTTACATTCATTCTTCTCACGCTTCTACAACAGAGTTTAAGACAAGCTGTGCCAGTTTTGCAACAATTTTCACTTCTCAATGGCAAAGTGTGAGATCTAGTAACATATTTAAATACGTCTTCTTGATTTCTTTCTCTGCATCAGATCATATTGCAACCATTACATTGCATTTTGTATTTACTGTTACTGTTATTTTTGTTGAAAGCTCAGCCGACTGTAAAACCATATCAGGGCTAAAATATTTTCACAACTCATACAATACTTCAACACGAAAAAAAAAACAACTAGAAAAAGAAAATTAAGTACACATATTGATGCATTCGCGCACATAATCTAAGGAGATGCCCCGGCATTGACCACCTCATCCAATTTATTACCAAGGGATTTAAAAAACATACCTCAATACAAATATAAACATAACTAAGGACACTAAAAATACATAAAAACAGGCCTAAATTACCTAAGATTGCTTCAGGATATCACATTTCCCTAGAGCCAAAAATGCAGTCAACACATGTACCCAATTATCAATCCTAATAGAAAATACATGACTTTATCGAACACATACAGGGGGTTGGAACTAAACAGCAGGAAGACTGAAGTCATGGTGATCAGTAAAAAACATGAAATCCCCTCATGCAAAATAACAGCAAATGGCATAACCTTGACACAAGTTAATAAGTTCAAATACCTGGGAACGGTCATTTCATCAGACGGCAGATGCACATCGGAAATAGCCGGCAGAATCGGCCAAGCCAAAACAGCATTCAAGAAGATGAAAAGCATTCTTACCAACAAATGCCTATCAATTAACATCAGAAAGAGAGTCCTTGAATGTTATATAGAACCAATACTGTTGTACGGATGCGAGGCGTGGACAGTCAGCAAGCAAAGCCAGAGCAAGATTGAGGCAGCTGAGATCTGGTTTCTAAGAAGAATGTTGAGAGTTCCATGGACAGCAAAGAAAACAAACGAGACAGTCTTGATGGAGGCAGACACAAGTAGATCACTCATAAGGAAGATTAGGAAAAGACAGGCAACATTTATAGGCCATTTTATGAGGAAGGGGGATTTGGAGCACCTGGTCACAATGGGAAAGCTGGAGGGAAAGAGAGCACCAGGTAGACCCAGGGAGAGAATGCTGGACGGACTTGCGGAGTGGCTGGGGACGAGGAGGGTAGGGGAGATGCTAGGGGCAACAAGAGATAGAGGTAAATGGAAGTCCATGGTCGCCAATGCCATGCGGCAGGGCACCTGATGATGATGATGATGATGATACAGGTGAAAAGATCAGCAAGGCAGAAAATGGTAGAAAAAAAAAATGAATGAAAGCAAAAGAACAAGGCAGAAACAAAGAGACCGACCAAAAAGAGGACATAAGGTGGGGGATACTATCTAAACTGAAAGAGCCCTTGGCATCCGTACAGGGGGAGCATTTTCTATTTAATTAATAACTATGACAACCGTGTTAAAGGAGAATCACTTGCAAAAAAGTCACCTGCTCACTAACCTGAGGAGATGCCAGGTCATCTGTTGTGGAGCTGGTACTCATATCCCCGTGGTTCATGGCCTCCGTACCTGACCTGGTCACACAACATTTGGTTCATACTGTTTGCAGCACAGCACATAACAATGACCATCTCAGGTGATAAAATGAATGAATTAATAAAAGAATAAATAATCAAATTAACCCCATAAGTGCCGTCAACGGATAATTTACGGAGCTCTCGGAGCCTTCTGTGGTGCCTACAAACGTAAAATTTACAGAGGTAGTTTGACACACGTTTCAGCTTACTGTAAATGGGAGAGAAGCACTGACTGATATTGTCAGTCTCAGAGAGGATTTTTTTTTTTTTTAATCTGAGAATAGAAACCGGTTTTCAGCAAAATGGTGACACCAGGACTGTCTTGGAATCCTACGTGTTTTCAACCTTTGAAAGCTAGTGAGTTGAGTCAAGAAATTATAAATGACTGTAGGATGATTCAGAAGAAAAAGTTTGTGTGAGGACTGGCAGGGAAAAGTAAGCGTGAGCAGCTATGCAAATGCATGCGCCCTTATGCAAGTGGACATTGAGCATTCATACATTTTGTGTGCGTACCGCTGTGCTTGCCTTAACAAGTGCGCATATTCAGATACATAAGCTGTGCGCAATAGAAGCATGGAACTAGATTTTGGTTTTTCAGTTCTTATTCTTATTGTTGCTTAAAGCCCAGGCGACTGCATACAGCCATACCAGGGCTATAACCATTTCAAAACACACAAAACTTCAACAGGAAAAAGAAAAAGAAACAGAAAATCAAGTACACATATCAATGCATTAGCACACATAATCTAAGGACATGCCCCTGGCATCGACCATTCCGTCCAATTTATCGCACAGGGGATTTAAAAAACAAACCTGAATACAAATATAAGCACACTTAAGGACACCAAAACATATATAAAAAACAGGCATAAATTACCTAAATTGCTTGCGCCTATCTCACCTCCCTAGAGCTAAAAATGCATTTAATGCATGTACCCCAATTATCAATCCTAAGAAAAAGTACGTAAGACTTTTTCGAACACACACAGGTGAATGGACCAGCAAGGCAGAAAATGACAGGAAGAAACGACAGAAAGCAAAGGAACAAGGCAGAAACAAAGAGAGTGACAGAAAAGAGGAAATTTCTAGCACAGAATTTCCAGAAGGTAGGGATACTATTTATACTGTAAGAGCCCCCGGCATCCCCAAGGGGGGACTTTTTCATAAAATCAAAGGAAGTCTCAACTGCAAGTATGCTAACATCTAAAAAAAAATGTACTCACTGGCTGGCAGAGCTGAGCGAGTCACAAGGACTGTGCACCAATGAAGGAGGAGTGATAGGACGACGCAACTGGAATGTCTTTTCCTGCTCTGGCGTCGAAGGAGGTGTTCCTTCATAAATAGGGCGCTCTACAGATGTCGTCAAAGACAGGCTGGGTTTATCACCTACTGAGTCATCGCCTGCCCCGTTCTGAATCACAGTTAAACACTGTTGGATTAGACACAGCTTAAAAGAATTATGTTTAAATTAAATGTTTAGTGCTATGAGCACAGATCCTGTACTATTTTATATGAAGACAGACATAAGGAGAGAAGAAAGAATCGAACAAGACATACCAAAAGACATATGATGCCATAAGAAGTATTATTATGCATATGTGTCTCGTACAAGCAAAAAAATGTTAGGCTAATTACCTCATTTGCATCCTTTTCAAAGGAGCTGGAAGAGTGCCATAAGAAGTACAGTAGAACACTGATATAAAGAACAACCCCAGGCAAAAAAAAAAGTTCTTTATATCAGTAGTTCTTTATTTCAGTCAAACCTTTACACACACATTTTATCCCTCACACAACCCCCCCCCCCCCCCTTCCCACTGTTTATCCACGTCCCCAAAGCCATTATACATTCATCTAGAGTCCTAATTTCTTGCCCACGGGTGAAAAAAATGATGTAATGTCAGTTTGTTTTTTTCCCTTTTCGCTCGATTCAAGAATGAATTTCTCCATGTCCCCTAAAGTGTCAAAAAAGGTTTCTCCGCCATTCACAATACAAAAGTCCCTAAGAGTTTTCAAACACTGTTTGGCTTCTGCAGAGCTCACAGCCTTGAGCTGCTCTGCAGGTGCCTCGTCCTCTTCTTCAGGAGGCACAGAACTGGAACCAGCAGCTTTGACTTGGTCCACAATTTCCTGGTCCAAAAGCACTGCCGATGTCTGTGCTTCACTGTCAATGTTTATAAATTCCTCTGGCGTGCACAACTGTGCAGGCGGAAATAGGGCCACCAAATGCTCAAACAGATTGTCATTGTCTGCGACACTTTCTGGCACTGGCACCGGCACACTGTCTGGACTGCTGACATCTGCAGAGGGCAAGGGCACTACTGTGAAGCCAGCATGTCGCCAGCAGTTGCTGATGGTGGACTGTGAGACGTCCCTCCATGCGGCCCTCATTGTGAAGAGAGCGTCAATCACGGTGATGCGCATGCTGCTGGCACTGCCACCAGCATCCAGGTGGGCGAGGTACTGGTGCAGTACACTCTTCCTGTACAGGCGCTTGAAGGCCTGAATTATTCCCTGGTCGCAGGGCTGCAGCACGCTTGTTGTGTTGGGAGGCAAGAAAACCAGTTTCACTGCTAGGAGACCTTCAATGACTGGATGTGCCGGGCAGTTGTCAACCAGTAGAACTATCTTCCTCCCGCCACACACCATCTTCCTGTCCAGCTTCCTAACCCACTCCTCAAAAATCCCACTCAGCATCCAGGCCTTCTTGTTGGATGTGTAGTCGCACAGAAGGTTGACGACACCTCGAAAGCAGTGAGGTTTCTTGGCCTTCCCAATAACTAATAAAGGCAGCTTGTCACTGCCGTCCATATTTGAAGCGATGAGGACGGTGAGGCGGTCCTTGGGCTGCTTGTGCCCGTGCACAGTTTCTTGTTTGTATGCCAGAGTTTTGTCTGGCAGACAGCGATAGAACAGCCCCGTCTCGTCTGCGTTGTAAATGTCTCGTGGCTGGTACTCGTCTAGAAGCTGTTGTAGAACAGTCGAGCGCCAGTCAGACACAACATCTTGCTGCACAGCCGCCGATTCACCAGACACAACTTTCTGGGCTATTCCGTTGCGGCCTTTAAATCTCTGAAGCCATCCTGAAAGTAAGGGCATATTAATTGTTAATTGTAGTATCAATACAAAAAAATGACATGTGTCGTCTGTTTTGGGCCTGCCTGATTGTTCTTTTTCCTCCTCCTCCTCCTCCTCCTTCTTCTTCTTCTTTTGTGATTCTTCAAATGATTGATAAATCAAAACAAAGGGAACAGTTAAAATTCTAATACACTTATGCTTACCAAAATCAAACACACACACACACACACACACACACACACACACACACACACACACACACACACACACACACACACACACAACACAACACAGCCAGCCATACACACATTAGTCTACACACACTGCCATGCACAGACATTAGCCTACACACACACACACACACACAGTGACACACACACACACACAGTGACACACACACACACACACACAGCCAGCCATACACACATTAGGCCTAGTCTACACACACTGCCATGCACTATGCACAGACATTAGCCTACACACACACACACACACACACACACACACCCACACACACACGCACACACACACACACACACACACACACACACACACACGCATTCACACACGCGCACGCCATGAATAGAGATCTACATTGTAGACCCTATAGATCTAATCTAGATTCTAATTCTAATCTAACATTACGGCAACAAGAAAATGGTCACACGTCCATACACGCAAACACACATTTTACAACGGATCTAGAAGAATCTAGATTGGCGACTTATGTAGAAGAAGAAGTAAAGACAGAGAAGAGAAAAGAAATGTTGGATCTAAGAATGAAAAGAGTTTTGCTGCTTTTTTGTATTCTTACCTGTGTTCGCCGTAAACTCAACACCCAGCTCTGAAGCAAACTGGTTCGCCTTTTCCATCAGCATCGTGCCTGAGATTGGTACGCTGCCAGCTCTGTGGTTCTTAAACCATTGGATCAAACACTCCTCAACATCTTCTAGTTTGGATTTCCTCATCTTTTTACGTGATGGTTGGAAAGAAGCTGACATTAGTGAAGACTCGATCTTCGCTCGATCCTTCAACATCGTCGACAGTGAAGACTTTGCCATGCCGTATTTCTTACAAATGTCAGCTTTTGAAATCGTACCACTGTCTACCTCACGCAACACTTGCATTTTAAAGTCCAAAGAATATGACATTCTCTTTTTGGAGCTCATGTTGAATGACGAGTTAGGGAAAGCAGGCTACTATAGATTTACTGTAGAAATTGAAATCACTTCTCCACAACTTTTCACAACAGCGCCAAGTGAGATGAGAGATAAGCTAGGCCTGGACTAGGCACAGGAGGCAGAAAGAAACGAGAGCAGCGATGCCATCGATCGATAATCTATTTTTAGATCGCCGTCATGAATAGGCGCGGGCAAGCGAGGCATTGTGCGATAGTGACCACCGTCCGTGACCAGGCGAATGTGGCCAGGGGGCTGGCCACGTGATTTCAGGCCCACGTGGGCTAGTTCGTTACTTCAGTCGTGAACAAAGAAAAATAAGACCTTGGTGGGCAAAAACATGAGTTCGTTACAGCCGTCAGTTCGTTAACGCTTGTTCGCTAAATGCGTGAAAATTTAATTGAAATAAAGAGACAAATAAGCGGGGCACAGAAATGCGTTCGTTATTCCCGTCAATTCGTTTCAAGCGTGTTCGTTATAAGTGTGCTCTACTGTACTATTATCATGCATATGCATATGTGCCCCATATGAGCAAAAAAGTTAGGTTAAGTACCTCGTTTTTGCATCCTCTTCAAAGAGGCTGGAAGACTGCCATAAGAAGTATTATTAACATGCATATGCATACATGTCCCGTATAAGCAAAAAAAAGTTAAGCTAATTACCTCATTTGCATCCTCTTCAAAGAGGTTCAAAGACCGCCATAAGAAGTCTATTATCATGCATATGTATATGTGTCCTGTATGACCAAAAAAAGTTATGGTAATTACCTCATTTGCATCCTCTTCAAAGAGGTTGGAAGACTGCATAATAAGTATTACTGTCATACATATGTATGTGTTTCCAGTATGAGCAAAAAAAGTTAAGCTAATTACCTCATTTGCATCCTCTTCGAAGGGGTTGGAAGACCTGCGCTGTCCTGGTTCATTCTGACCGGAAGGTGGGGAGGCCTGCCTTTTCTTTGGCTTCACTTTGTCAAAGACTAAGGGGCTGTCATCCACTGTACAGAAATAAAGCATGACTTAAATTACAATCAGGATGACAGATATACAGTAATAAACCAACATATCTAGATTCAAGTATTGTGAGTCCCACAACAAAATCTCTACACAGCAGTTTGATTCTGGACTTCTGACATAAAATAACACTGAATAAATATGCGACATTTTCAAAGTTGATGCTTAAAGTTCTGCAAGTTTCTACTGCCTGTTAAATCCGTGTTGTGAAAACTAGTAGCAGCAAAATAAAAAAATAAAAAATAATAACAATAACACTCATCATCATCATCATCATCAGGTGCCCTGCCGCATGGCGTTGACGATCATGGACTTTTATCTGTCTCTATCTCTTGTTGCCTCAATAACACTAATGAATAAACAAACAAAAAATAATAACTTTGTGCAGATAACTTTTACCTATCAA
>JAPXFY010000012.1:91401769-91404269 GCA_030674185.1 Monoplex corrugatus | reverse complement strand
CAGCACAACACAGCACAGCACAGCACGGCACAGCACAACACAACACAGCACAGCACAGCACAACACAACACAGCACAACACAGCACAACACAGCACAGCACAGCACAACACAGCACAGCACGGCACAGCACAACACAACACAGCACAGCACAGCACAGCACAACACAACACAACACAACGCAACACAGCACAACACAACACAACACAACACAACACGCACAACACAACACAACACAGCACAGCGCAGCACAACACAGCACAGCACAACACAACACAACACAACACATCACACACAACACAACACAACACAACAGCATAACACAACACAACACAGCACAGCACAGCACAACACAACACAACACAACAGCACAACACAACACAACACAACACAACGCAACACAGCACAACACAACACAACACAACACAACACAACAGCACAACACAACACAACACAACAGGACAGCACAACACAGCACAGCACAACACAACACAGCACAGCACAGCACAACACAACACAACACAACACAGCACAACATAATACAACAAAGCACCACACAACACAACACAGCACAGCACAACACAACACAACTCAACACAACGCAACAACACAGCGCAACAACACAACACAACACAACACAGCACAACATAATACAACAAAACACCACACAACACAACACAGCACAGCACAACACAACACAACACAACACAACACAAGTAAACAAAACAAAACAAAACTAAACAAACAAAACACAATCACAAAACATTAAACATCACGATATCCAAAAAGGAAATGATAAACCGGTAAAAATAATTTTAAAAAACAACCCAGTCTGGCTGGCGGCCAAATTGTTACACTCTTGTCGTTAAGCTGAAAACAACAACAACAACAACAAAAACAACAAAAACGTTTTACAGTTTACTCATGCTGTTTTCGTACAGCCAGACTGACATTTGAAGTAAATTATATCCCAGGTCAAACTGACACAGGCCAGGGAGGCGAAAAAGCAAATCGTGGCAGCAGTAAATCTCCACAACTCACATTTTCTGTCAAACCAGAGTTTTTTTCATTTTCATATATTAGCGTCATGCCCTAGAGATTTTTTTGTCTGTCTGCCTCATCTTCTGCACCGGTATTATTTTTTTTTTCTTACTCAATCTTTTACATCGTTTCTGTCACTATCCCTACACCGTTTATTTCGGCTTTGCATGACACCTCAAGCGCACATCTGAAATAGCCAGCAGAATCGGCCAAACTAAAACAGTTTTCAAGAAAATGAAAAGCGTTTTTACCAACAAAATGCTTATCAATTAACGTCAGGAAGAGATTTCTTCAATGTTACATAAACCGATACTGTTATACGGATGTGAAGCCTGGACCGTCAACATACGAAGTCAGGTTTAAACCCCCGACCTTCTGGTCAGTAGTCCGTTATGCTAACCACTTAACCACGTTCACTTGTTTTTTTTGGTTTTGTTTTGTTTTCATTTTGGTGTGTGTGTGCGTGTGTGTGTGTGTGTGTGTGTGTGTGTGTGTGTGTGTGTGTGTGTGTGTGTGTGTGTGTGTGTGTGTATGTGTGTGTGTGTGTGTGTGTTGGTGTGTGTTAGTGTGTGTGTGTGTGTGTGTGTGTTTGTGTGTGTTTGTGTGTGTTTGTGTGTGCGCGTGTGTTAGTGTGTGTGCGCGCGCACGCGCGTGTGTGTTTGTGTGTATTTGTGAATGTGTGTGAATATGTGTGTGATTGTGCGTATGTATGTATGTGTGTATGTATGTGTATGTATGTGTGTATGTATGTATGTATGTATATGTATGTATGTGTGTATATATGTATGTATCCATGTATGTATGTATTTATGCATGCATGTATGTATGTATGTATGTATGTAAGTGCGTATGTACGTACTTATGTATGTATTTTTACATCTTTGTTTTGTGTGTGCGTGACAAAAATATGTGAACGATATTATGTCAACTCTTCTTTTCATCGGAAGCTTCCACAAGGTCACAGTGACCTTGAGAAGTAAAAAACCTGGATCATCTGAGATAATAGTTCTCTAAAGAAAGAAGATCGTTAAGATGCCTCGATCGTATTGTTTTAACTTTGTCCTGGAATCCTACTGCTGAAATTGAAATCTGACAACGTATAACTTTTCTCAAACGAAACTTCGCAACAACGACAAGAAGAGGATGGGGCCTAGCAACTTGAGACAGAACAAAAGAGCAACATCAGGGCATCATTGCTATCCACCCTCATCCTCCCCCCCCCCCCACCTCCTTGGCTGTCTGGGAAGGGGTGGGGACGGGGTAAGGGGCGTAGGAATCACGCAGCGTGACGAGGTAACCAGATTACTAGGTTTTATCGTTCCCCTACGTTGCCTCTTGTACACTTTGATAATGTCACCGAGACCTTTTCTTTTCCGATCCAACTTTCTGCGCTACCCCCTTGTGGAGATGCCGGGGGCTCTTTCAGTATAAATAGTATCCCCCAACCTTCTGGAAATTTTG
>JAPXFY010000012.1:91391769-91394269 GCA_030674185.1 Monoplex corrugatus | reverse complement strand
ATCTTGTATTCATTCATCTGCGGTATTTGTCTTTGAGTGTGAATCGTGCTTCCTTCCTCCAACAGCGGTTGAAGTGGATGGTACGTCAGGAGGAAGTCTACTTAGTCACTTGAAGAAGTCTTCAGAGGAATCCTCAGTATCCCAGTAGCTCGGTTGGTTTGAGCGTCGGATTCACATGCTAATGGTTGTGGGTTCGAATCCCGGGTTGCGCTACATTAAAACTGGCCTTCTCACTGTCCCATCTTAACATCATTGTTGTTCTGGTGGTGTCAGTATAGGATTAGATAAGTCCCCACATTAAAACTAGTCTTCTCACTGTCCCATCTTAACATCACTGTTGTTCTGGTGGTGTCAGTATAGGATTAGATAAGTCCCCACATTAAAACTGGCCTTCTCACTGTCCCATCTTAACATCATTGTTGTTCTGGTGGTGTCAGTATAGGATTAGATAAGTCCCCCTTCCCCCACTTCCCTGGGATGGTTATCCCCGTCGGCCATATCACCTGAGGTGGGTGTCGACGTAAAACCTTAACCAGATCAATCAAACCTCGGCATCTCAAAGCATCCAGTCACCACGTCTGTTAGGTTCTGTCTTGTCCTGTTTTGTTGTTGCTGTTGTTGTTGTTTGTTTGTTCATTTTTTGTTGTTTTGTTTTTTGTTTTGTTTTTTGTTTTTCGGTTTTTGTTTGGTTTTTTGTTTGTTTGTTTGTTTGTTTGTTTGTTTGTTTGTTGTTGTTTTTTTGTTTTTTTGTTTGTTTGTTTGTTTGTTTGTTTGTTGTTTTTTTTTGTTTTTTTGTTTCATAGACTTGTTGTCCTGGTTATGTTTATATCTCAGTTCAGCTGAATGTTAGTTTCGTCCATCCTTTCGATTCCAGTGAAAATTGTCATCAATGAATCTTTAGAGAGCTGGGGCTGTGATGTCTTGTTTTTCCTTACGTTTCTTCCTGTTCTCTTTCTAGTTGTTCCCAAAGGTCTGTGGAGTCACCATCATTCTTCCACTCCCATGTATTGTAGTTAACAATTAACAGAGTTAACAAGAAACACCACGAGGATGCGGATGGGGCGCAGTGCCTTGCCACTCTCTGGACAATCACCTCCCAAGCTCCCGACGCCACTGGATAGTCATATCATCAAGCCATGGGGGGGCTGTCCATACGTTTCATGACCCATTCAGACCCAGTCATCAGCTACCTTGTTTACAAACCGAATGGCGAGGTGGGGAGATGACAAACCCCGGGACATAGCCACACAACGCGCACCAACCAGGTCCAGCACAGCCTCCGGACCAAGAAAGAATGGAAGACCCCTCTCTCGCCCCACTCTGGTCTTCATCTCTCTTTCGGGCAGTCCGTCCTGCCACCAGCTCGCATAGCTGCCAGCTCCTTCCCCCTTAATATAGTCTCGACAGTTAACAGTCGAAAGCTCCCAAATTTGCCTTAAATCAACCACAGGTGGTATTTTAACGACCGCGAAAAGTGGCCAGGCATGATGTTCCAGACACAGCCCATTTTGCTGTTCAGCAAGGTATGACATGCCTCGAAAGGGATCCCAAGTTTGCCGTCTTTCCGAGCAGCCAGCAGGTCTTTCCCTGCATCATTAGATTGATTGATTGATTTGGTTCAGTTTTTACGTCGACACCACCTCAGGTGATATGGCCAGGGAAGTGGGGGAATGAGGACTTATCTAATCCTATAGTGACACCACCAGAACAACAATGATGTTAAGATGGGACAGTGAAAAGGCCAGTTTTAATATAGCGCACCCCGGCATTCGAACCCACAACCATTAGCATGTGAATCCGACGCTCAAACCAACTGAGCTACTGGGGCACGCACCACTCATTAGACCTGATTCCCTGAAGTTAGTGGCCAAGTGACAAGCCAAAGGTCTGTGGAATCACCACCACCATTCTTCCCCTCCCCTGTTCTATGCCTGGAGAAAGCAAGGATCTTATCCCAAGTGCACACAACTTAAAACCAAAACTTGCTTCTCTGTATAAGACGAAAAGTAGAATCATTTCAAATCATAAGCATGCGCGAGAAAATAAATTCATAATCAAACAAACGATAAGCACGGAGGAAAAGAAAATAAATTCATAATCAAACAAACGATAAGCACGGAGGAAAAGAAAATAAATTCATAATCAAACAAACGATAAGCACGGAGGAAAAGAAAATAAATTCATAATCAAACAAACGATAAGCACGGAGGAAAAGAAAATAAATTCATAATCAAACAAACGATAAGCACGGAGGAAAAGAAAATAAATTCATAATCAAACAAACGATAAGCACGGAGGAAAAGAAAATAAATTCATAATCAAACAAACGATAAGCACGGAGGAAAAGAAAATAAATTCATAATCAAACAAACGATAAGCACGGAGGAAAAGAAAATAAATTCATAATCAAACAAACGATAAGCACGGAGGAAAAGAAAATAAATTCATAATCAAACAAACGATAAGCACGGAGGAAAAGAAAATAAATTCATAATCAAAC
>JAPXFY010000012.1:91369269-91376769 GCA_030674185.1 Monoplex corrugatus | reverse complement strand
TCGAACCCAGGTTCGATCCGTCCCAGGTTCAATATGACACAGGTTCGATGCGTCTCACACACACACACACGCGCACCACACACACACACACACACACACACACACACACACACACACACACACACACACACACACACACACACACACACACATACACACACATACACATACGTATCGAACCTGGGACGTGTCGAACCTGGGATGTATAGAACCTAGGACGTATCGAACCTGGGAAGTATCGAACCGGGGGACGTATCGAACCTTGGACGTATCGAATCTTGGACGTATCGAACCTAGGACGCATCGAACCTGGGACGTGTCGAACCTTGGACGTATCGAACCTTGGACGTATCGAACCTGGGACGTATCGAACCTGGGACGTGTCGAACCTGGGACACATCAAACCTGGGACGTATCGAACCTTGGACGTATCGAACCTGTGACGTATCGAACCTTGGACGTGTCGAACCTGGGACACATCAAACCTGGGACGTATCGAACCTTGGACGTATCGAACCTGTGACGTATCGAACCTTGGACGTATAGAACCTGGGACGTATCGAACCTGGGACGTGTCGAACATGGGACGTGTCGAACCTGGGACGTATCGAACCTGGGACGTATCGAACCTGGGACGTATCGAACCTGGGACTCATCAAACCTGGGACGTGTCGAATATGGGACGTATCGAACCTACGACGTATCGAACCTGGGACTCATCAAACCTGGGACGTGTCGAACCTGGGATGTATCGAACCTGGGACTCATCAAACCTGGGACGTGTCGAACCTGGGATGTATCGAACCTGGGACTCATCAAACCTGGGACGTGTCGAACCTGGGAAGCATCGAACATGGGACGTATCGTGCCTGGGACGTATCGAACCTGGGACGCATCGAACCTGGGACATATTGAACCTGGGACGTATCGAACTTGGGTTGTATCGAACCTAGGACGTATCGAATCTAGGATGTATCGAACCTGGGACGTATCGAACCTAGGATGTATCGAACTTGGGATGTATCGAACCTAGGACGTATCGAACCTAGGGTGTATCGAACCTAGGACGTATCGAACCTAGGATGTATCGAACCTGGGATGTATCGAACCTGGGATGTATCGAACCTGGGACGTGTCAAACCTGGGATGTATCGAACCTGGGACGTATTGAACCTGGGACGTATCGAACCTGGGACGTATCGAACCTGGGACGTATCGAACCTGGGACGTATCGAACCTAGGCCGTATCGAACCTGGGACGTATTGAACCTGGGAAGTATCGAACCTTGGACGTACCGAACCTGGGACGTATCGAACCTAGGACGTATCGAACCTGGGAATTATCCAACCTGGGACGTATCGAACCTGGGAATTATCCAACCTGGGACGTATCGAACCTGGGACGTATCGAACCTGGGGCGTATCGAGACGTATCCTCTGCAGTCAGTACACGTACGTGTTCAATACGGTATGAAAGTTTTAAACCTCTGTGTGAATGCAATTTGTCCTGATGTGAATGGTTTTCCATGAAGACAGTTACATACTAGTGTTCTGAAGTTAACCGTTACCCACAAAGATAAAACATTATATTTGCAATATGGACCGCCCTCTGTCTGTGGGAAGAGGGTGTAGCCACAGTGCAGCGCCACACATTTTGTTTCTGTATATCCGTGTTTCTGTGTGGATTATTGGACAAAATTTTCACTAGGAACAACTTCTTTGTTGCCTTGGGATCTTTAACGTGTTCTGAATACGTGCTGCACACGAGATCTGAGTTTATCGTCTCATCAGAACGGCTTACACTTAAACCACCACTTAAAATCTAGTGGAGGGAGGAGAAATATTCCTGTCCAATGTGAGATTCGAACCCGGGTTTCAACTGTCTTAGGCAAGTATTTTAACCACTTAGCCAACGACCTACTATCTATTTTTAAGTACTATTTGTTTGGGTTAAGTATTCACTTGGAATTAGAGCACCTGGTCACAACAGGAAAGCTGGAGGGAAAGAAAGCTCCAGGTAGACCCAGGAAGAAGATATTGGACGGTCTTGCAAGGTGGCTGAGGACAGAGAGGGTGGAAGATGTGCTTACGGCAATAAGGGATAGATACATATGGAGGGTCATGATCGCCAACGCCATGCGGCTGGGCACTTGATGATGATGACGATGATGATGATGATTCATTTGGTCTGTAAGCACCACTGCGTCTGTATGAAGGAACATCACTATGGCTTAACTGCCTCTTTCATTAGGTTAAGGAGGAACTACACAGACTACTGGAAGGAAAGAAGCCTGTAAATAATATGCTATCAGAAGCCTATAAACAAGATTAGTCTGATTTTTTTTATTAATGTTGCTATTATTTTCACTATAGCAAAATGTGTGTCGCTGTCTGGTTGTGAAACGCTGAGAGAGATAAAAATGTGTGAGAGAGTTTCGTTTGAACTAGTTATTTGGTGCCAAAATGATTATATTTAGGACTATGCAGAGGAAGTCGAAAGATATACTTGTCATCGTGTGGTTGTTTATCACGTGCTGCGTGTCAGCCACTTAGCGTGCATTAGCCGCGCTGCAATCGGTGCACGTGCGTTAACCCCTTATCGGCATACTGGGCCGTATCGGCATATTTCGTTGAAAACAGTATACATAACAATATCTACAAAATCTAACGCTGAACATTTCAACACAATATTGTCTCGGAAGATTATAAATGTTTGCGTAATGAAAAGTAAAAGATCACGATTAAATTAAGTTATAAATTCACTTTTTGAAAAATTCCTTGGTACAATTTGACCTCCCTATCTAGACCTACTTTTGGTTTCATTTACTTTTACAGTGGGCGGTGATACATTTTTCTTGCACCCCCAACAAATTATTTGCAGCTATTTTATCATTTTGGTTGACAGTCTTATTTAAATCAAATGTGCACTAAAGACAATATCTTCTTAACTTGTATTTGGATAAGTTTGTGATGTTTCTAAACCCGGAAAGAATGAATACGAAGTATCAAATGGAACGTATTAATGTTTGCATGGCTATGCGTGCTGGCTGACCGCCAGTGCTAGTGATGAAATAAATGTCAGTTTATTCCATTTCTCACATTAGACACAGCAGCAGGGAAGTTTCAGTCTTTTTCTCCTAATTTTGGTATCTGGTGTTTATTTGTTTGTAATCTTACGCTTGACAAAGGCCAGTTGGCCGACAATTTGAGCCTGTCTTGTCTTGTTGTATTAAATACGCGTTCTTATTCTTCTTTCGTGTTTTTTCTGGTTCCTGATCATTTAGTTAATGTTATTCCACGAGTTTTTACGAGGTGAGAAGGTAGAACAGGTTATATAGACACTTAGTAGCTCTTGTATCACTAATGCTGTTTTGCTGCTGTTGCCACTGCTACCGATGGTTCTACCATTGTTCTACTGGTCTGCGATTGCTTCTCTCGGTTCTGCTCATTCTGCCACTGTTACTGCTTGTTTTAAAACTGTTATTGCTGGTTTTGCCATTGTTGTTGCTGGTTTTCCCACTGCTATTGCTGGTTTTACCATAGTTATTGCTTGTTTTGCCATAGTTATTGCTTGTTTTGCCATAGTTATTGCTTGTTTTGCCACTGTTATTGCTTGTTTTGCTACTGTTATTGCTTGTTTTGCTACTGTTATTGCTTGTTTTGCCACAGTTATTGCTTGTTTTGTCACTCTTATTGCTTGTTTTGTCACTCTTATTGCTTGTTTTGTCACTCTTATTGCTTGTTTTGTCACTCTTATTGCTTGTTTTGTCACTCTTATTGCTTGTTTTGTCACTCTTATTGCTTGTTTTGCCATTGTTATTGCTTGTTTTGTCACTCTTATTGCTTGTTTTGTCACTCTTATTGCTTGTTTTGCTACTGTTATTGCTTGTTTTGTCACTCTTATTGCTTGTTTTGCTACTGTTATTGCTTGTTTTGTCACTTTTATTGCTTGTTTTGCCATAGTTATTGCTTGTTTTGCCATAGTTATTGCTTGTTTTGCCACTGTTATTGCTTGTTTTGTCACTTTTATTGCTTGTTTTGCCATTGTTATTCTTGGTTCTGCCACTATTACTACTGGTTCTGCCACTATTACTACTGGTTCTGCCACTATTACTACTGGTTCTGCCACTATTACTACTGGTTCTGCCACTATTACTACTGGTTCTGCCACTATTACTACTGTCTGCCACTATTACTACTGGTTCTGCCACTATTACTACTGTTTCTGCGCTCTATTACATGGTTCTGCCACTTTACTACTGGTTCTGCATATTACTCTGGTTTTGCCACTATTACTACTGGTTCTGCCATTATATAGTTCTGTTTTCCATTGTTATTACTGGTTTGCTCACTGTTATTACTGGTTTTGCCACTTTTATGCTGGTTTTGCACCTTATTGCTGGTTTCTGCTATTTACTTTGACTAGGTTCTGCCACTATTACTACTGTTCTGCCACTATTACTACTGGTTCTGCCACTAGTTACTACTGGTTCTGCCACTATTACTACTGGTTCTGCCACTATTACTACTGGTTCTGCCACTATTACTACTGGTTCTGCCACTATTACTACTGGTTCTGCCACTATTACTACTGTTCTGCCACTATTACTACTGTTCTGCCACTATTACTACTGGTTCTGCCACTATTACTACTGGTTCTGCCACTATTACTACTGGTTCTGCCACTATTACTACTGAGTTCTGCCACTATTACTACTAGTTCTGCCACTATTACTACTGGTTCTGCCACTATTACTACTAGTTCTGCCACTATTACTACTAGTTCTGCCACTATTACTACTAGTTCTGCCACTATTACTACTAGTTCTGCCACTATTACTACTGTTCTGTCACTATTACTACTAGTTCTGCTCACTATTACTACTGGTTCTGCCACTATTACTACTGTTCTGCCACTATTACTACTGTTCTGCCACTATTACTACTAGTTCTGTCACTATTACTACTGGTTCTGTCACTATTACTACTGGTTCTGCCACTATTACTACTGTTCTGCCACTATTACTACTAGTTCTGCCCACTATTACTACTAGTTCTGCCACTATTACTACTAGTTCTGCCACTATTACTACTGGTTCTGCCACTATTACTACTAGTTCTGCCACTATTACTACTAGTTCTGCCACTATTACTACTAGTTCTGCCACTATTACTACTGGTTCTGCCACTATTACTACTAGTTCTGCCACTATTACTACTGTCTGCCACTATTACTACTGTCTGCCACTATTACTACTGGTTCTGCCACTATTACTACTAGTTCTGCCACTATTACTACTAGTTCTGCCACTATTACTACTGTCTGCCACTATTACTACTGTCTGCCACTATTACTACTGTTCTGCCACTATTACTACTGGTTCTGCCACTATTACTACTGGTTCTGCCACTATTACTACTAGTTCTGCCACTATTACTACTGTCTGCCACTATTACTACTGTCTGCCACTATTACTACTAGTTCTGCCACTATTACTACTAGTTCTGCCACTATTACTACTGGTTCTGCCACTATTACTACTGTCTGCCACTATTACTACTGTCTGCCACTATTACTACTAGTTCTGCCACTATTACTACTGTCTGCCACTATTACTACTAGTTCTGCCACTATTACTACTGTCTGCCACTATTACTACTGGTTCTGCCACTATTACTACTAGTTCTGCCACTATTACTACTGGTTCTGCCACTATTACTACTGTCTGCCACTATTACTACTGTCTGCCACTATTACTACTAGTTCTGCCACTATTACTACTTGTTCTGCCACTATTACTACTAGTTCTGCCACTATTACTACTAGTACTACTAGTTCTGCCACTATTACTACAGTAAAAATAATAATAGTGGTAGCAATAGTGGTATCATTATTATTATTACTACAGCTACATCTGTTACCGCTGGTACGACCGTTACCATTATCAAACTACTGCTGCAAGCACAGCACCATCAACTAGAGTTACAACTATAGTCAAACGTACACTGCGCTGTCAATATTTGAACAGCAAGATTGTGAGTCGTGCAGCAACAACCGGTATCAGTGGACAATACTCATTATGGAAAGTGGTGTTGACAGACACACTCGTGGCGTGCCATAGGGGAATATTTGTAGTTTTTGCTGTTGTTCTTATTGCCCTTGAGATATGGTGTCCTTCTTGTATCCAAAAGGGGGGAAAATTCCGAATTGTGAATTGTTGAAATTTGAGGGTGTTGTTTGTGTGTCTCTGGTTTTGCTGTGGTTGTAGTATTTGTCTTTGTATTTCGTTAAAGCTGAATAAAATAAAATTAAAAACGAAAAAGGCAAATAAACGAAAAACAAACAAAGAAACGAACAAACAAGCAAGCAAACAAAGAGTTGAATAAAATGATATTGAAAAACAAACAAAAATAAACGACAAACAAACAAACAAGCAGCAAACAAACAGAGTTGAATAAAATAAAATTGAAAAACAAACAAAAAAACGAAAAACAAACACAAACAATAAGAAACAAACAAACAAAAAACAAACAAACAAACAAACAAAGAGTTGAATAAAATAACATTGAAAAACAAACAAAAAAATTAAAAAGACCAACAAACAGAAAAAATAAAAAAAACAGAGTTGAATAAAATAACATTGAAAAACAAACAAACAAAACAAATTAAAAAATACAGAAAAAACAACAATAACCAAAAAGAGTTGAATAAAATAAAATTGAAAAACAAACAAAAATAAACGAAGAACAAACAAAGAATTAAAAACAAACCAACAAGCAAACATAGAGTTGAATAAAATAATACTGAAAAACAAACAAAAACACAACTCAAAAAAAAACAACGACAAACAACAAAGAAACACACAAAGAGTTGAATAAAATATAACTAAAAAAACAAACAAAAATAAACGAAAAACAAACGTTAAAAAATAAACAAACAGACAGACAAACAAATAAAGAGTTGAATAAAATAAAATTGAAAAAAAAAAAACGAAAAACGAACAAACAAACAAGTCCACGAACAAACAACCCAAAGAACAACAGCAGCAGGTTGATACCAAATTTCATGAGGAAAATACCAAAGTCCATGGACAAGCACAATCTTGCTCATTTGTCACAGCTGGTGACTAAATGACGTCAGAAATGCATATCGAAATTCCAAAGGGGAAAACCTAATTTTTCATCTCTTTTGAATTTACTACAGCATGAAAGTGTTGAATTTCCGCACATATAGATGAAAGTGTTGTTCCTCTTTGGCGATTATAAGAGATAAGTTCAGTATAATCACAGTTTCAGTTTCTCAAGATGACGTCTCCGCGCTCGGAATTAGTTCCATGTGCACCCCTGTGGGGATGCCTGGGGCTCTTTCAGTATAAATAGTATCCCCACCTTCTGGAAATTCTGTGCTAGAAATTTCCTCTTTTCTGTCACTCTCTTTGTTTCTGCCTTGTACCTTTGCTTTCTGTTATTTCTTCCTATCATTTTCTGCCTTGCTGGTCC
>JAPXFY010000012.1:91349269-91354269 GCA_030674185.1 Monoplex corrugatus | reverse complement strand
CACACACACACACACACACACACACACACACACACACACACACACACACACACACACATACATACATCACACACACTTAATCACATTAATATTAAGTTTTCGTGGCGTTTGTATCACATTATATTAGATTTACCTGGCGTTTGTATTACACTGTATATTAGGTTTTATCTGATCGTTTATAATTACAATTGATATTAGGTTTATCTGACGTTTGTATTACAACTGATAATAGGTTTATCTGACGTTTGTATCACACTGATATTAGGTTTATCTGACGTTTGTATTACAATTGATGTTAGGTTTATCTGACGTTTGTATTACACTGATATTAGGTTTATCTGCGTTTGTATTACAATTGATGTTAGGTTTATCTGACGTTTGTATCACACTGATATTAGGTTTATCTGACGTTTGTATTACATTAATGTAGGTTTATCTGACGTTTGTATCACACTGATATTAGGTTTATCTGGGCGTTTGTATCACACTGATATTAGGTTTATCTGACGTTTGTATCACACTGATATTAGGTTTATCTGACGTTTGTATCACACTGATATTAGGTTTATCTGACGTTTGTATCACACTGATATTAGGTTTATCTGACTTTGTATCACACTGATATTAGGTTTACCTGACTTTGTATCACACTGATATTAGGTTTACCTGACATTTGAATGACACTGATATTAGGTTTATCTGACATTTGTATTACACTGATATTAGGTTTATCTGACGTTTGTATTACACTGATATTAGGTTTATCTGACATTTGTATTACAATGATATTAGGTTTATCTGACGTTTGTATCACACTGATATTAGGTTTATCTGACGTTTGTATTACACTGATATTAGGTTTATCTGACGTTTGTATTACACTGATATTAGGTTTATCTGGTGTTTGTATTACATGATATTAGGTTTATCTGACGTTTGTATTACACTGATATTAGGTTTATCTGACATTTGTATTCACACTGATATTAGGTTTATCTGACATTTGTATTACACTGATATTAGGTTTATCTGACGATTTGATTACACTGATATTAGGTTTATCTGACATTTGATTACACTGATATTAGGTTTATCTGACGATTTGTATTACACATGATATTAGGTTTATCTGACATTTGTATTACACTGATATTAGGTTTATCTGACATTTGAATTACACTGATATTAGGTTTATCTGACATTTGTATTACACTGATATTAGGTTTATCTGACATTTGAATTACACTGATATTAGGTTTACTGACATTTGTATTACACTGATATTAGGTTTATCTGACATTTGTATTACACTGATATTAGGTTTATCTGACGTTTTGTATACACTGATATTAGGTTTATCTGACGTTTTGTATTACATTGATATTAGGTTTATCTGACGTTTGTATTACAATGATATTAGGTTTATCTGACGTTTGTATTACATTGATATTAGGTTTATCTGACTTTGTATTACAATGATATTAGGTTTATCTGACGTTTGTATTAACATGATATTAGGTTTATCTGACGTTTGTATTACAATGATATTAGGTTTATCTGACGTTTGTATTACACTGATATTAGGTTTATCTGACGTTTGTATACACATGATATTAGGTTTATCTGACGTTTGTATTACACTGATATTAGGTTTATCTGGTGTTTGTATTACATTGATATTAGGTTTATCTGACGTTTGTATTACACTGATATTAGGTTTATCTGACGTTTGTATTACACTGATATTAGGTTTATCTGGTTTGTATACATGATATTAGGTTTATCTGACTTTGTATCACACTGATATTAGGTTTATCTGACGTTTGTATTACACTGATATTAGGTTTATCTGGTGTTTGTATTACACTGATATTAGGTTTATCTGACATTTGTATTACAATGATATTAGGTTTATCTGACGTTTGTATTACACTGATATTAGTTTATCTGACGTTTGTATTACACTGATATTAGGTTTATCTGACATTTGTATTACAATGATATTAGGTTTATCTGACTGTTGTATTACACTGATATTAGGTTTATCTGACGTTTGTATTACACTGATATTAGGTTTATCTGGTTTTGTATTACATTGATATTAGGTTTATCTGACAGTTTGTATTACAATGATATTAGGTTTATCTGACATTTGTATTACAATGATATTAGGTTTATCTGACTTTGTATAACATGATATTAGGTTTATCTGTGATTTGTATTACACTGATATTAGGTTTATCTGACATTTGTAATTACATGATATTAGGTTTATCTGACATTTGAATTACACTGATATTAGGTTTATCTGACATTTGATTACAATGATATTAGGTTTATCTGACTTTTGATTACATGATATTAGGTTTATCTGACTTTGTATTACATGATATTAGGTTTATCTGGAGTTTGAATTACACTGATATTAGGTTTATCTGGTTTGTATTACACTGATATTAGGTTTATCTGGTATTGTATTACATGATATTAGGTTTATCTGACGTTTGTATACACTGATATTAGGTTTATCTGACGTTTGTATTACACTGATATTAGGTTTATCTGACGTTTGTATTACAATGATATTAGGTTTATCTGAGTGTTTGTATTACAATGATATTAGGTTTATCTGACGTTTGTATTACATGATATTAGGTTTATCTGACGTTTGTATACAATGATATTAGGTTTATCTGAGTTTGTATTACATGATATTAGGTTTATCTGGTTTGTATTACATGATATTAGGTTTATCTGACATTTGTATTACACTGATATTAGGTTTATCTGACTTTGTATTACATGATATAGGTTTATCTGGTGTTTGTATTACAATGATATTAGGTTTATCTGACATTTGTATTACATGATATTAGGTTTATCTGACTTTGTATTACACTGATATTAGGTTTATCTGGTTTGTATTACATGATATTAGGTTTATCTGACATTTGTATACACTGATATTAGGTTTATCTGAGTTTGTATTACAATGATATTAGGTTTATCTGGTGTTTGTATTACAATGATATTAGGTTTATCTGTGTTTGTATTACATGATATTAGGTTTATCTGACATTTGTATTACAATGATATTAGGTTTATCTGGTTTGTATTACATTGATATTAGGTTTATCTGGTGTTTGTATTACAATGATATTAGGTTTATCTGAGTTTGTATTACATGATATTAGGTTTATCTGACGTTTGTATTACACTGATATTAGTTTATCTGACTTTGTATTACAATGATATTAGGTTTATCTGGTTTGTATTACAATGATATTAGGTTTATCTGACTTTGTATTACACTGATATTAGGTTTATCTGAGTTTGTATTACATGATATTAGGTTTATCTGTACGTTTGTATTACATGATATTAGGTTTATCTGACTTTGTATTACATGATATTAGGTTTATCTGAGTTTGTATTACATGATATTAGGTTTATCTGACGTTTGTATTACAATGATATTAGGTTTATCTGGTGTTTGTATTACATGATATTAGGTTTATCTGCGTTTGTATTACATTGATATTAGGTTTATCTGACGTTTGTATTACACTGATATTAGGTTTATCTGACGTTTGTATTACACTGATATTAGGTTTATCTGACTTTGTATTACAATGATATTAGGTTTATCTGGTTTGTATTACATGATATTAGGTTTATCTGACGTTTGTATACACTGATATTAGGTTTATCTGAGTTTGTATTACATGATATTAGGTTTATCTGGTGTTTGTATTACAATGATATTAGGTTTATCTGAGTTTGTATTACATGATATTAGGTTTATCTGGTTTGTATTACATGATATTAGGTTTATCTGGTGTTTGTATTACATGATATTAGGTTTATCTGGTTTGTATTACAATGAATTAGGTTTATCTGACATTTGTATTACACTGATATTAGGTTTATCTGAGTTTGTATTACATGATATTAGGTTTATCTGGTTTGTATTACAATGATATTAGGTTTATCTGACATTTGTATTACATGATATTAGGTTTATCTGACATTTTATTACATTGATATTAGGTTTATCTGACGTTTGTATTACACTGATATTAGGTTTATCTGACGTTTGTATTACACTGATATTAGGTTTATCTGGCGTTTGTATTACAATGATATTAGGTTTATCTGGTCGTTTGTATTACACTGATATTAGGTTTATCTGGTGTTTGTATTACACTGATATTAGGTTTATCTGGCTGTTTGTATTACAATTGATATTAGGTTTATCTGGTGTTTGTATTACAATGATATTAGGTTTATCTGGTGTTTGTATTACATGATATTAGGTTTATCTGTGTTTGTATTACATTGATATTAGGTTTATCTGGTGTTTGTATTACAATGATATTAGGTTTATCTGGTGTTTGTATTACAATGATATTAGGTTTATCTGGTGTTTGTATTACATTGATATTAGGTTTATCTGGTGTTTGTATTACAATGATATTAGGTTTATCTGGTGTTTGTATTACATTGATATTAGGTTTATCTGACGTTTTGTATTACATTGATATTAGGTTTATCTGGTGTTTGTATTACAATGATATTAGGTTTATCTGGTGTTGTATTACATGATATTAGTTTATCTGACTTGTATTACATGATATTAGGTTTATCTGACGTTTGTATTACACTGATATTAGGTTTATCTGGTGTTTGTATTACATTGATATTAGGTTTATCTGACTTTGTATTACACATGATATTAGGTTTATCTGGTGTTTGTATTACATTGATATTAGGTTTATCTGACATTTGTATTACATGATATTAGGTTTATCTGGTGTTTGTATTACAATGATATTAGGTTTATCTGACATTTGTATTACAATGATATTAGGTTTATCTGGTGTTTGTATTACAATGATATTAGGTTTATCTGACATTTGTATTACATGATATTAGGTTTATCTGACGTTTGTATTACAATGATATTAGGTTTATCTGACTTTGTATTACAATGATATTAG
>JAPXFY010000012.1:91341219-91344169 GCA_030674185.1 Monoplex corrugatus | reverse complement strand
CGCGTATTTAATACAACAAGACAAGACAGGCTCAAATTGTCGGCCAACTGGCCTTTGTCAAGCGTAAGATTACAAACAAATAAACACCAGATACCAAAATTAGGAGAAAAAGACTGAAACTTCCCTGCTGCTGTGTCTAGTGTGAGAAATGGAATAAACTGACATTTATTTCATCACTAGCACTGGCGGTCAGCCAGCACGCATAGCCATGCAAACATTAATACGTTCCATTTGATACTTCGTATTCATTCTTTCCGGGTTTAGAAACATCACAAACTTATCCAAATACAAGTTAAGAAGATATTGTCTTTAGTGCACATTTGATTTAAATAAGACTGTCAACCAAAATGATAAAATAGCTGCAAATAATTTGTTGGGGGTGCAAGAAAAATGTATCACCGCCCATTGCAAAAGTAAATGAAACCAAAAGTAGGTCTAGATAGGGAGGTCAAATTGTACCAAGGAATTTTTCAAAAAGTGAATTTATAACTTAATTTAATCGTGATCTTTTACTTTTCATTACGCAAACATTTATAATCTTCCGAGACAATATTGTGTTGAAATGTTCAGCGTTAGATTTTGTAGATATTGTTATGTATACTGTTTTCAACGAAATATGCCGATACGGCCCAGTATGCCGATAAGGGGTTAACGCACGTGCACCGATTGCAGCGGCTAATGCACGCTAAGTGGCTGACACGCAGCACGTGATAAACAACCACACGATGACAAGTATATCTTTCGACTTCCTCTGCATAGTCCTAAATATAATCCTTTTGGCACCAAATAACTAGTTCAAACGAAACCCTCTCACACATTTTTATCTCTCTCAGCGTTTCACAACCAGACAGCGACACACATTTTGCTATAGTGAAAATAATAGCAACATTAATAAAAAAAATCAGACTAATCTTGTTTATAGGCTTCTGATAGCATATTATTTACAGGCTTCTTTCCTTCCGGTAGTCTGTTTAGTTCCTCCTTAACCTAGTGAAAGAGGCAGTTAAGCCATAGTGATGTTCCTTCATACAGACGCAGTGGTGCTTACAGACCAAATGAATCATCATCATCATCGTCATCATCATCAAGTGCCCAGCCGCATGGCGTTGGCGATCATGACCCTCCATATATATCTATCCCTTGTTGCCGCAAGCACATCTTCCACCCTCTCTGTCCTCAGCCACCTTGCAAGACCCTCCAATATCTTCTCCCTGGGTCTACCTAGAGCTTTCTTTCCCTCCAGCTTTCCTGTTGCGACCAGGTGCTCTAATTCCAAGTGAATACTTAACTCAAACCAATAGTACTTAAAAATAGAGAGTGGGTTGTTGGCTAAGTGGTTAAAACACTTGCCTAGGACAGTTGAAATCCGGGTTCGAATCTCACATTGGACAGGAATATTTCTCCTCCCTCCACTAGATTTTAAGTGGTGGTTTAAGTGTAAGCCGTTCTGATGAGACGATAAACTCAGATCTCGTGTGCAGCACGTATTCAGAACACGTTAAAGATCCCAAGGCAACAAAGAAGTTGTTCCTAGTGAAAATTTTGTCCAATAATCCACACAGAAACACGGATATACAGAAACAAAATGTGTGGCGCTGCACTGTGGCTACACCCTCTTCCCACAGACAGAGGGCGGTCCATATTGCAAATATAATGTTTTATCTTTGTGGGTAACGGTTAACTTCAGAACACTAGTATGTAACTGTCTTCATGGAAAACCATTCACATCAGGACAAATTTGCATTCACACAGAGGTTTAAAACTTTCATACCGTATTGAACACGTACGTGTACTGACTGCAGAGGATACGTCTCGATACGTCCCAGGTTCGATACGTCCCAGGTTCGATACGTCCCAGGTTGGATAATTCCCAGGTTCGATACGTCCCAGGTTGGATAATTCCCAGGTTCGATACGTCCTAGGTTCGATACGTCCCAGGTTCGGTACGTCCAAGGTTCGATACTTCCCAGGTTCAATACGTCCCAGGTTCGATACGGCCTAGGTTCGATACGTCCCAGGTTCGATACGTCCCAGGTTCGATACGTCCCAGGTTCGATACGTCCCAGGTTCAATACGTCCCAGGTTCGATACATCCCAGGTTTGACACGTCCCAGGTTCGATACATCCCAGGTTCGATACATCCCAGGTTCGATACATCCCAGGTTCGATACGTCCCAGGTTTGATGAGTCCCAGGTTCGACACGTCCCAGGTTCGATACGTCCCAGGTTCGACACGTCCCAGGTTCGACACGTCCCAGGTTCGACACGTCCCAGGTTCGACACGTCTCAGGTTCGATACCTCCCAGGTTCGATACGTCCCAGGTGAAAAACGTCTCTTTTACTATTATATTTTTTGTGTGCGTGCGTGTGTCGAGTATTTTTATCGCGCGAGCGCCGCGCGAGAGAGGGATAAAGATAGAAAGATCGCTCATGTTCTTCATCTTTCAGCACTGACCATCTGCCGTTTATTAATACCTCACCATCATCATCATCATCGGGTGCCTTGCCGCATGGCGTTGGCGATCATGGACTTCCATCTGTCTCTATCTCTCGTTGCCCCTAGCGTCTCCCCCACCCTCCTCGTCCCCAGTCACTCTGCAAGTCCGTCCAGCATTTTCTCCCTGGGTCTACCTGGTGCTCTTTCCCTCCAGCTTTCCCGTTGTGACCAGGTGCTCCAAATCCCCCCTTCCTCATAAAATGGCCTATAAATGTTGCCTGTCTTTTCCTCATCTTCCTTATGAGTGATTTACTTGTGTCTGCCTCCATCAAGACTGTCTCGTTTGTTTTCTTTGCTGTCCATGGAAACTCTCAACATTCTTCTTATAAACCACATCTCGGCTGCCTCAATCTTGTTCTGGCTTTGCTTGTTGACTGTCCACGCGTCACATCTTATTAATACCTACCACCCATGTTCTCACACGATGTTTCCCCAGTCTGTGTTCCCCTGGCT
>JAPXFY010000012.1:91333719-91338719 GCA_030674185.1 Monoplex corrugatus | reverse complement strand
CTCCGTAATGGAATTTTGTTCGAGTTGCAAACGACAAAATTTGACATTAAATCATTGACCGTATTCGTTAACTATTTGTATCATGCACATGTTGCTATTTGCATATAAAAAAAAAGTCAACCACGAACAGTAAAACGAAATCCAAAACAAGTGTGACTGCCCGCGTTCAAGCAAACAGGAACCAGAAAAAAACACGAAAGAAGAATATGAACGCGTATTTAATACAACAAAACAAGACAGGCGCAAATTTAGCCTTTGTCAAGCGTAACATTACAAACAAACAAACACTAGATACAAAAAAATTGAGAAAAAGACTGAAACTTCACTGCTGCTGTCTTCAATGTGAGAAAAGTGTGTGTGTATGTGTGTGTGTGTGTGTGTGTGTGTGTGTGTGTGTGTGTGTGTGTGTGTGTGTGTGTGTGTGTGTGTGTGTGTGTGTGTGTGTGTGTATGTTGTTTTGTAGCAATATAAATAATCTTCCTTTTCTCACATTGAAGACAGCAGCAGGGAAGTTTCAGTCTTTTTCTCAATTTTTTTGTATTTAGTGTTTGTTTGTTTGTAATGTTACGCTTGACAAAGGCTAAATTTGCGCCTGTCTTGTTTTGTTGTATTAAATACGCGTTCATATTCTTCTTTCATGTTTTTTCTGGTTCACGAACAGTAAACTTCGATCATGGCCTTAATTTGAAGATGAGAAGATTATTTATATTGCTACAAAACAACACACACACACACACACACACACACACACACACACACACACACACACACACACACACACACACACACACACACACACACACACACACACACACACACACACACACACACACACACACACACACACACACACACACACGAACGAGTAACAATAAAAACTACAATTTCCTAGAGACGATAACAATGGCCAGTCCCCCTCATGAACTGCGATAAAAGTGAAAATTAAATCAACGTTCTTTCATGATTAAACAAACACAAATTGTACAAGTATTCAAAATAGCTTACGGAAGGATCTACAGTGTAGCTAAGCAATGTTGCTTATACAAGGGGGGGGGGGGGGGGGGATGCAAAAGTAGGTATACAGTTATGAAAAAAGAAAACACGTACAATACTCATTGCATTTATTATACAAACAAATGAATATTGCATATACATGTAATAACAAGCACAGCCTTAATCCCTGAGATACTCAAACTGCTTGCCGTCAGTATTCACACACTCCTCTAATCGAGAGCGGACACTCATGCACACTCTAGCACAAAGATCTTTATCAGCATCAATTTCTTGACAAGCCTGCAAGATGAACTGAATCATGTCATTAACAGTGCGCGGCTTGCGTGCGAAAACCCTTTCCTTTACATATCTCAAAAAAAAAAAGAAGTCCATCTGTCTTCCAGTATTGTTTTAAAATCCATTTGCGCTCCTCGTCTGTCAAATTACCAGCCATGGTTAAATTAAATTGCTGCTTAGATCTAAATTAAATTGCCGCTTTACCTGCAAAAAAAAAAAAAAAAAAAAAAAATAAAAGTTAGGATAAAAGTACATGCATATTATTAGTTACGATAAAATATAATTAATGACACTGAAAATATCGAAAACAAGGCCAACTAACTTAATGTGCTAATAATTTTAATGAATTAAGTATTATAATAATGATGTGATACTTACTGTATACCTACTTTTGCACCCCCCTGTATGTCTACGGTAAATTACCAAAAGCTTTTGGCAAGATCACTGATCAGCCAATAAATCTATGTTGCTTTGTGTGTCAACAGTAAATTACTAAGAACTTTTGGCAAGATCATTGAGTAGCCAATCTTTGTTGCTGTTTATGTCTGCGGTAAACTAGTAAGAGGTTTTGATAAAATCATTGAGCAGCCAATCTTTGTTGCTGTTTATGTCTGCGGTAAACTAGTAAGAGGTTTTGATAAAATCATTGAGCAGCCAATCTTTGTTGCTGTTTATGTCTGCGGTAAACTAGTAAGAGGTTTTGATAAAATCATTGAGCAGCCAATCTTTGTTGCTGTTTATGTCTGCGGTAAACTAGTAAGAGGTTTTGATAAAATCATTGAGCAGCCAATCTTTGTTGCTGTTTATGTCTGCGGTAAACTAGTAAGAGGTTTTGATAAAATCATTGAGCAGCCAATCTTTGTTGCTGTTTATGTCTGCGGTAAACTAGTAAGAGGTTTTGATAAAATCATTGAGCAGCCAATCTTTGTTGCTGTTTATGTCTGCGGTAAACTAGTAAGAGGTTTTGATAAAATCATTGAGCAGCCAATCTTTGTTGCTGTTTATGTCTGCGGTAAACTAGTAAGAGGTTTTGATAAAATCATTGAGCAGCCAATCTTTGTTGCTGTTTATGTCTGCGGTAAACTAGTAAGAGGTTTTGATAAAATCATTGAGCAGCCAATCTTTGTTGCTGTTTATGTCTGCGGTAAACTAGTAAGAGGTTTTGATAAAATCATTGAGCAGCCAATCTATGTTGCTGTTTATGTCTGCGGTAAACTAGTAAGAGGTTTTGATAAAATCATTGAGCAGCCAATCTTTGTTGCTGTTTATGTCTGCGGTAAACTAGTAAGAGGTTTTGATAAAATCATTGAGCAGCCAATCTATGTTGCTTTTCATGTCTATAAATAACCAAGACCTTTCAGTAAGATCAGTGATCAGCCAGTCTATGTTGCTTTGTATGTCTACAGTAAATTACTAAGGGCTTTTGGCAAGATCTCTGAGCAGCCAATCTATGTTGCTTTTTATATCTACAGATAACAACTTAGAGCTTTTGGCAAGATCTCTGAGCAGCCAATCTATGTTGCTTTTTATATCTACAGATAACAACTTAGAGCTTTTGGCAAGATCTCTGAGCAGCCAATCTATGTTGCTTTTTATATCTACAGATAACAACTAAGAGCTTTTGGTAAGAAAATTGAACAGCCAATCTATGTTGCTTTTTATATCTACAGATAACAACTTAGAGCTTTTGGTAAGATCACTGAACAGCCAATCTATGTTGCTTTTTATATCTACAGATAACAACTTAGAGCTTTTGGTAAGAAAATTGAACAGCCAATCTATGTTGCTTTTTATATCTACAGATAACAACTAAGAGCTTTTGGTAAGAAAATTGAACAGCCAATCTATGTTGCTTTTTATATCTACAGATAACAACTAAGAGCTGTTGGTAAGAAAATTGAACAGCCAATCTATGTTGCTTTTTATATCTACAGATAACAACTAAGAGCTTTTGGTAAGATCACTGAGCAGCCAATCTATGTTGCTTTTTATATCTACAGATAACAACTAAGAGCTTTTGGCAAGATCACTGAGCAGCCAATCTATGTTGCTTTTTATATCTACAGATAACAACTAAGAGCTTTTGGTAAGATCACTGAGCAGCCAATCTATGTTGCTTTTTATATCTACAGATAACAACTAAGAGCTTTTGGCAAGATCACTGAGCAGCCAATCTATGTTGCTATTTATATCTACAGATAACAACTAAGAGCTTTTGGCAAGATCACTGAGCAGCCAATCTATGTTGCTATTTATATCTACAGATAACAACTAAGAGCTTTTGGCAAGATCACTGAGCAGCCAATCTATGTTGCTATTTATATCTACAGATAACAACTAAGAGCTTTTGGCAAGATCACTGAGCAGCCAATCTATGTTGCTATTTATATCTACAGATAACAACTAAGAGCTTTTGGCAAGATCACTGAGCAGCCAATCTATGTTGCTATTTATATCTACAGATAACAACTAAGAGCTTTTGGCAAGATCACTGAGCAGCCAATCTATGTTGCTATTTATATCTACAGATAACAACTAAGAGCTTTTGGCAAGATCACTGAGCAGCCAATCTATGTTGCTATTTATATCTACAGATAACAACTAAGAGCTTTTGGCAAGATCACTGAGCAGCCAATCTATGTTGCTATTTATATCTACAGATAACAACTAAGAGCTTTTGGCAAGATCACTGAGCAGCCAATCTATGTTGCTATTTATATCTACAGATAACAACTAAGAGCTTTTGGCAAGATCACTGAGCAGCCAATCTATGTTGCTTTTTATATCTACAGATAACAACTAAGAGCTTTTGGTAAGATCACTGAGCAGCCAATCTATGTTGCTTTTTATATCTACAGATAACAACTTAGAGCTTTTGGTAAGAAAATTGAACAGCCAATCTATGTTGCTTTTTATATCTACAGATAACAACTTAGAGCTTTTGGTAAGAAAATTGAACAGCCAATCTATGTTGCTTTTTATATCTACAGATAACAACTTAGAGCTTTTGGTAAGAAAATTGAACAGCCAATCTATGTTGCTTTTTATATCTACAGATAACAACTAAGAGCTTTTGGTAAGAAAATTGAACAGCCAATCTATGTTGCTTTTTATATCTACAGATAACAACTAAGAGCTTTTGGTAAGAAAATTGAACAGCCAATCTATGTTGCTTTTTATATCTACAGATAACAACTAAGAGCTTTTGGTAAGAAAATTGAACAGCCAATCTATGTTGCTTTTTATATCTACAGATAACAACTTAGAGCTTTTGGTAAGAAAATTGAACAGCCAATCTATGTTGCTTTTTATATCTACAGATAACAACTAAGAGCTTTTGGTAAGAAAATTGAACAGCCAATCTATGTTGCTTTTTATATCTACAGATAACAACTAAGAGCTTTTGGTAAGAAAATTGAACAGCCAATCTATGTTGCTTTTTATATCTACAGATAACAACTAAGAGCTTTTGGTAAGAAAATTGAACAGCCAATCTATGTTGCTTTTTATATCTACAGATAACAACTAAGAGCTTTTGGTAAGAAAATTGAACAGCCAATCTATGTTGCTTTTTATATCTACAGATAACAACTTAGAGCTTTTGGTAAGAAAATTGAACAGCCAATCTATGTTGCTTTTTATATCTACAGATAACAACTAAGAGCTTTTGGTAAGAAAATTGAACAGCCAATCTATGTTGCTTTTTATAT
>JAPXFY010000012.1:91316219-91318719 GCA_030674185.1 Monoplex corrugatus | reverse complement strand
TCAGAAATATAAGTATGACTAATATCTCGAGGCTCAAGTTTGTTTACTCTTCTGTAAGTTTTCCATTCTGCTGGCTCCTGCTTCTGACTTAGTTAATTGACAGAGCAGTCAAGCATGGCGAGATAAAGACTGGTGCCAGCAAATGTCATTGTATCCTTTACCACGGTGCCAGCATCTTTTCCTTTAATCTTCTCTGATTTTTCATTCCCCTGCCATGGCCGCCATGAAAAATTACAGAAAGAATAGAAATGAGCAAAAGATGAAGGAACAAAAAGCAGAGAGAGAGAGAGAGAGTGAGAGAGAGAGAGAGAGAGAGAGAGAGACAGAGAGAGAGAGAGAGAGACAGCCAGCCAGCCAGACAGACAGAGAGACAGAGAGATACAGAGAGAGACAGAGAGAGACAGAGAGAGAGACAAAGACAGAGACAGAAACAGAGAGAGACGCAGAGAGAAAAAGAGAGAGACGCAGAGAGAGAGAGAGGGGGGGAGTTGAGAGAAAGAGAAAGAGAGGGGAGAGAGAGAGGAGAGAGAGAGAGAGAGAGAGAGAGAGGAGAGGGGAGAGAGAGAAACACAGAGAGAGAGAGAGAGAGAGAGAGAGAGAGAGAGAGAGAGAGAGAGCGACAGAGAGCGTCGTCATCATCATCTATCATCATCATCAATCATCAATCATCGTCATCATCATCATCGTCGTCGTTGTCGCTGTCGTTGTCGTCTTTGTGGTCGTGGTCGTGGTCATCGTTGTCGTAGTCGTCGTCATCATCATCATCGTCTTCGTCTTCGTCAGCACCATCGTCGTCGTCATCGTCATCAGATTTAAATGGCTCATATATATCTAAATGATTTATACAGATTTCAATGACTTACAACATTTAACTGATTTATACAGATTAAAATGCCTTATACACATTTAAATGACTCATAACATTTAACTGACTTATACAGATTAAAATGCCTTATACACATTTAAATGACTCATAACATTTAAATGACTTATACAGATTAAAATGGCTCATACACATTTAAATGACTTACAGATTTAAATGACTTATACACATTTAAATGACATATACAGATTTAAATGACTTGTACAGATTTAAATGACTTATACAGATTTAAATGACTTATACAGATTTAAATGACATATACAGATTTAAATAACTTGTACAGATTTTAAATGACTTATACAGATTTAAATGACTTATACAGATTTAAATGGCTTATACAGATTTAAATGACTTATACAGATTTGAATGACTTAACAGATTTAAATGACTTATACAGATTTAAATGACTTATACAGATTTAAATGACTTATACACATTTGAATGCCTTATACACATTTAAATGACTCATAACATTTAACTGACTTATACAGATTAAAATGGCTCATACACATTTAAATGACTTACACAGATTTAAATGACTTACACACATTTAAATGACATATACAGATTTAAATGACTTGTACAGATTTAAATGACTTATACAGATTTAAATGACTTATACAGATTTAAATGACTTATACAGATTTAAATGACTTATACAGATTTAAATGACTTATACAGATTTGAATGACTTAACAGATTTAAATGACTTATACAGATTTAAATGACTTATACAGATTTAAATGACTTATACACATTTGAATGACTTATACACATTTAAATGACTTATACACATTTAAATGACTTATACAGATTTAAATGACTTATACAGATTTAAATGACTTATACAGATCAAAATGGCTCATAACATTTAAATGACTTAAACATTTAAATGACTTATACAGATTTAAATGGCTCATAACATTCAAATGACTTATACAGATTTAAATGGCTCATACACATTTATGTGGTTCATAACACTAGAGTAGATTCTACCCACAAACAGTCGACTGGTGCTTGATGTGTTGACGACACATGTTCAATTTAGATAGTTGCAACTTTTCATTGATGGCTAGTGACGTTGGTTGGTTGGTTGGTTGGTTGGTTGGTTGGTTGGTTGGTTTGTTGGTCGGTTGGTTGGTTGGTTTGTTGGTCGGTTGGTTGCTTGATTGGTTGGTTGGTTGGTTGGTTGCTTGATTGGTTGGTTGGTTGGTTGCTTGATTGGTTGGTTGGTTGGTTGGTTGCTTGATTGGTTGGTTGGTTGGTTGGATGGTTGGTTGATTGGTTGGTTGGTTGGTTGGTTGGCTGGTTGGTTGGTTGGTTGGTTGGTTGGTTGGTTGGTTGGTTGTTGCTTGATTGGTTAGTTGGTTGGTTGGTTGATTAGTTGGTTGGTTGGTTGGTTACCTTCGCTCTGCCTGCATGGCGTTACCTATCAATGGCTTTATTCTGGCTCCCCTTCCCTACAGACCACACTGCATATACATATATATAAACATATGTATAAACATATATCTATATCTATAGCTATCTATCTATCTGTCTGTCTATATGTACATGTAAACGGGCCTAAATTACCTAAAACTACTTCCGCATATCTCACCTCCCTGGAGCCAAAAC
>JAPXFY010000012.1:91308719-91311219 GCA_030674185.1 Monoplex corrugatus | reverse complement strand
CTCGCATTGACTATTGCAATTCACTCCTGTCTGGTCTTCCTGCCTCCACCATTCACATCCTACAGCGCATTCAAAACAATGCTGTACGCCTTGTACTCAAAAAGAAAAAAGCTGACCACATATCTCCTCTCCTGGCACAACTTCACTGGCTCCCTGTATCAAAGCGCATACAGTACAAACTAGACACCATGTGCTACAAAAGCCTCAATAACGCAGCCCCCGATTACCTGTCAAGCCTACTTGAGATCTATCTTCCCTCACGTACCCTCCGCTCTGCCTCCGATCCTCTGACTTTTCGCTTTCCACGCACTAAGCTCAATACCTATGGTCCACGAGCCTTCTCTGTTTCTGGTCCACTCTCCTGGAACAAACTTCCTCTCTCAGTCCGTCAGCAACCTACTTTTGTCTCCTTCAAGTCCGCTCTCAAAACTCACCTTTTCTCCTCCGCATAAAATCCTAACCCCCCTCTGCAGCCTGTCTCCGCTCGGAGGGAATCACATGGTTATAATATATAATTGTATATGCTATGCTCTCTATAATTTTCCATTGCTTTTATTCTTGCTTTTATTGCTTTTATTCTTTCTCCCCATTTATAGCCATGCGTGTGTGTGTGTGTGTATGTGTGTGTGTGTGTGTGCGTGCGTGTGTGTGCGTGCGTGCGTGCGTGCGTGCTTGCGTGTGTGTCTGCTTCAGCGCTTAGATTTGATTTTATCAAGATTTTGCGCTATATAAATATTGTAATTATTATTATATTATTATGCTGTGCTGTGTTGTGTTGTGTGGTGCTTTGTTGTATTATGTTGTGTTGTTGCGTTGTGTTGTTGCGTTGTGTTGAGTTGTGTTGTGTTGTGCTGTGCTGTGTTGTGTTGTGTGGTGCTTTGTTGTATTATGTTGTGCTGTGTTGTTGCGTTGTGTTGTGTTGTTGCGTTGTGTTGTGCTGTGTTGTGTTGTGTTGTGTTGTTGTGTTGTGTTGTTGCGTTGTGTTGTGCTGTGTTGTTGCGTTGTGTTGTTGCGTCATGTTGTGTTGTGTTGTGCTGTGCTGTGCTACGCTGTGCTGTGTTGTGTTCTGCTGTACTCTTTTGTGTTGTGCTGAGCTGTGTTGTACTGTTTGTGTTGTGTTGTGTTGTGTTGTGTTGTGTTGTGCTGTGTTGTGTTGTATTGTGTTGTGTTGTGCTGTGCTGTGCTGTGTTGTGTTGTGTTGTGCTGTGTTGTGTTGTGTTGTGTTGTGCTGTGTTGTGTTGTGTTGTATTGTGTTGTGCTGTGCTGTGCTGTGTTGTATTGTGTTGTGTTGTTTTGTATTGTGTTGTGTTGTGCTGTGTTGTATTGTGTTGTGTTGTGTTGTGCTATATTGTGTTATGCTTTGTTGTGTTGTGTTGCATTGTGTTGTGTTGTGTTGTGTTGTATTGTGTTGTGTTGTGCTATATTGTGTTATGCTTTGTTGTGTTGTGTTGTATTGTGTTGTGTTGTGTTGTGTTGTATTGTGTTGTGTTGTGTTGCATTGTGTTGTGTTGTGTTGTGCTATATTGTGTTATGCTTTGTTGTGTTGTGTTGTATTGTGTTGTGTTGTGCTATATTGTGTTATGCTTTGTTGTGTTGTGTTGTGTTGTGTTGTGTTGTGCTGTGTTGTATTGTGTTGTGTTGTGCTATATTGTGTTATGCTTTGTTGTGTTGTGTTGTATTGTGTTGTGTTGTGCTATATTGTGTTATGCTTTGTTGTGTTGTGTTGTGCTATATTGTGTTATGCTTTGTTGTGTTGTGTTGTATTGTGTTGTGTTGTGTTGTATTGTGTTATGCTTTGTTGTGTTGTGTTGTATTGTGTTGTGTTGTGTTGTGTTATGCTTTGTTGTGTTGTGTTGTATTGTGTTGTGTTGTGCTGTGTTGTATTGTGTTGTGTTGTGTTGTGTTATATTGTGTTATGCTTTGTTGTGTTGTGTTGTATTGTATTGTGTTGTGTGTTGTGCTATATTGTGTTATGCTTTGTTGTGTTGTGTTGTATTGTATTGTGTTGTGTTGTGCTATATTGTGTTATGCTTTGTTGTGTTGTGTTGTATTGTGTTGTGTTGTGCTATATTGTGTTATGCTTTGTTGTGTTGTGTTGCATTGTGTTGTGTTGTGCTATATTGTGTTATGCTTTGTTGTGTTGTGTTGTATTGTGTTGTGTTGTGCTATATTGTGTTATGCTTTGTTGTGTTGTGTTGTGTTGTGTTGTGTTGTGCTATATTGTGTTATGCTTTGTTGTGTTGTGTTGCATTGTGTTGTGTTGTGCTATATTGTGTTATGCTTTGTTGTGTTGTGTTGTATTGTGTTGTGTTGTGCTATATTGTGTTATGCTTTGTTGTGTTGTGTTGTATTGTGTTGTGTTGTGTTGTGCTGTGTTGTATTGTGCTGTGCTATATTGTGTTATGCTTTGTTGTATTGTGTTGTTGTGTTGTGTTGTGCTGTGCTGTGCTGTGTTGTTGTGTTGTGTTATATTGTGTTGTTGTGTTGTATTGTGCTATGT
>JAPXFY010000012.1:91293719-91306219 GCA_030674185.1 Monoplex corrugatus | reverse complement strand
CTTTCTCTGTCTTTATCTCTCTCTCTCTGTCTCTTTCTCTGTCTCTGTTTCTCTCTGTCTCTCACTCTCTCTGCCTACTTCTCTCTCTCTTCTCTTTGTCATTCTCTCTTTTATCATTCTCTCTTACTCGCTGTCTCTCTCTCTCTTTCTCTCTCTCTTACTCTCGCTCTCTCTCACTCTCTCTGTGTCTGTTTCTCAGTCTCTCTCTTTCTTTCTCTTTCTTATTTTCTCTTCCTCTCTCCCCTCTCCTCTTTCTTCGCCTTTTTCTTTGTTTTTGTCTATCTGTCCGTCTGTCTCTTTGTCTCTCTCTGTCTCTTTCTCCTTCACCTCTCTCTCTCTCTCTCGCTTTCTTTGCGTTTAGTCGTTGCCTTTACCGTTTGAAAATGTAGATTAAGCAATCACTTAATCTCTCTCCCCCTCTCTTTTTCCTCTCTCTATCTCTCTGTCTCTGTCTCTGTCTCTCCTCTTTCTTTGTCTCTTTTTCTGTTTTTTGTTTCTGTCTGTCTGTCTGTCTGTCCGTCTCTCTCCTTTTCTCTCTCTTTCTCTTTCTCTCTCCCCTTCACTCTCTCCCTTTGTCTTTCTCTCTCTCTCTCTCTTCTCTCTTTCTCACTCTCCCCCTCTTTCTCTCTTCTCTCTCTCTCTCTCTTTCTTTCTTTCTGTCTCTCTCTCTCTTACAGTGTCTCTGTCTGTCTATCTGTCTGTCTCTCTCTCTCTGTGTCTCCCTCCTCTCTCTCTCTTTCTCTGTTGTTTTTTTTTCTTTTCTTTTTTTTTTCATTTCCATTTTATTCTTTACCTATTCACAGCGGCGATAGCAGGGAATAATCTGAGAAGATTAAATGGAAAAGGCTGTGCTTTCTGCAGTACTGGTAAAGAAAACGTTTATCAGTAAACACAGGTCGGCGAAAGTGCATTAACATCAGCCCCTCTTTAAACGGCTTTTGCAGAGCGGTTACATGAAATAGGCACCTCTCTCTGTCTGTCTGTCTGTCTGTCTGTCTGTCTCTCACTCTCACTCTTTCTTTCTTTCTCTCTCTCTCTCTCTTCTTTCTTTGTCTCTTTCTCTGTTCCTGTCTCGGTTTCTGTCTGTCTGTCCATCTGTCTCTCTCTCTCTCTCTCTTTCTCTTCTTCTTCTCTTTCTCTCTCTCTCTCTCTCATCTCTTTCTCTTCTCTTTGTCTGTCTGTCTGTTTCTCTGTCTCTCTCTCGCTTTGTGTCTATGTCTGTCTGTCTGTCTCTCTGTCTATATCTCTGTCTGTCTCTCTCTCTTTCTCTCTCTCTCTCCAGGCATATATATATATATATATATATATATATATATATATATATATAACACACACACACACACACACATACACCGTCAGTCTCATTTTTCAGTTTGACTGAAATAGGTCCCTCTCTCTCTTTCTCTTCTCTCTCTTTGTCTCTCTTTGTGTGTGTGTCTCTCTCTCTTCTCTCTCTCTCTTCTGTCTGTCTGTCTGTTTCTCTCTCTCTCTCTCTCCCTTTGTGTCTCTGTCTATCTGTCTGTCTATCTTTATGTCTGTCTGTCTCTGTCCTGTCTGTCTGTCTCTCTCAGACACACACACACATACACACAGACAGTACAGACAGACAGACACACACACACACACACACACACACACACACACACACACACACACACATACACCGTCAGTGTCATTTTTCAGTGTGACTAACAGCAGCAGACCTAGTTGTCTAATTAATCGTGTGAACATACTATCATCCAGCAACATATGGACCTGTATACATGTGTGAGTATGTGTAAATGCACGTGCACATGTGTGCCAGTGTGAATTTGTGTTTTCGTGTGAGTGTATGTGTGTGTGTATGTGGGGGAGGTGCTAGGGGCAACAAGAGATAGAGACAGATGGAAGTCCATGATCTCCTTCTCTCTCTCTCTTTTCTCTCTCTCTCTGTCTCTTTCTCTCTCTCTCTTTCTCTCTCTCTCTCTTTCTCTCTCATTCTCCATTCTTTTTTCTTTCTCTCTCTTCTCTTTCTCTCTCTCTCTCTCTTTCTCTCTCTCTCTCTCTCTTTCTCTCTCTCTCTGTCTCTCTCTTTCTCTCTCTCTCTCTTTAGCGGGCCTCTGTAGCTCAGTTGGTTTGAGCGTCGGATTCACATGCTAATGGTTGTGGGTTCGAATCCGGGGTGCGCTACATTAAATCTGGCCATCTCACTGTCCCATCTTAGCATCATTGTTGTTCTGGTGGTGTCAGTATAGGATTAGATAAGTCCCCCATTGCCCCCATTTTCCTGGGATGGTTATCCCCGTCGGCCATATCACCTGAGGTGGGTGCTGACGTAAAACTGAATCAAATCAAATCTCTCTCTCTTTCTCATTCTCCATTCCTTTTTCTTCTCTCTCTTTCTCTTTCTTTGGCTTATTTATTATGTTCTTTGTCTTTTTTATCTTTACCTCCTATCACATCTACCACACTCCCGTGTCTCTTTTTCTTGACTGATGTCCTCTCTCTCCTCTCTCTTTCTCTCTGTCTCTTTTGTGTTCGCTTTCTTTCTCTCTTCTCTTCTTCTCTTTTCTCTTTCTCTCTCTCTCTCTTTTGTCTCTCATATCTTCTCTATCTTTATTCTTTCTGTCTCTGTCTTCTTCTTCCTCTCTCACCCTACATCCTCTACTCTGCTCAGCTGCTACCACATCCTACCCCTCACCTCATCACTCTCCTCTCACACATACTCATTCTTTTTCTTTCTCTCCTGTTTCTAATTATCTTTGTCGCTTCTTTAATTATCTGTTCTTTGTTGTATGTGTAATCTCGTCACTTGCCATGTAATTGTCTCTGTCGTGTGGTCTCATGTGTCTTGTCTGTGTGTCTGTGGGTCTTGCGGCACCTCTAACTGTTCTCTCTCTCTCTCTTTCTCTTTCTCTTCTCTTTCTCTCTCTCTCTTTCTCTCTCTCTCTCTTTCTCTCTCTCATTCTTTTCTTCTTTCTCTTTCTCTCTTCTCTTTCTCTCTCTCTCTCTTTCTCTCTCTCTCTCTTCTCTTCTCTCTCTTTCTCATTCTCCATTCCTTTTTCTTTCTCTCTCTTCTCTTTCTTTGTCCGCTTCTTTATTTCTGTCTCTTTGTCTGTCTGTCTATCTCTCTACCTCTCTGTATGTCTCTGTCTGTCTCTCCCTGTGTCTGTCTGTCTGTGTCTGTCTCTCTCCCCCTCTCTTTCTCTTTCTCTCTCTTCTCACTTTCTTTACGTGTAGTCGTTGTCTTCACCGTTGGATTAATCAGTCTCTCTCTCCCCCCCTCTCTCTTTTTCGTCTATTTCTCTCTATCTCTCTATCTTTCTCTCTCTCCCCTCTTCTCTTTCTTTGTCTCTTTCTCTGTTTCTGTTTCTGTCTGTCTGTCTGTCCGTCTCTCTCTTTATCTCTGTCATTTTATCTCTCTCTCCTTCTCTCTCTCTCTCTGTCTTTATCCTTCTCTCTCTTTCTCTCTGTCCTTCTCTCATTCCTCTCTCTCTCCTACTTTCCTTCTCTCTTCTTTCTGTCGTCTTGTCTGTTTCGTCTCTGTCTGTCTGTCTCTTTCTCTCCTTCTCTGTCTTTGTGTGTGTGTGTGTGTATCCCCCCCCCTCTCTCTCTTTCCACTCCTTCTGTACCTTTTCATAGCCGCGATAGCAGGGAAAAACAGACACGATTAAAGGAAAGATGCTGTGCTTTCTGCAGTACTGGTAAAGAAAGTGTGTTTCAGTAAACACGGTCGGTGAAAGTGCATTAACATCAGCCTCTGTTCTTTATTGGGGCTTTTGCTGAGTGGTTGCATGAAACAGTATCTCTCTGTCTGTCTGTCTGTTTCTCTCTCACTCTTTCTCTGTCTGTCTGTCTGTCTGTTTCTCTCTCACTCTTTCTCTCTCTCTCTCTCTGTCTGTCTCTCTCTCTCTTGTCTTTCTTTGTCTCTTTCTCCGTTCCTGTCTCTGTTTCTGTCTGTCTGTCTGTCCGTCAGTCTCTCTACCTGTCTCTTTCTCTTCTTCTTCTTCTTCTCTTACTATCTTTGTCTCTTATCTCTGGCTGTCTCTCCTTCTCTCTTTCTCTCTCTCTCTCTTTGTCTGTCTTTGTCTTCTCTCTTTTTCTCTCTGTCTGTCTGTCAGAGAGAAAATCTCTGTCTTTCTGTCTGTCTGTTTGGCTGGTTGGCTGTCTCCCCTCTCTCTCTCTCCTCTTTTGGGTCTGTCTGTCTGTCGCTCTCAGACACACACACACACACACACACGGAGAGAGAGAGAGAGAGAGAGAGAGAGAGAGAGAGAGAGAGAGAGGAGAGACAAACACACAGAGAGACAACATAAGACACACACACACACACACAAACACACACACACACACACACACACACACACACACACACACACACACAACACCTTCAGTGTCATTTTTCATTGTGACTGAACAGCAGACTTGTCTAATTAATGACGTGACATTCTCTGCGCTATGATTATATCAGTGTGAGTATGTGTAATGCATGGTTACATGTGTGTGTGTATTTGTGTGTGTTATGTATGTATTTTGTGTTCATCGTTGTTTGTGCGATGTGTGATTGTGTGTGTGTGTGTTTCTGTGGTGTTGTGTATTGTGTGTGTGTGTGTTTGTGGTTTGTGTAATGTGTGTATGTGTGTGTAGTGTGTGTGTTTTGTGTGTTGTGTTGTGTGTGTTGTCTGGTGTGTTATGGTATGTGTGTGTATGTGTGTGTTTGTGTGTGTGTGTGTGTGGTGTGTTTGTGTATTATGTGTATGTGTGTGTAGTGTTGTTGTGTGTGTGCGTGTGTGTGTATATGTGAGTGTATGTGTTGTGTGTGTGTCTGCTCATGTGGGTTGTTATGTGTGTATTGTCTGTGTGTGTAGTGTGTTTTGTGTGTTGTGTGTGTGTGTGTGTGTGTGTGTGTGTGTGTGTGTGTGTGTGTGTATGTGTGTGCCCTTGCATATCTCTCTGCCTGGTTGTGTGTCGTGTGTGTGTGTCTGTGTGCCTGTCTGTCTGTCTCTGTTTCTCTGCTGTGTGTGTGTCTCTGTCTGTCGGTCTCTTTCTGTCTCTCTCTCTCCCTCTTTCCCTCTCTGTCTGTCTGTTTGTCACACACACACGCACACACATACACACACACACACACAACCACACACACACACACACACACACACACACACACAACACAAACACAAACACACACACGCACACGCTCAAAACACATACAAACACGCACACACACGCGCACAAACACACGCACACACACAAACACACGCGCGCACACAAAGACACACACACACACTCTCTCTCTCTCTCTCTCTGTGTCTCTCTCTCTATCTGTCTCACTTTTCCGTCTTCTCTGTCTTCTGTCTGTCTCTCTCTGTCTCTGTCTGTCGTCTCTGTCTGTCTGTCTCTGTCTGTCTGTCTGTCTCTGTCTGTCTGTCTGTCTCTATCTCTCTGTCTGTCTGTCTCTGTCTGTCTGTCTGCTCTCTCTCTGTGTCTCTGTCTCTGTCTGTCTGTCGGTCTGTCTCTGTCTGTCTATCTCTGTCTGTCTGTCTGTCTGTCTCTGTCTGTGTCTGTCTGTCTCTCTCCCTCTCTCTCCTGTCTGGTTTGTGTGTATGGCTTGTGTGTACACGTGTGTCTGTCTGCTTGTATGTCTGTCTGTGTGCGTGTGTCTGTGTATGTGCTCAGAAGCACCATATACCACACATCCACTGGATTGTTGAAGGGCAATGGGACAAGGTGTTCTGCTGTGAATTCCCTGTAATAACATTTGTCAGAAGGCATAGCTCACCTGCTGTCGGCAAGTAGATGCTTGATTTAATTATTCTGTTTGTTGTGTGTGTGTGTGTGTGTGTGTGGAGTGTGTGTGGTGTGTGTGTGTGTGTGTCTGTGTGTGTTGTGTGTTGTGGTGTGCGTGTGAGTGTGTATGTGTGTGTGAGTGTGTGCGGTGTGGGATGGTGTGGGTGTGTCTAGTGTGTGTGTGGTGTGTGTGTGTGTGTGTTGTGTGTGTGTGTGTGTGTGTGTGTGTGTGTGTGGTGTGTTGTGTGTGGTTGTGTGTGTGTATGATGTTGGTATGTGTGTGTGTGTGTGTGGTATGTTGTGTGTGTGTGTATGTGTGTGTGTGTTATGTGTGTGTGTGTGTGTGTGTGTGTGTGTGTGTGTGTGTGTGTGTGTTGTGTTGTGTGTGTGTGTTGAGTGGAGTGTGTGTGTGTGTGTGTGTTTTGTTGTGTGTTGTTTGTGTGTGTGTGTGTGTGTGTGGTGTGTGTGTGTGTGTGTGTGTGTGTGGTGTGTGTGTGTGTGTGTGTTGGTGTGCGTGGTGTGTGTGTGTGTGTTGTCTGTGTGGTGTGTATGTGTGTGTTATCTGTGTGTGTGTATGTATGTGTGTTGTGTGTATGTATGTGTGTTGTGTGTGTGTGTGTTTTGTGTGTGTGTGTGTGTTTTGTGTGTGTGTGCGTGTGTGTGTGGTGTGTGTGTGTGTGTGTGTGTGTGTGTATGTGCGTGTGTGTGTGTGTGTGTGTGTGTGTGTGTGTGTGTGTGTTTGTGTGTGTGTGTTTGTGTGTGTGTGTGTGTGTGTGTGTGTGTGTGTGTGTGTGTGTGTGTGTGTGTGTGTGTGTGTGGTTGTTCCGAACCACAAAGTTTATGTTGACATAGTTTACATATGTGTACATTCCTTGTCAGTTTGCCTCATTTAATTAGTCTCTGTGTATGTCTCTCTCTCTCTCTCTCTCTCTCTGTATGTGTGTGTGAATGTGTATGCCTCTGTGTGTGTTTTCTCATGGGTTGGATGGATGGGTGGTCTGGTGCGTATGTGTATTTGTATGTACGTGTGTGAGATGTGTGTGCGTATGTGTATTTGTATGTACGTGTGTGAGATGTGTGTGCGTATGTGTATTTGTATGTACGTGTGTGAGATGTGTGTGCGTATGTGTATTTGTATGTACGTGTGTGAGATGTGTGTGCGTATGTGTATTTGTATGTACGTGTGTGAGATGTGTGTGCGTATGTGTATTTGTATGTACGTGTGTGAGATGTGTGTGCGTATGTGTATTTGTATGTTACGTAGTGTGAGATGTGTGTGCGTATGTGTATTTGTATGTACGTGTGTGAGATGTGTGTACGTATGTGCGTGTGTGTATTTGTGGAGACTCTCTCTGCCTCTCTCTGTGTCTCTGTCTCTCTCCGTCTGTCTCTGTCTCTCTGTCTCTCTATCTCTGTCTCTGTCTCTCTCTCTAGCTCTCTCTCTCTCTCTGTATGTGTGTGTGTGTGTATGTGTGTGCGTGTGTGGTGGTGGTCTTTGATTTAATGTCTATTCACTAAAGTGATTTAGACCAAAAAAAAAAAAAAAAAAAAAAAAAAAAACCCAACAACAAACAAACTTGCAAAAGGTTAATCTTCAGGAAAAAAATGAACCAGAAAAACAAGACAAGAAAGAAAAATTCACAAATGACGTTATCATAATTAACGATTGAAACAGTAAAATTAGCTAACCATAACACTGAACATGAGAAGTAACGGCACGTTAAATATATTTCGCTATCGGACTTTTTGACAGGCTAACAAAAAATTCATATGTTAAGGATGGTGAGGCAAATATGTCAGAAACTGTCTTCGTTGATAATGTAGGTATATGTTGTTTTACCCGAACGCATGAAAGAATATGACTATGTGTTATCTTCTTTCCACACAGGCACACTACGTTCCTGGTGTATTTTGTTTTGAATGCATCAAGTTTCCACCTATACATTAGGGATTGTATACTTCTGCTGGCAAGGAACCGCTTAGGTGTTTTGCTAATTTCAAAATTCATGTAACAGTTTTCATACTTTTTCTGTTTATCTTGAAACTGCTTCCATACGTAGGCGTCCACTAAGGTATAACACTCATGCAATGAGAGGGAAAGTTGTATATGATTTGAATCTGGTGAGCTCTTTGCCCCCCGTTTGGCAGCCCTATCAACCATATCATTGTAATGAAAAGAACTATGAGATGGTATCCAGCAGAAAGTAATATCAGTGCCTCTTAAGGATAAACTATTAATCAAGTGAGTAATTTCCAATATCATTTCAGATCTTGTTTGTAATTTTGATAATTCAAGAGCTTGAAGTACAGATTTTGAATCAACGCAAAAAAGTATCTGGGGAATTGTCCTAGGAAGATTTATCATACAATTCAAAGCCATTAAGATTGCAAAGAGTTCTGCAGTAAAGATAGATTTATAAAGTCCTATATAGAAAGATTTCTCAATTTTGAGAGCAGGTATTAAAAACGCTGAACCTGCTTGTCTTTCAATTATTGAACCATCAGTGTAAACTTTCAAGTGATCGGAATAAAAGTCTTCTATATGACATTTAACGTGACATGCCAGTAAATTGATATTATCTTCTTTTTTTAAGTCAGTGTGGTGTATGTCAAATCGTGCTCTTTGAAGTTCCCAACTGGGTACTGGTGAAAACGAAGGTCTTAAAGTTACAGGACCTGTGTCTAAATCAATTCCAGAGCCTTTCATAACATCAGCTGTAAATGTTGCAAGCGTGACCTGTGAGGATATTGATTTAGCTCTTTTTGGAAAGTCGGTGTCTGATCTTACTTTTGTCTCTGTTTTGATGCTGTTTTCTATGGTAGTGTTTCTTAACAGAAATTTAGTAGAAGCGACTTTCCTTTGTTCATCAAGTGGCAACAATTTGATTGCATTGTATGTACGATGGCAACAGGCATGCATTGGAAGACCCAGCGCAAGTTTGAAACCTTTACAATCTATGCTCTGCAGTTTTGTGAGTAAGCGTTTTGGTGCGCTGAAGAATATTTCTTGGGCATAGGTTAATTTAGATCTAATAAGCGATTTACAGAGATGAACAAGTGTTGATGCATCTTGTCCCCATATCTGTTTGCGAACTATTTTCAAGAAATTTAAACTTTTTTGAGCTTTTGTTAATAAGTATTCAATATGCTGATTCCAAGATAATTTGGCTGTAAGGAAAACTCCTAAGAATTTAATCGACTCATTATACTGAAGAAGAGTATCTCCCAGTTTGAACGTGGGAACATTTGCTGGGTTAGCTCCACTGTTAAACAAAACTATCTTTGTTTTTTCCACGGATAGATGTAGTCCATTTTCTACCATATATCGTGCTATTTTATCGAGTTCTAATTGATAACATTTACGCGTATAATTAAGACAGCGCAAAGGAGTTTTTCTTTTCATATTGACCTGCATCCACATGCATAAATCATCAGCATATTGAGCTAAAGTTACATGTTTAGAAATTTTACTGGGTAAGTCATGCAATAATATCATGAAGAGAAGGGGAGCAATAACGGATCCCTGAGGGATACCCATTTGAAGAAATCGTTTTGAAGAATACACATTTTCGATCCTCGTTTGAATTACACGGTCTTCTAAGAAGCATTTGACATAATCAAAAATGTGACCTGTTAGCCCAATACTTTTCAATTTGAATAATAATCGGGAGTGCCATACTTGGTCGTATGCTTTAGTTATATCAAAGAATGTAGCTAAAACACATTGGCGTCTGGCAAATTGTTGTTTGATATTAGTGGTTAGCTTTGTTAGGAGTTCCACTGGTGACCTGCCTTTTCTAAACCCTGCCTGATTCACTGGTAATATGTTGTTCTTTTCACAGTAGTACATCAATCTCTTTAAAATTATTTTCTCCATAAGTTTACATACGTGTGATGTTAATGCAATTGGCCTATAGTTTTTCAAGTCAATATTGCATTTACCTGCTTTTAGTACAGGAACCACTATTGATTGTTTCCAATAGTCGGGCAGTTTGCCGCTATTCCAGCATTTTTTAAACATATTATGTAGCAAGATTAAAAAATTTTCTGGTAAATTTTTCAACATCTCATTGGAAATTGCATCAAATCCTACTGATGTCTTTTTATTTGGAATTGATTTAATGGCATCTTTTAATTCTTGGAGCGTGATTGGTGCATTTACGTAGTGCGTATTATCTGGGACATGATCCTTGTATGCGTCGGTCTTTTCTTCCTGTACCCTATAATTTCTACTAGAGGCAGGAAGTCCTTCTACTCGACAGACCTCAGCAAACATGTCTGCAAAAGCTTCTGCTTTCTCCTGTGAGCTAGGTAAAGGGTTGTTTTCTAGCTTTACTGGAATTGATGGCAACATGATCCCATTTTTCATTGTTTTCAGTTTTTCCCAAATCTTTTGCATATCTTTATGGTCACTTACTTCACATGTACAAAAAGATGTCCAATATTGTTCTTTAGCTTGTTCTATGACTCTGTTACAGTTTATGTTCGCACTTTTCATTGCCGTATGATTTTCAGGTGACCTATTAGCTATATATTGTTTGTATTTTTCTTTCTTTCCGTTGACTGCCTTTTCACAATCTTTATTCCACCAGACTTTTCCATGATGTTTTCCGGTTTTTGACGCTTTAAGTTCTGGGATTGAAATTTTTGCAGCCCTTAAGAGTGACTTACAGAAATCTGCGTACATATCGTTTAAGGTCGTTGTTTCAGATAGATCTGTTCTTGTATTTCGTAGGAAAGCTTTAAAACTGGCCCAATCTGCGTATTTATAGTTAAACTTGGGTAAACTATCTTGTGGTATTGCATCAAACTCAGTGATGAGGTTAAGGGTAAGAAGTATGGGGATGTGATCTGATCCCAACAAGTCATCCTCTGTTTGCCATGTGGCATTTGGTGCTAGCGATGGTGAGATTAAGGTAAGGTCTATAGCTGTGGGTCTGTGGGTTGGTATATCAGGGACACGGGTAACGTGTCCGTTGTTTAGTAAGTATAAATTGGAATCTATAATATTTTCAATCAACCTGTTGCTAGTTATGTTTTTACAATCCTTGTCCCAAAATGGGGCATGTGCATTAAAATCACCACCAACTATCCACTTGTCACGTTGGTCATGAAAATGTTTCAACCACTCAGTATTCACAGAATCGGGACCTCTTGGTAGATAGACAGAGGCCAAATTCAAAACTAATGATGATGAACATTTTATAATGATTGCACATGAAGAAATAGATGAGGACGATTTTGGTACTGGCGATGACCTTTCGCAGTAGTTCAGTCCTTCACGAACATATATAGCTGTTTGTATTCGGCCACCGTCATGATAGAGTCATATACTGGTGGATAATAAAACCCAGATATTTTAGGTATATTGGTTTTGGTGGTATTCAGCGATTGTAGAAGCAAGACTTGGATGTTTCTAGAAGATAGGTAGTTACTCAAATAGGAAATGTTTCTAACAATGGAACGTGTGTTCCACTGAACAATGTTGATGTCACTGACTACACACTTTTTCATGATGAACGGTTGAATAAGCTTGGAGTAGTATCCCACATTTAGATGATTAGATAATCAATTAATCTAACGTTCAAGTAAAATTTATCATAAGTAAGCAAATAAGTATATAAGGAATTAAAACAATATAGTTGAGTACTGAACAGAGAGGAACTGAATCTGGGCTGAATCTAAAATGACCAGGGAGGGAAGAAAAACTGAGGGTGAAAGCCAGGTCTTGATTGATGGTGTTGATGGGTTGATCTCCTCCTCGGTTTTTCCCAGAAAAGCTGATGGATATGCCTCCCCATATTTCTGGCCAGAACGCTCGCCCCTCTGGTGGTCGGATGTACGTCGTCCTGGCTGACTTGAGTGTAGTGACTTGTTTGCAGGTTATCGTGGCTGATGTAGTTGACATTTGCTGCGTTGAGGAGTCTCTCTTTGGTTAGGACATTAAGCAGCTCCCTTTTCACGTTTAGGTGCTTGTTTCTTACAGGAGCAACCTGACTTAACACTATCTTGGCTTTTGGAAATTGGGTGTTAACAGATTTTACACAGTCGTCTAGATTTGTACTACATACTTTTGGCTCCTTCGTTTTCAGATCTGCTATCCCCACGTGTAAAACAACGCAGTCAGGTTCAGGTGTCAGCTCTTCTTTAGATTTTTCAATAGCTCTCTTACACTCGTCGATGGTATGTATCTTCCTCGTGGCCACCTGGAAACCGTAGGACGATCCTAATCTTTTTCCATCCACTTTATTTACAATAGAGTCATGAATAATGAGGACTCGTGGGAGAACATTGGACTTAGATCTAGGATGTGTTGGAACAGCAGTTTTGACGTCACGTTTAGTTTTGGTAGAGACGTCAGATTGGTGCCTGACATTTTTCTGTCGAAAATCGGTGTTTGTGCGAAATGTTGTTTTGGCTGGTTGAGCGGCGCATTCCGCATAAGATGAAAATTTGTCCATCGGTGATGTGGTGGTATAATCACTGTGGACTGCGGAGTCAGTCTGGCACGCTGTGGAGGTTGTAAGTATTGCGCACTTTTTGATTTCGCGCAGCTCTTGTAATGCTTTGTTGTTTTCATGCAGAAGTTTTCTGTCAGATTGAAGCTTGTCTGTAAGGCTGCTGATTTGGATAGACATCTGATAGATTGTATTTTTAAGAATGTCTATTTGCCTTACCGCCTCTTGACAGTGACAGCCACAAGATGTTACTGACGGTTGTAGAACTGGTGGCTGACA
>JAPXFY010000012.1:91286219-91288719 GCA_030674185.1 Monoplex corrugatus | reverse complement strand
TTATCAAAGATAAAAGTAACAGTAACGATGTGGCTTTCCACCTGAAAACTTAACAGAGCTTAGTCTTGCAGTTAAGGGAGATCTGGTAGTTTTTATCATTCGTCTTCTGCTTGGTTTATGGTCGGGTGCTAAATACGGTAAGACATTTAGCTGAATGTTTGGGCTGACTTACATACTACGTACCATGCCATTGGCATGCAGAGCAGCAACATAGATCCTCCACCTGTGTCTGTTCCAGGTCAACCTCTATGTGGTACCCTAGGTGTGTTTCAAGGTCTTAAGTTTTCCTTCTACTATTCGTCCTGAAAATTTTGATCTGGCCTGTTTTCAGGTATGGTTGCGAAGCCTGGACACTAAGAAAACACAAAGAAAGTGAAACCAATGCAGAAGAAATGTGGCTCTATAGACGACTTCTCAGAGTCAAATGGACAGACAGAAGAACAAATAGATAGTGTGTTAAAGGAATTAAATGTCAGACACCAGCTGCTGGCAGAGATCAACAAAAGAAAGCTGAAATACGTAAGCCATGCGATCAGAAACACCAAAACAGATTTGATGTCAACAGTCCTGCAGGGGAAAGTTGAGGCGAGGAGAAGAAAGAGACGACCGCACACCTTCTACTTCAACAACATCGCTGATGTCTGTGGTCTGGGGATCCAGGAGGTCGCCCACAGACGTCTCAATCGTGTGACCTGGAGAAGACTTGTGACCTCGAGCGTGGCTCCTACCGCCGATCCCGGCGAGGGAGAGAAGTGAAATGAGGTGGTTTCGTCGCCAGGTGATTCTGGGTCTCTTCCACACCTGGGTCTTCCTTTTGTATTCATAGAGAGACAGGCTTGGTGATGTCGTCCTGCTGTTTTGGTATGATGTGCCTGATCCATAATCATCGTTTTCGTCATGATTGTGGTGTCCATAATGTCTTGATTGCATTGGGCGAGTGGTTGTTGGATAAAGGTGGTACTTATCATCATCATCATCATCATCATCATCATTATCATCATGTGCCCTGCCACACGGCGTTGGTGATCATGGCCCTCCATATGCATCTATCCCTTGTCGCTGCAAGTACATCTCCCACCCTCTCTGTCCTCAGCCACCCTGCAAGTCCGTTCAGTGTTTTCTTCCTGGAGATACTATTAGACCAGGAGAATTGCATGATTCTTAAGAGTCTATTTGTGTGACAGTTAACACGCAAAGCCAGAGCAAGATTGAGGTAGCCGAGACGTGGTTTCTAAGAAGAATGTTGAGAGTTCCATGGACAACAAAGAAAACAAACGAGACAGTCTTGATGAAGGCAGACACAAGAAGATCATTGATAAGGAAAAGACAAGTAACATTTATAGGACATTTTATGAGGAAAGGGGAATTAGAGCACCTGGTCACAACAGGAAAGCTGGAGGGAAAGAGAACACCAGGTAGACCCAGGGAGAAAATATTGGACGGACTTGCAGGGTGGCTGAAGACAGAGAGGGTGGAAGATGTGCTTGCGGCAACAAGGGATAGATACATATGGAGGGCCATGATCACCAACGCCGTGTGGCAAGGCAATTGATGATGATGATGATGATGATGATGATGATGATGATGATATGATGATGACGATGGTGATGATGATGATAATGATGAGATTTGTATGAAAGGTTATACTTGATAAGGTCGCTGTCTGCCATCTTCCAGCATTCTGACCAGTATGAAATATAGACTAGGTAAATCATAGGCCAGGTAGGACCTCAGGACCTGGCCAGCTCATGGGTTTATATGCAGGCTTAAGGCTTGTGCCGTGATCACCATACACATGGCACCAGTGACGTTAGTGCATATGGAATTCGTTCCGAGCGTGGAGACGTCGTCTTGAGAAACTGAAACTGAAACTGAGCTGCAAAGTGGGATGGAAAGGACACAGCTCTGGTACAATGTCAGTTTGTTGTTGATGTTGTACTTGGGGGGACCTACCCATGTTATCAACATTCTGATGTTTCTGGCTTTGGTGAAACTGCTTTGCGCGCCGCCCTCGCAGTGCTAACCCTGGGAAAAGTTGAGGTCTCTGCCACCTCACTCCCCTACAACCCCAGGGTTATGGAACTATCTAGGTTGGACCTCAGGACCTGGCCAGCTTGTGGATTTATGTGCAGGCTTAAGGCTTGTGTCGTGATCATTCTAGACCCGGTAAAACATAGGCCGGGTAGGACCTCAGGACCTGGCCAGCTCGTGGGTTTATGTGCAGGGTTAAGGCATGTGCCGTGATCATTCTGGACTCATGGGTTTATGTGCAGGCTTAAGGCGTGTGCCATGATCATTCTGGTTTCATGGGGTATGTGCAGGCTTAAGGCGTGTGCCATGATCATTGTGGACTCACAGAGTTATGTGCAGGCTTAAGGCGTGTGTCGTGATCATTCTGCACTCAAGGGATTACGTGCAGGCTTAAGGCGTGTGCCGTGATCATTCTGGATCTTCTCCATCACATGGCACCTGTGACGTTAGTGCATAGGGAACTCGTTCT
>JAPXFY010000012.1:91263719-91268719 GCA_030674185.1 Monoplex corrugatus | reverse complement strand
TTTGAGTCAAATTAATTGATTAATAAGAAATTCAAAACACGTGTGACTGACTGCGTTCAAGCAAACAGGAACCAGAAAACAAAAACACGAAAAAGAAAAAAAACGAAATAAGAACACGTATTTAATACAACAAGACAAGACAGTCGCAAATTTTCAGCCAACTGGCCTTTGTCAAGCGTAAGATTACAAACACACAAACACCGGATACAAAAATTAGGAGAGAAAGACTGAAACTTCCCTGCTGCTCTGTCCAGTGTGAGAAAAGGAAAATCGATTAATGTTGTTTGAATCAAATTGATTTATGTCGTTTAAGTCAAAGTAATTGCTTTATGTCGTTTGAATCAAAGTAGTTCTCTAATTTTTGTTTGAATCAAATTAATTGCTCAAAGTTATTTGAATCAAAGTAATTCTCTAATCAAAGTAATTGCTTTATGTTGTTTGAATCAAAGCAACTGCTCAATGTTGTTTGATTCAAAGTAATTCTCTAATGTTGTTTGAATCGATCAAAAGAATTCTCTAATGCTGTTTGAATCAAAGGAATTCTCTAATGATGTTTGAATCAAATTAACTGCTCTATGTTGTTTGAATCAAAATAACTGCTCTATGTTGTTTGAATCAAAGTAATTTTCTAATATTGTATGAATCAAAGTAATTTTCTAATGTTGTTTGAACCAAAATAATTCTCTAATGTTGTTTGAATCAAAATACTTCTCTAATGTTGTTTGAATCAAAATACTTCTCTAATGTTGTTTGAATCAAAAATGCTTCTCTAATGTTGTTTGAACCAAAATAATTCTCTAATGTTGTTTGAATCAAAAATACTTCTCTAATGTTGTTTGAATCAAAATACTTCTCTAATGTTGTTTGAATCAAAATAATTCTCTAATGTTGTTTGAATCAAAGTAATTTTCTAATGTTGTTTGAACCAAAATAATTCTCTAATGTTGTTTGAATCAAAATAATTTTCTAATGTTGTTTGAATCAAAGTAATTCTCTAATGTTGTTTGAACCAAAATAATTCTCTAATGTTGTTTGAATCAAAGTAATTGTTAATGTTGTCTGCATCAAAATAATTCTCTAATATTGTTAGAGTCAAAGTCATTCTCTAATGTTGTTTGATTCAAAGTAACTGCTCAATGTTATTTAATTCAAAGTGACTGCTCTAATGTTGTTTAATTCAAAGTAACTGCTCAATGTTGTTTAATTCAAAGTAACTGCTCTAATGTTGTTTAAATCAAAATATTTGCTTTATGTCATTTGAGACAAAGTAACTGCTAAATGTTGTTTGTATCAAAATAATTATCTGACGTTGTTTGAATCAAAGTTATTCTCTAATGTTATTTGAATCAAAGTAATTCTCTAATGTTGTTTGAATCAAAGTAACTGCTCAATGTTGTTTTAATCAAAGTAATTCTCTAGGAAGACACTCGGCCCCTTCTCTGAAGAAGGGCAAAGCACATATGACAAGAAGTTGTATACAATTATCTTGTCATCAGCGGAGATAAGTTCTTCTGCTGCCTGGTTTTAAAACGTCCTTAAATTAATAAAGACACTCATCATCATCATCAGGTGCCTTGCCGCATGGCGTTGGCGATCATGGACTTCCATCTGTCTCTATCTCTTGTTGCCTCAGGCATCTCTTCCACCCTCCTTGTCTTCAGCCACTCTGCAAGTCTGTCTAGCATCTTGCCTGTCTTTTCCTAATTTTCCTTATGAATGATCTTCCTGTGTCTGCCTCCATCAAGACTGTCTCGTTTGTTTTCTTTGCTGTCCATGGAACTCTCAACATTCTTCTTAGAAACCACATCTCAGCTGCCTCAATCCTGCTCTGGCTTTGCTTGTTGACTGTCCACGCCTCACAACCATATAACAGTATTGGTTCTATAAAACATTTAAGAACTCTCTTCCTGATGTTAATTAATAGACATGTGTTGGTAAGAATGCTTTTCATCTTCTTGAATGCAGTTTTGGCTTGGCCGATTCTGCGGCTATTTCTGATGTGCATCTGCCGTCTGGTATAGACACTAAATGACACAAAATGGCCAGCCTGCTTCGGACGCATCATCATCATCATCATCATCATCATCACCACCACCATCATCATCATGTGCCCTGCCGCATGGCGTTGGCGATCATGGCCCTCCATATTACTCTATCCCCTGTTGCTGCAAGTGCATCTTCCACTCTCTCTGTCCTCAGCCACCCTGCAAAGTCCGTCCAATATTTTCTCCCGGGGTCTGCCTGGTGTTCTCTTTTCCTCAAGCTTTCCTGTTGTGACCAGGTGCTCTAATTCCCCTTTCCTCATAAAATATCCTAGAAATGTTGTTTGTCTTTTCCTAATCTTTGTTTATCAATGATCTTCTTGTGTCTGCCTCCATCAAGACCGTCAAGTGTTTCGGACGATGTAAAGAAATTTCCTCTGTATTCCCCTGCATTTTCCGACGCATAATTATGCGTCTAAAACCCCACAAGTTTTATGAACTCAGGGACATTTAACCCTTTGACTCCCGCACCCTATCTACCAACTACAAAAACTTAACCCTTTGATTCCTCACCCTATCCACCAGCTTCCTGCAGGAAGCTGGTGGATAGGGTGAGGGAATCAAAGGGTTAAGTTTTTGCTTTGCTAACATGGTTGGCAATGCAGGATGCTGGTGACCGAAGTGCGGGAGTGAAAGGGTTAAGGCCGTTGGAGAATCAGTGTCTAAACTGAATAAAGTAGGCAAACAGCATATTTTGAAAAGGTTATAACCCTGATATGGCGCTATGCAGTACATTGGGCTTTAAACAAAAATAATAATAACCTGCTCTTTGCTTGAACAAACTACAATCCCAAAGTTATCTCCCCACTACCACCATAACCCAATACCGTCACAAATGGTTCCGGACTACAGAAAGCCACATCACGGTTATAACCGTTTCAAAATATGAACAATACGTCAACATCATCATCATCATCAAGTGCCTTGCCACATGGCGTTGGCGATCATGGCCTTCCATCTGTTTCTATCCCTTGTTGCCTCAAGCATCTCTTCCACTCTCTTTGTTTTCAGCTACTCTGCCAGTCCGTCCAATATCTTCTCCCTGGGTCTACCTGGTGCTCTCTTTCCCTCCAGCTTTCCCGTTGTGACCAGGTGCTCCAATTACCCTTTCTCCATAAAACGGCCTATAAATGTTGCTTGTCTTTTCCTAATCTTCCTTACCAATGATCTTCTTGTGTCTACCTCCATCAAGACTGTCTCGTTTGTTTTCTTTGCTGTCCATGGAACTCTCACCATTCTTCTTAGAAACCACATCTCTGCTGCTCAATCTTGTTCTGGCTTTGCGTGTTGACTGTCCACGCCTCACAACCGTTATACCATTATCGGTTCTATACAACATTCAAGAACTTTCTTCCTGATGTTAATTGATAGGCACAGTACCTCAACAGAAAAAAAAACAATCAACCAACGAAACCAACCAGCCAGCCAACCAACCATCCATCCAACCAACCAACCAACAGCCAACCAACCAACACCAACAACCAACAACCAACCAACCAACCAACCAACCAAGCCAACCACAACAACCAACCAACAACCAACCAACCAACCAACCAACCAACCAACCAACCAACCAACCACAACCAATAACCAACCAACCAACCAACCAACCAACCAACCAACCAACCAACCAACCAACCAACCAACCAACCAACCAACCAACCAACCAACCAACCAACCAACCAACCACAACCACCAACACACCAACACAACCAGCCAACCAACCAACCAACCAAACCAACCAACCAACCAACCAACCAACCAACCAACCAACCAACCATCCATCCAACCATACCAACCAACCAACCAACCAACCAACCAACCAACCAACCAACCAACCAACCAACCAGCCAACCAACCAACCAACCAACCAACCAACCAACCAACCAACCAACCAACCAACCAACCAACCAACCAACCAACCAACCAACCAATCAACCAACCAACCATCAACCAGCCAACCAACCAACCAACCAACCAACCAACCATCCATCCAACCAACCAACCAACCAACCAGCCAACCAACCAACCAACCAACCAACCAACCAACCAACCAACCAACCAACCAACCAACCAACCAACCAATCAACGAACGAACCAACCAACCAACCAACCATCCAACCAACCATCCAACCAACCAACCAACCAACCAACCATCCAACCAACCAACCAACCAACCAACCAACCAACCAACCAACTAACCAACCAACCAAAAACCTGTGTTAATGTCACCAGTGGGTTTGTAGTTTGTTCAAGCAAAGAGCAGGTTATTGTTGTTTTTGTATAAAGTCCAATCGACTGCATAGGCCATATCAGGGTTATAACCTTTTCAAAATATGCACAATACGTAAACAGACAAAAAAAAAGAAAAAAAAAAAGAAAAAAAAAGAAAAACAAAACACAAAAAAACTGTTAATGTCACCAGTGAGTGTGTAGTTTGTTCAAGCAAAGAGCAGTATTTTCTTATTTTTGTTTCAAGCCCAGTCGACTGCATAGGCCATATCAGGGTTATAACCTTTTCAAAATATGCACAACACGTCAACAGAACCCCCCCAAAAAAACCCAACAACAACAACAACAACAACAAAAAACAACAACAACAACAAAAAGCCAACAACAACAACAACAACAACAAATAACAAACCCAAAACTGTGTTAATGTTACCAGTGGGTCTGTAGGCCGAACACAAACCTCATAATCAAATGAACTTGACGGGTGTGCTGACGACAATGTGTGTAGTGACCATGCGCCAATGAATAATTGAATCAATGAAGGCTCCTATAACAGGGACAGAATTTGCCAGCCTCATGTGGTCCGTAATCGTTTGTGGCGGTACTGGGAATGGCGGTATTGGGGAGATAACTCTAGGTTGTTGTTCAAGCAACGAGCAGGTTATTGTAATTTTTGTTTAAAGCCCAATCGACTGTGAGAGCCATATCACGGTTATTATATAACCG
>JAPXFY010000012.1:91231219-91236219 GCA_030674185.1 Monoplex corrugatus | reverse complement strand
GTTTGAGATAGTTTGGCATGGTTCAACTTGTCCTGGCTTGCCTTGTCCTGGATTGGCTTGGCTTAGCTCGGGTCAGTTGTGCTGGTTTGGAATGGTTTGGCTTGGCTCAATTTGTTCTAGCGTGGCTCAGACTCGATTGGTGTGGCTTTTAACTGATTTGGCTTGGCTTGGCTTGGCTCTATTTGTCCTGGCTTGGCTTGCGTGGCTTGGGTCGACTTGTCGTGGTTTGGAATGGTTTAGCTTAGCTTGACTTGTTCCTGGCTTGGCTTTGCTTTGCTTTGCTTGGCTTAGCTGGGGTCGACTTGTCGTGCTTTGCAATAGTTTGGCTTGGTTCAGCTTGTCCTGGCTTGTCTGGGCTTGGCTTAGCTTAGCTTGGATCCATTGTGCTGGTTTGGAATGGTTTGGCTTGGTTCAGTTTGTCCTAGCGTGGCTCAAACTCGGTTGGTTTGCCTTAACTGGCTTGGCTCCATTTGCCCTGGCTTGGCTTGGCTTGGCTTGGCTCAGGTCGACTTGTGTTTTGCAATAGTTTGGCTTGGTTCAACTTGTTCTGGCGTGCCTCAGACTCGGTTGGTTTGGCTTAACTGGATTGGCTTAACTGGCTTGGCTTGGCTTGGCTCGGGTCGACTTGTCCTGGATTGGCTTGGTCTTGACTTGGATTGATTTGCTTGGCTCAGCCTTTTCTCAGGCTTGGCCTAAACTGGTTTGATGGTACAACTTTATTTTCATGTTGACCTGACAACAAATGGTTTATGTGATGACTGGTTTGTCTTCATTTTCTTGACTTGACTTGTCCTGGACTGACAGATCGGATTGGTTTGGTTTGCTTGGCTTCGCTTGTCTTGTCCTGACAGCGGCTTGGCTAATTTGGCTTGGCATTGATTTTTATGTTCTTGTGTTGCTTTGCTTGCGTCATCTCGACTTGTTTGCAATGCTTTGTTTCGCTTTGCTTCGTCTTGTCTTGTCAGTCAAGAAGTCCAGTTTCCTTTCAAAGGGATTACATATAATGTTTGAGAAATCTCTGGGTTTGGGTATTTTTTGAGGGTGTTATGTTCCCTACCTTAACGTTACATGTTGGATAAACGCTTCCATTAAAAGAACAAAAATGGATAAAATGTACCAGCAATTAATGTAGAATATTTGTGAAGTTTATGTCACACGTACTCATGATATTGTAACTGCTATAAATATCTGGATTAAGTTGATACATAGCATTTCTGGAATCACCGATGTACAGGATTTGAGGTTGTGGGTTCTGGACCACTAAGAATTTTTGAAGACATTGCTGCCAGTGCGTGGTTTTCTCACAGACTCAAGGAGTTTGTCAGGTACTAGCAGATTTGGGTGGAGTGCATACTACATTTTTTGAATGCGATGACTCCCTCTTTAAGTAAATCCAAACAAACTGTAGAATAGAGCGAAAGCCAAAACAAGTGCGACCGCCCGCGTTCAGCCAACAGCAACAACAAAAACAACAACAACAACAACAACAAAAAACAAAAACAAAACCAAAACCAACCAAACAAACAAACAACAAAAAACACACCAAAAAACCCAACCAAACCAAACCAAAACAAAACAAAACGAAATACAATCAGAACGCGTATTTAATACAACCAGACAAGACAGGCGCAAATTTTCGGCCAACTGATCTTTGTCAAGCGTGAATGTAAGATCACAAAGGAACAAACACCAAATACAAAAATTAAAAGAGAAAGACTGAAACTTCCCTGCTGCTTCGTCCAGTGGGAGAAAAGGACTAAACTACTGAACTATTGATAAAGCCACGGCAGGACTACATAAAGCGCCGTGTGCTCGAGATGTCCGCTTCATTTCTAACCCTTGTAACAGCAGACATCACATCTCTCCAACGTTTTCTCAAGTAGCTTGATGCAAAAACAATAACACAACTTTATATTTGGAAGAATGGTAGCTGTTAGTTCCTGCTAATACTTCGTTGAATATAATGTTGCATTGATAGAAAATGCCATGACAAATCGATAGAAATATTTAAAATCAGGGCAGATTTGAACTATGATGGGTGGAGCTGGTGTCTGTCGCGCGTGTCCTGCCTGGCACTCATCATCATCATCAGATGCCCTGCCGCATGGCGTTGGCGATCATGGACTTCCACATGTCTCTATCTCTCGTTGCCCCTAGCGTCTCTCCCACCCCCCTCGTCCCCAGCCACTCTGCAAGTCCGTCCAGCATTTTCTCCCTGGGTCTCCCCGGTGCTCTTTTTCTCTCTAGCTTTCCCGTTGTGACCAGGTGCTCCAAATCCCCCTTCCTCATAAAATGGCCTATAAATGTTGCCTGTCTTTTCCTAATCTTCCTTATGAGTGATCTACTTGTGTCTGCCTCCATCAAGACTGTCTCGTTTGTTTTCTTTGCTGTCCATGGAACTCTCAACATTTCTCTTAGAAACCACATCTCGGCTGCCTCAATCTTGTTCTGGCTTTATTCTGGCACTGCGGACCTAAATATGTATGTTTAGGTCTGTGGCACTCACTGTTTCTGGGGCCGCCATAGGGCTGCAGGCATATACCACTTTCAGTTTCAGCAAGGGGAGCAAGCCGTAGGCAGTATTCTCTTTGGTTTCAGCGTGACCAAACCGTAATTGTAGGGCCTACCCAGTTTCTCCATGTGCGTGTTTGAACGCGCGTGGAACCCTATAGTGAGTGCCCCAGTGCACACGCGAGGATGAAGATCTGTGAACTAGCTCTTCTCATTCCGATCTGATGGATCGACTGCTAAACTTTTAACCCTTTGACTCCCGCACCCTATCCACCAACTGCAAAAATTTAACCCTTTGATTTCCTCACCCTATCCACCAGCTTCCTGCAGGAAGCTGGTGGTTAGGGTGAGGGAATCAAAGGGTTGTTTTTGCTTTGGTAGCATGATTGGCAATCTGGGATGCTGGTGGACAGGGTGCGTGAGTCAAAGGGTTAACCACTCGCTCATTCCTTGTTAACCCTTGCCACCCTGCTCGCAACATTAAAAATACATGTACTGGCCTGTTCGCTGCCCATATTAATGTTTCCATCATTGTGGTGGTGTCAGTTTAGTGTTTGATAGGTCCACTGGCCTGTTGGCTGCCCATCTTGATGTTTCCATCATTCTGGTGGTGTCAGCTTAGTGTTTGATAGGTCCACTGGCCTGTTGGCTGCCCATATTAATGTTTCCATCATTCTGGTGGTGTCAGCTTAGTGTTTGATAGGTCCACTGGCCTGTTGGCTGCCCATCTTGATGTTTCCATCATTGTGGTGGTGTCAGCTTAGTGTTTGATAGGTCCACTGGCCTGTTCGCTGCTCATATTAATGTTTCCATCATTGTGGTGGTGTCAGCTTAGTGTTTGATAGGTCCACTGGCCTGTTGGCTGCCCATCTTGATGTTTCCATCATTGTGGTGGTGTCAGCTTAGTGTTTGATAGGTCCACTGGCCTGTTCGCTGCTCATATTAATGTTTCCATCATTCTGGTGGTGTCAGCTTAGTGTTTGATAGGTCCACTGGCCTGTTGGCTGCCCATCTTGATGTTTCCATCATTGTGGTGGTGTCAGCTTAGTGTTTGATAGGTCCACTGGCCTGTTCGCTGCCCATCTTGATGTTTCCATCATTGTGGTGGTGTCAGCTTAGTGTTTGATAGGTCCACTGGCCTGTTGGCTGCACATCTTAATGTTTCCATCGTTCTGGTTGTGTCAGCTTAGTGTTTGATAGGTCCACTGGCCTGTTGGCTGTCCATCTTGATGTTTCCATCATTCTGGTGGTGTCAGCTTAGTGTTTGATAGGTCCACTGGCTTGTTGGCTGCCCATCTTGATGTTTCCATCATTCTGGTGGTGTCAGTTTAGTGTTTGATAGGTCCACTGGCCTGTTGGCTGTCCATCTTGATGTTTCCATCATTGTGGTGGTGTCAGCTTAGTGTTTGATAGGTCCACTGGCCTGTTGGCTGTCCATCTTGATGTTTCCATCATTCTGGTGGTGTCAGCTTAGTGTTTGATAGGTCCACTGACCTGTTGGCTGCCCATCTTAATGTTTCAATCATTCTGGTGGTGTCAGCTTAGTGTTTGATAGGTCCACTGGCCTGTTGGCTGCCCATCTTAATGTTTCAATCATTCTGGTCGTGTCAGTTTAGTGTTTGATAGGTCCACTGGCCTGTTGGCTGTCCATCTTAATGTTTCCATCATTCTGGTGTTGTCAGCTTAGTGTTTGATAGGTCCACTGGCCTGTTGGCTGTCCATCTTAATGTTTCCATCATTCTGGTGGTGTCAGCTTAGTGTTTCATAGGTCCACTGGCCTGTTCGCTGCCCATGTTTCCATCATTGTGGTGGTGTCAGCTTAGTGTTTGATAGGTCCACTGGCCTGTTGGCTGCCCATCTTGATGTTTCCATCATTGTGGTGGTGTCAGCTTAGTGTTTGATAGGTCCACTGGCCTGTTGGCTGCCCATCTTGATGTTTCCATCATTCTGGTAGTGTCAGCTTAGTGTTTGATAGGTCCACTGGCCTGTTGGCTGCCCATCTTAATGTTTCCATCATTGTAGTGGTGTCAGCTTAGTGTTTGATAGGTCCACTGGCCTGTTCGCTGCCCATGTTTCCATCATTGTGGTGGTGTCAGCTTAGTGTTTGATAGGTCCACTGGCCTGTTGGCTGCCTATCTTGATGTTTCCATCATTCTGGTGGTGTCAGCTTAGTGTTTGATAGGTCCATTGGCCTGTTGGCTGCCCATCTTGATGTTTCCATCATTCTGGTGGTGTCAGCTTAGTGTTTGATAGGTCCACTGACCTGTTGGCTGCCCATCTTAATGTTTCCACCTCTTCTTACAGGCGTTCCGCAAGGATCGGTCCTCGGACCTCTTCTCTTCTCTCTATACACAAGACCCCTGGCTTCTCTGATTGAACAGTTCAATGTTGACTTTCATTTCTTTGCGGATGATTCCCAACTCTATTCCCGCCTTCCCTCCGACAATACTCTCGCTCTTGAATCAAAGAAAAATGTTGAATTGTGCTGT
>JAPXFY010000012.1:91223719-91226219 GCA_030674185.1 Monoplex corrugatus | reverse complement strand
ACATAGAGATGGCCCCTCAGTGGAAAGCCTCATATCATCATGCTGGCATTGCAGTCTGCCCTAACCTGCAGATGGTATCCAGTCACATGGCCCCCCCGCTCTTCAGTGGGAACTCATTCATTCTGTCATATCTATTTAGAGTGGCTTGAGTCCCTGCCGAGTCTCTCTCAGGCAGAAAGAAAGAGATGAGAGGAGAGAGAGAGAGAGAGAGAGAGAGAGAGAGAGAGAAAGAGACAAAGAGAGAGAGAGAGAGATAGACAGAGAAAGAGAGAGAAGGGAAAAGAGAGAGAGACAGAGACAGAGACAAGAGACAGACAGAGAGACAGAGACAGAGAGACAGAGACAGAGAGCGAAAGAGAGAGAGAGAGTGACAGAGACAGAGACAGAAGACAGACAGACAGAGAGAGTGGCAGAGACAGAGACACAGACAGAGAGAGTGGCAGAGACAGAGACAGAGAGAGAGAGAGAGAGAGAGAGAGAGACAAAGAGACAGACAGAGACAGACTGAGAAAGAGAGAGATAGACAGACAGAGACAGAAAGAGAGGGAGGGAGGGAGACAGACAGACAGAGAAAGAGAGAGACAGAGACAGAGAGAAACAGAGACAGAGAGAGAGAGAGAGACAGACAGAGAAAGAAAGAGAGAGACAGACAGACAGACAAACAGACAAAGACAGAAAGAGAGAGAGGGAGGGAGACAGACAGAGACAGAGAAAGAAAGACAGACAGACAGACAGAAAGAAAGAAAAAGAGAGAGACGGAGAGAGAGAGGAGACAGAGAGAGAGAGAGAGAAGAAAGAGAGAGACAGAGAGAGAGACAGAGAGACAGAGAGAGAGAGACAGAGATAGAGAGAGAGAGACACATAGAGAGAGAGAGAGAGAGAGAGACAAAGAGAGAGACAAAGAGAGAGAGAGATGATTCTCTCTGACACAATCTCACGGTTCATCTCTCGCCCTATCCAGTGCAGTGAAAGCTTCCGCGCTCCCGTCTATCTTCTTTTTCCTCACTCGGGAGCTACAAAATATGGTGACATATACGCTATTCCAGTATAAAACATTTGAACCATTGCTGGAATATTTAATATGTCCATCAACTTGTTGTACATCATAGGCATAAGGATGAAATTATGCTCGTCTATGGACTGAAAGTGTTTTAAGCCGCTGGTGACATATAACAGGCGTAAGGATGAAATTATGCTTGTCCATACGTCTAGATTAAAAATGCTTTTTAAAAAAAAGAAAAATCTGTTTTTTTCTGGAACGTGAAGCAAAAAGCCTGTCATAAATTTCGCTTTGATTGTGAAGCAAAATGCTTGCCATAACATTCCCCTTTGTGAAGCAAAAAGCTTGCCATAACATTCCCCTTTGTGAAGCAAAAAGCTTGCCATAACATTCCCCTTTGTGAAGCAAAAATCTTGCCATAACATTCCCCTTTGTGAAGCAAAAATCTTGCCATAACATTCCCCTAGGTGAAGCAAAAATCTTGCCATAAAATTCCCCTAGGTGAAGCAAAAAGCTTGCCATAAAATTCTCCTTTGTGAAGCGAAAATCTTGCCATAACATTCCCCTTTGTGAAGCAAAAAGTTTACCATAACATTTCCCTTTGTGAAGCAAAAAGCTTGCCATAACATTCCCCTTTGTGAAGCGAAAAGCTTGCCATAACATTCCTGTTTTTTTTTTTTGTATTTTCATAGCATCAGTCAGTCACGTATAGATCTGGATGTACTCTCTTCCTGCCTGCTCCGTCTTCACTGTTTATCGTACTGTCACTCACAATACACCAGACCTCCCACCTTATCTATAGTGTGATTGTACCTGCCATTAGTTTTGTTTACTGGTGTTTGCTTTAGTCATTGGCAGAGGAAGAAACAGGCCAAACTAACATGGCCTTTCGCTTTTGCTATTTTTCATACTGTCTCCCCTCCCAAACTCTTTCCTTCTTCGTGTCTGTTATGTATTATCATATTTTACCCAGGACCTGTCTGTCTTGTCTATGTGTGTGTGTTTGGTCAGTTCAGGAATAAAAGACTGTGTCAATCTTGAACATAAGACCAATAGAGTCTATATTGTATGAATTTCTCTCCACCATCGTGGTTGTGTGTAGCGTAGTTGCAGGGTATATGGGTGACTTGGGCATTCCTTTTATAAGGAATGTTCTGAGCTTACCACTTTATGCTTTGTGGCTGCGTCTATGCTAGCTGAATGGGTAGCGCAAACTGTGTTGGGTTTGAGAAATTCTACTATGGGAGATAACTCCGTGATTCTCAAGAGTTATGTTACTTAGTTGATATTTAAAAATTCTCCCTGCTTCCCTCTTATTTCCTTTCATATTTTACCCTTTTCCATCAGGGAGATGAACCTTGAAACCCTTACATACCCAGAGGCCACATTTTGTGAGAGAAGGGAGAAGAGTGGCAGAATGGTTCAGACGTTCGCCTGCCAATAACCACACTCGAAGTTCCAGGGTTCGCTTCCTGTAGAGACTTCGACTTTTCTCCTCAG
>JAPXFY010000012.1:91213719-91216219 GCA_030674185.1 Monoplex corrugatus | reverse complement strand
TCAGCAACCTACTTTTGTCTCCTTCAAGTCCGCTCTCAAAACTCACCTTTTCTTCTCTGCATAAAATCCTGACCTCACTCAATCCCCTCTGCAGCCTGTCTCCACTCGGAGGGGAATCACATTGTAATATATAATTGTATATAATATGCTCTCTATAATTTTCCATTGCTTTTATTCTTTCTCCCCATTTTAGCCGTGTGGGTGTGGGTGTGCGTGTGTGTGTGTGTGTGTGTGTGTGTTTTGTGTGTGTGTGTGTGTGTGTGTGTGTATGTGTGTGTGTGTGTGTGTGTGTGTGTGTGTGTGTGCGTGCGTGCGTGTGTGTCTGTTTTAGCGCTTAGATTTGATTTTATCAAGATTTTGCGCTATACAAATAAAGTATTGTTGTTGTTGTTGTTGTTGTAACGCAACGGACTACCGACTGGAAGGTTGTGGGTTCGAATCCCCATCAATTCCTTTAAGAAAACAACTCGAGATTAGTTACTGGCAGGCGAACGTCTGAACTTTTCTGCCACTCTTCTCCCTTAGAGCATAGGTATTGCAAAACACTAAGTGGACACCGTCATAATGTTTAACGTCTCGGACTACCGACTGGAAGGTTGTGGGTTCGAATACCGCATCAGTACCTTAAAAAATGTCATTGTGGGATTTTTCGGCTCTAACCTGCTCCTATCTAGATTTGGGCGTGCTATGGGCTCATCGGGAAGGCTTGGGACCAACACAGTGGAGTGTCATCCACTTCACGGATGCGTCTTGGGGATGTTGCTCACATCTTCTGAGAGATACAGACACCTGCGGTGTTGGTCAAAAGATTTGAGCAACACGCATCCGTGAAGTGGATGAGACTCGACTGTGTGGTCCCAGTCTTCCCAATGAGCCCATAGCACGCCCAACTCTGGGTAGGAACTGGTTAGAGCTGAAAACTCCCACAATGATTTTTGAAGGTACTGATGGGGATTCGAACCCCCAACTTTCCAGTAGGCAGTCCATTGCGTTAACCATTATGATGGTGTCCATATAGTGTTTTGTAAGTCCTGTGCCCTAAGGGAGAAGAGTGGCAGAATGGTTCAGACGTTCGCCTGCCAATACCTAAACTCGAGGTTCCAGGGTTCGCTTCCCGTAGAGGCCTCGACTTTTCTCCTCAGTTTGATTGCAGAATCGAACTGAACGTCTAGTCCTTCGGAAGAGACGAAAAACGAGTCGGACCCGTATGTCTTCTGGCTGCACACGTTAAAGAGCCCATGACAGTTGAAAACAGCGAAGAGCAGGGCATTGCCCGGCTACCTTGGTATAAAACATTGAGAGATAGGTCTATTTCCCAGATCCCACCCTTTGAAGACCAATTAGCCTTCTTGCCTTTGTGAAGTCTTGGTAAAAAAAAATAACGTGAATATGAATTTGAAGCGAGGAAGAGAGGATGGGCGCCGCCCTCATGGTGCTGGCCCTGGGAAAAGTTGAGATTTATGCCACCTCACTCCCCTACGACTCCAGGGTTATGGAACTATCTAGTTAGGACCTCAGGACCTGGCCGGTTCATGGGTTTATGTGCAGGCTTAAGGCTTGTGCCGTTATCATTCTGGATCTTCTCCGTCACATGTCACCTGCGACGTTAGTGCATATGGAATTCATTCCGAGTGCGGAGATGCCATCTTGAGAAATTGAAACTGAAACTGAAACTGAAACTGTGCCCTAAACACTCACGTTTATGCGCAGGCTCGAGGAGTCTGTGAGTAAATGCTGGCAGGATTTGGGTGGAGCGCATGTGGGGTTGTCTGAATAAGATGAATCTCTTCTGAACATTCTCCAAACTCCATTTCGTGTATCTACGCAAACCCATCTCTCTTTTTTTTATGAATTTTCCTACAGAAGAGGCATGTCTCATGATAAATATTTGTTTTTTCTGGGTTGATGCCAGCGTGGTTATGTTCTGTTTGTTTACTCTTGTGCGTGCTGTCGCTGTTTTTGTGTGTGAGCTCTGAACTCAGAACTCATTTATTCGCCATAGGAACCCTAGCGCTGTAAGACACGGGATGGCTGAGATAAGTTAACGCGAAAATGCATGATGTCAGCGGTTGCTGATAGAAAAGCTGGAGGGAAAGAGAACACCAGGTAGACCCAGGGAGAAAATATTGGACGGACTTGCTGGGTGGCTGAGGATGGTGAGGGTGGAAGATGTGCTTGCAGCGACAAAGGGATAGATGCGTATGGAGGGCCATGATCACCAACGCCATGAGGCAAGGCACATGATGATGATGATGATGATGATGATGATGATGATGATGATGACTGATTTCACATTTCACGTTATCATCGTTGACATCAGTGAGAGAATAAATGCATGAAAAAAAAAGCAAATTTGCAGTTTTCTCAAATGTGGACAATCATAGATACATTCTGCAACAGACCTTTATTAATTTATTTATTTACTATATATATATATATGTGTGTGTGTGTGTACATATATGTATATATGTATATATATATGTATGTATATATATATGTA
>JAPXFY010000012.1:91186219-91203719 GCA_030674185.1 Monoplex corrugatus | reverse complement strand
AACAAACACACACACACACACACACACACACACACACAACACAACACACACACACACACACACACACACACACACACACACACACACACACATAACACACACACACACACACACAACACACACACACACAACACACAACACAACACACACACACACACACACACACACACACACAACACACACACACCCCACACACACACACACACACCACACACACACACACACACACACACACACACACACACACACACACACACAACACACACACACACACAACACACACACACACACACACTCCCTCATTGCATTGTAAAAAGTGTGTCAGCTTCTGAGGTCATTAAGGTGGCGTAGAAATGGGACGAAAAACAAAACAAACAAACATAAACAAAACAAAACAAAGAAAAACAAATAAAAAACAGGTGAGCACAAAGGTAACCTCCCTGAGTGCGATGATCCTAAAAAATAAATAATAAAAAAAAAGATTAATTGAGTCAGCATAAACAGTTCATGGTGTTAGTAGGTTTGGGGGCTGCTCTCTGTGAAGGGCGAACCTCAAAGGCTCTATGGCTCTAAGCAGGATAGTAGTTCCTGATTTGCTGACACACACACACACACACATTTTGTAAAAACCAGCAACAGCAATAATGGTAAATAATGTAAGCGAACCGTCAGAAGCCAGATCTGCGGCTGATGCATTTCTCTGTGGGGGTTTCTTTTGAATGCTGAAACAGCAATTAAACGGTGATTCATGATTGCAACCCCATCCCCACCCCCACTCCCCGTGGGGATGCTGGGGGCTCTGTCAGTGTAAATAGTATCCCCCACCTTCTGGAAATTCTGTACTAAAATTTCTTCTTTTCTGTCACTCTCTTTGTTTCTGCCTTGTTCCTTTGCTTTCTGTCATTTCTTCCTTCATTTGTCTGCCTTGCTGGTCCATTCGCTTGTATGATGTTGGATAAAGTCTTACATACTTTTTCTTAGGATTGATAACTGGATACATGTTCAGTGCATTAATGGCTCTAAGGAAAATTGATATGCGGAAGCAATTTTAGGTAATTTAGGCCCCTTTTTATATATGCTTTAGTGTCCTTAGTATGCTTAAATTGTATTCAGGTTGTTTTTTAAATCCTCAGTGCGATAAATTGAACGAAGTGGTCAACGCCAGGGCATATCCTTGTATTTTGTGAGCGAATGCATTGATATTTTACATAAGTTTCGTTTCCTTTATTTTTTTCTTCTTGAAGTATTGTGTGTGTATTTTAAACGGTTATAGCCCTGGTGTGGCTCTACGCAGTCGGCTGGGCTTTAAACAAAATAACAACCCATGATTGCACTTAAACCAGAAATTCCGATGCTAAAGATAGATAGGCCAGCAAGTAGATGTATCGAAAAACGTGATACATGACGATGGATTATACTGAGGGGAAAGTTTTGTCTCTCTCGCTTCTTGCGACTTCGTGTGAATACATGATTTTTCCCCAGTTGCTTTGCCAGACTTCGTTTTGCATATGAACAGATCGAACCCTAATCATGACCAATCTTAACCCTTTGACTCACCACCCTGTCCACCAGCATCCTGCATGTCAACCATGCTAGCAAAAGAAAAACTGAACGCTTTGACTCCCTCACCTATCCCATTCGTGCAGGAAGCTGGTGGATAGGTGAGGGAGTGAAAGGGTTACTTTTTTTGCAGTTGGTTGATAGGGTACGGGAGTCAAAGGGTTAACTGATCTTTTACTCTTCATGTTAACACTAGTCTGGTGAGTCAAATGTAGGAACGACTATACGTATACGTGCACGAGCCAAGGGGATAAGAGATATCTAAACTGCACTTTCACCTTGGTTGTATTTTAATCAGTCAGTAATACAATGGATCGTTAGTAGTCAGTTGGATCAACAAGTCGGTTGGAATTTGGTTTGCCTAGTTTGTTAGTTAGTTGGTTAGCCAGTCGGTCGGTCTAATTGGTTTAATTCAGTGTGTAGTGTTAGTTGGTTAGCCCAGCGATCGGTCAATTGGTTAATTAGTGTGTAGTTAGTTGATTAGCCAGTCAGTCAGTCAATTGGTTAATTAGTTTGTAGGTTAGTTGGTTATCCAGTCGGTTTGTCAATTGGTTAGTTAGTTTCTCAGTTAGTTAGTTAACCAGTCTGTCGGTTCATTGGTTAGTTAGTTTTTCAGTTAATTAGTTCGTCTGAAATTTGATTTGGTATTCAGACAGTCTGTTGAAGTGTGTGCCAAAGATGCAATCACTGCCATTAGATAATTCGGGCCCAAGCCGATGGAAAAAAATTGACACAAAGCTACTTTGGTTTTCTTTATTTGTGTATGTAATCAGAGAACATTCGTTACGCAGATGGCACCGTGATCATTGCAGAAAATGATAAAGACCTACAAAAACTTGTGAATATAATAGAAATAGAAAGCAAAAATTAAGGGCTGGAGATAATAGTAAGAAAACTGAAGTCATGTAATCAAAACAAACAACAAAAAACAACAAACAACAACAAACAACAAAACAAAAAAAAAAACAAAAACAACAAACAAACAAGGAACCCCTCAGGCAAAATAACAGCATAGGCACAACTTGAGACAGGTTGACAAGTTTAAATATCTGGGAACGGTCATCTCACCAGGACGGCAGATGCACACCAGATACAGCCAGCAGAATTGGCCAAGCCAAAACAGCATTCAAGAAGATGAAAAGCGTTCTTACAACAAATGCCTATCAATTAACATTAAAAAGAGATTCTTGAATGTTACATAAAACCGATACTGTCGTATGGTTGTGAGGCGTGGACAATCAACATGCAAAGTCAGACTGAGGCAGCTGAAATGTAATTTCTAAGAAGAATGTTGAGAGTTCCATGGAAAAGCAAAGAAAACAAACGAACAGTCTTGAAGGAGGCAGACACAAGAAGATTATTAATGAAAAAGGGTTAGGAAAAGAAAACGCACAATTTATAGGACATTTTATGAGGAAAGAGAAATTAGGCACACTGGTCACTAAGAAAAAAGAAAAGTTGGAGGAAAGAGAAACCAGATAGATCCAGGAGAAAATATTGGACGGGCTTGCAGAGTGGCTGAGGACAGAGAGGGTGGGAGATGTACTTGCAGCGACAAGGGACAGATTCGTATGGAGGCCCTGATCGCCAATGCCATGCAGCAGGGCACATGATGATGATGATATGATGATGATGATGATGATGATGATGATGATGATGATGATGATGAATTAGAGCTGACCAATATCGACAACAGGAACTACCATAAAACATTCTAGACTTGTCATAGCTGTTTGCTGTGCACGTTTTGTAATAGGTAAATCTCGCGTATTAAGGGCGGTAAATCTCTCTGGCTGCAATATCGGTGATTGAATTCAGGGCCTTTGGAAGCTCTGCATGCAGCTCTCTGTTGGATAAAACTTTAATGAATAGGGCTGTGCTGTGAGCGAATAGTGTGACGCCATTATTCCCGTTGTAAGAGTAGGGCATGTGTATTATGGTTCATTTGAAGGCATATTTGGTTCAGGTGGGTACAGTGGGCGTTACTGGTTAGCTAGCTTCCTGTTCGTTTTTGGATCAGTAGGTTGGCGACTTTCCAAGGCCTGTTTTTATGAAAAGGTTTTAGGGGTAGAGATGTCTGTGGTAGGTTTGAATGGTAAAGGTAAGGAAGAGGGGCCATGATGGGACGTTTCAAAAGATGCTGAGCGTTTCAATGCTTTCAATCACAATTAATTCTACCGCCATTTTTCTTTCCTTTTTGTTTTTTTTCTTTAATTAATAGTTAATCTTAAGCACGTTCTCTGTCTGGCTCTCTCTCCGTCTGTCTGTCTGTTTCTCTGTTTCTGTCTGTCTACGTCTGTCTGTCTGTCTGTATTTCTCTCTGTATCTCTGCCTGCCTGTCTGTTTGTCTGTCTGTCTCGCTTTCTGTCCCTGCCTCTGTCTGTCTGTCTGTCTCTCTGTCTCTTCTGTCTGTCTGTCTGTCTGTCTTCTCTCTTTTCTCTCTCTCTCAATTTGTCTCTGCCTCTGTCTCTCTGGCTCTCTCTTGTCTCTTTCTCGTATCTCTGTCTGTCTTCTTCTCTTTCTTTCTTTCATTCTTTCTTCCCTTTCTTTCTTTCTCTCTCATTGTGTGTGTGTGTGTGTGTATGTGCGCGTGCGTGCATTTATGTGCATGTGCGTGTGTATGTGGATGAGGTGGTTTCAGTGCATGGTTGCGAGTATAGTGACAACTTAAAAGATGATTTAAAGAGATAGGAAGTCTGGTAATTAAAGAGGCAACTGAGTGGAAAGTTTAAAAAACTGTTGTGTGGCATCAGCAGTTGACAAGTGCCAGTCACAAGCAATTCTGATGGATTCACATGACTGGAAATAACAGACTTCTGTGCATCATTGTCAGCAAACTGCCAGGTGTGCAAATCTCCCAGTGGGGATGCCGGGGCTCTTCCAGTATAAATAGTATCCCCACCTTCTGGAAATTCTGTGCTAGAAATTTCCTCTTTTTCTCTCACTTTCTTTGTTTCTGCCTTGTTCCTTTGCTTTCTGTCATTTTTTCCTAACATTTTCTGCCTTGCTGGTCCATTCACCTGTATGTGTTCGATAACGTCTTACGTACTTTTTTTTAGGATTGATAATTGGGTACATCTATTAAAATCATTTTTGGCTCTAGGGACATAGATATGCGAAAGCAATTTTAGGTAATTTAGGCCCCGTTTTTATATATGTTTCAGTGTCTTCATTTATGTTTAAATCTGTATTCAGGTATGTAAGTTAAATCCTCTGTGTGATCATTTGGACGGAGTGGTCAACGCCAAGGGCATGTCCTTAGGTTATGTGCGCGAATGCATTGATACGTGTATTTAGTTTTCTTTTTTGTTTTTTTTTCCTTGTTGAAGTAGTATGTTTTAAAACGGGTTATAGTTATAGCCCCTGATATGGCTCTACGCAGTCGGATGGGCTTTAACTCACTCGCTACGTACAGTTATGCCCCTTGACGTTCCCCTGATAAGCACCATTTGTACAGGTCATGAGAAAATTTCTCATACAAACACATGAAAAGAGAGAGCTTTGAAATTTGGCAGGTTATATACCAAAAGATTGGTGTACAACGTGCTGAAATTTCAAAAACCTAACCCTCATGGTTGCTGAGTAATAGTACAAATAAAATTAGAGACATTTTCAGGTGAAAAATGTCTTCAAAATACGCAGTCAGGTCAATACATCAGTTCCTACATTCACATTTTGAATGAAATTTCACAAAATCCAACTTGCACACACCCCAAGTGCATAAACAAGAATAACAGGAACAGTAACAATAGGTGTGCAAAGAATATAAGTAAAGTAAGTACGTGACTCCACGAAGTCTGGTTCGTCAACAGAACTAAATGGAAAGTCTGGCTGAGAGAAAAAAATGTAACCAGACCCATGGGTACAGAAAGGTAGCCAACACAGCGCCGTTTACTGTATGCCTTTATGTGTATATAACAGACCCTGGCATGGACCACCAACAAACTGCTGTTTGTATATACACTCTTGCATTAACCGCAATTTGCCATGGCTTAGAGCTAAGACGACTCGAGATGCGCTGAAACCGCTGATTGGTCCAGGCTGAGGTTTTTGACTTGTCGGAGCCAATCAGAAAGACCGCTATTCTTACTCGGCTGTTTAATAACTCTTTGACTCCCGCACACCTATCTTCCAACTGCAAGAACTTAACCCCTGTGATTCCCTCACCCTATTCACCAGCTTCCTAAACTTAACCCTTTGATTCCCTCAGCCTATTCACCAGCTTCTTGTAGGAAGCTGGTGGATAGGGTGAGGGAATCAAAGGGTTAAGTGTTTGCTTTGTTAGCATAGTTGGCAATGCAGGATGTTGGTGGACAGGGTGTGGGAGTCAAAGGGTTACGTTTGTGCTTTCTTAGCATAGTAGGCAATGCAGGATGTTGGTGTACAGGAGTCAAAGGGTTAATGCCAGTCTTCTTGTCATTGAGTACTCGCAGGAAAGTGGCGGAACAAAAATAACGGCAGGCGCCGGTTGAGAGAAACGGCAGACATGTGTCGAGCTTGCTTACTAAACAATTGTCTGGAGAGGCATCTTTCTTGTACGTAACAACCACACGGTAAACGGCACTGAAATCAAAGAACGCTCTGGCGTGTTGAAGTCTTTGAGAAAAGTTGCATGAGATTTGTTGTTCATAGTCCGAAATCACACTCCATCTTTCAAAAAAAATTCTTGTGTTTCTTGTTGTTGTTGTTGTTATTGTTATTGTTGTTTGTTGTTGTTGTTGTTGTCGTTGTTCTTGTTGTTGTCGTTGTTCTTGTTGTTGTTGTTCTTCTTGTTGTTGTTGTTCTTCTTCTTCCTTTCCTCCTTTCCTCCTTCTGCTTCTTCTTCTTCTCCTTCTTCTCCTTCTCCTTTCTTCTTCTTCTTCTTCCTTCTCCTTCTTCTTCTTCTTCTTCTCTTCTTCTTCTTCTTCTCCTTCTTCTTCTTCTTCTCCTTCTCCTTCTTCTTCTCTTTCTCCTTCTTCTTCTTCTTCTTCTCTTCTTCTTCTCTTCTTCTTCTTCTTCTTCTTCTTCTCTTCTTCTTCTTCTTCTTCTTCTTCTCCTTCTCCTTCTTCTTTCTTCTCTTCTTCTTCTCCTTCTCCTTCTTCTTCTCTCTTCTCTCTTCTTCTTCTTCTTCTCCTTCTCCTTCTTCTTCTTCTTCTTCTTCTCTTCTTCTTCTTCTTCTTCTCCTTCTCCTTCTTCTTCTTCTTCTCTTCTCTTCTTCTTCTTCTTCTCTTCTCCTTCTTCTTCTTCTTCTCCTTCTTCTTCTTCTTCTTTTCCTTCTTCTTCTTCTCTTCTCTTCCTTCTCCTTCTTCTTCTCTTCTCTTCTCTTCTCTTCTTCTTCTTCTTCTCTTCTTCTTCTTCTTCCTTCTTCTTCTTCTTTCTTCTTTCCACATAGTCCGTCTTCTCGCGTTTGCCTTTTTCCATTCCTGTCGTTGTGTGTATGTAGTGTCATTAGTGTCGCGTGCATTGTGTGTACCGTGTCTGTGTGTTGTTGTTGTGTGTGTGTGTGTGCGTGAGTGAGTGTGTGTGTGTGTTGTTGTGTCGTGTTGTGTGTGTGTGTGTGTGTGTGTGTGTGTGGTGTGTGGTGTGTGTGTGTGTGTACATGTAATTCGTTATTTCCGTCAATCGATTCATTCCAGCCATTTAGACATCTAGTATGGGCCAGCTGATAATAGTCCTGTGCTCTGCCGTGTGGAAACATAGGCCGTAACAGCACTCAGCACTGGGTCATGTCAAAATTAGCATGGCTCAACCTAGAGCACCACACGCACACGCACACGCACACACACACGCACACACACACACACACACGCACACACGAAGATACGAATTCAAGATGGCGGAGACACCTAACTAACAAATTTTCAGCTGTCGGAGAAAACGTGTAAAAGGCCCAATATGACAAGAACGAGAAGAGGCCGCCTTGCCCAAAAGAAACAAGAAGACGCATCAGAGGGCAAGGCTGATGGAGAGAAGATATCGTCCAGTGCCGCGGGAGCAGAGACGGAAAAGGACCCGAAATCGACAGTCGCCGAGTCTGACGCTAGGCCTAACGCTACATCTGGTGCACGGACCACGACTCCCACTGACACGCAGAATGGGACAACCTGCACAGCGCCTCTTCCCAGCTCGGCGGACTGCGTGAGTACGGCAGAACTAAAAAACATCATACTGGCTCTGCGGGACCAAGTCAATTCTCTGGAAAAGACGGTCCTTACTCTACTCACTAACCAGCAAAAAAAGAACATCACCATGACAACCCGTAACTGTCACACACAGACGGATCTACATGACAAACATCCCACCTACGCTGAGGCACTGAAACAAAACCACACAAGCAAGCAGGACGACAAACAGACCCGAAACCTCAAGGCACCAAAACCCAGCAGCAAAACTAAACAGCAAGCAACAAAAGTGCCTGAAAATAAAATAAAAAACAAGAAAGAACAACGTCATGACGTCATACCAACTAAAGACGTCATATCGCTGCCCAAACATAGGCCTACACCATCCCGTTCTGAAAATATTTCAAAACAACATAAAAAGACCCACGATCTTCCGTACGTTCTCACTATCCACGACTCTGTGTTGAAGGGTGTCAACTCAAGAAGACTGGGACGATCTTACGGTTTTGAAGGAGACTCTTGCCCTGTGAACGACCCTCATAACATTAAAAGCTCATTAGATATGGCCTTTTCCAAATTTGATGATTCAGCAGACTGTATTGTTTTTCACTGTGGTGTGCATGAATTGAACAGCAAAGATCTCCCTGCAACAACTAAACATCTCGCTTCAGGCATAAAACAAATAGCACAAGAACATCCAAAATCTAAACTAGTCGTTAGTAAGGTTGCCCCTGTACGGCAGGCCCGAATGGAGGTTCAACGAAATCTGTTCAACGCTTTTCTATCTGCTGAACTTGTTGATATGAAAAATATTTCTTTTGTATCACATGAGAACCTTCGTACCACTCAACAATTTCTAAAAGACGACATTCACCCCACCACCAGAGGAAGTAGCATCATTGCAGGAAATCTTGGAAGACACATTCGAGACCTATTTTGGGAGACTCCAAGGAGAACATCAAGATCAAGATCATCACAGCTACACCCTTCCAGATTCTCCAGAGGACAGTACCACCCTTTTGACAACTACACACCATGGTGGCCGTATAATATGTTTTGAAATAACAGTATTACATATACAATACTTAATGTTCATGTCACAGGACTTTTTCCTCGTCATCTCTGACATTTCTTCTGCTGAAAATAAACAATAACTAGGTTTTAGTCCGACTATCAAGACTCGGTCAGACTATACACTCTGTACATTTGAAGACGTGAATGCCATTATTTTTGATTTTTGGTTATTTGTTATCCCTTGTAATCTATTATCACCTTTATAAGTTATTCGTACGTTGGACTATGTAATTTTCTTTTTATTGATTTTGCTACAATTTTGTTTTCTTTACTTCGTAGTCTAAGTAATTACGTAATTTTCTTTCTGTCCAGTTCTCCTGGACACAGAAAATCAAAGTATTCATTATTATCGACCATAAATAACAGTTAATAGAAAGTTGGAGATTAACCAATATCAGCAATGCGAAAACAATCCCAAGTCAAGTTTTTGCAATGGAATTGTAGATCCCTTTCCACCAATTCGGCTTACTTGGAGCATTTCCTAGCATCAAATAGGTGTGAAATTTTGATTCTACAGTCGATGAATGTTGTCGCTACCAAGCTTCCCAATTTCCCCAATTATTATTATCCTCCAGTCTATGAATGTGGGAATCACGGGAAGAAGGTATCCACCGCGATTTATATACTCAAAGAGTTAAAATACTGCTTGCTTACTTCCCCAGTTTTGAAATCAAGCGAAGATTTGCATGCTTGTGCTGCCACTGTCCAATTAAGCAATTCTCTAAACATTAACGTTTTGTCAGTCTACCTACCAACAGGTCCAAATGACCACAACACAGAATGGCTGCGCACTATCCAAGATCAGCAGCGTGGTAAATGGCTAATAGGTGGAGACTTTAATTCCCACTCCCCATTTTGGGAAAAGAACTGTTCTACTGTTACGAGCAATCGTTTGGTAGAAAATATCGTTGATAGTTCGCTTTACCTTCTAAATGATGGTAGTGTCACTAGGATCCCTGATGTTTCCAAACACAGGGCGACAGCCATCGATTTGTCTCTAATCTCACCAGAATTAGCACCATCCTGTACCTGGGAAACTCACAGAGACACTTTGGGAAGCGATCACCTACCTATCATCATAACCATAACTGACAAAAACATCAGGATGAAAGACAGCTCTCTTGAAATTATTCCAAAATATAATTACAAGCGTTCTGACTGGTCCTTATTTCGAACTGCTCTAGCTAATCAAGATTACAGACATTATGAAAGTGAAAATGTAGACATTATGTTTTCTAAATTCCAAGAGTCAATTTTAGCCGCTGCAGACCTATCGATTCCGAAACTCAAATCTTCTAGATCAAATAATCGATTGGGTAATGTTTGGTGGACAGAGGCATGTGAGAAAGCAGTTCAATATAAAAGGGAGAAATTCAAAATCTACATCAAAAGCCGGAAACCTGAGGATCATGTCGAAATGAAAAAAGCTAACATCCAATGTAACAAAATCATTGCTGAAGCAAAGAAAGATTATTGGGCATCATTCTGCACAAAAGAAATTTCAGATTTCAAAGATTTCCATAAAGTCTGGACGAAAATGAAACAAATGAAGGATGGAACCAACTTACCTAGGTGTCCGATAATGATTGAAACATGTAACACATTTCCTTCAGACATGGACAAAGCAGAAACTTTTGTGGATCTGTTCGCCAAAAACAGTAAAGTTGAAGGTTTATCTCCTGACTGCAAACATCACAGAGAAATGGAAGATTACAACCCAATCTACACTGATCCAGTACCACAGAATGATCTCTGGTTTAATTCTCCAATCACCTTAGAAGAGCTAAAAAAACACAGTACTGTCTCTACACAACAAAAAGAGTTCGGTAGGTGTTGATGCAGTTTCGACTGAAATGATTAAACATCTCCCTGAAAACTACCTTATTTTCCTACACAAAATTTTGCAGAAATGCTGGGTTACTGGAACTGTGCCACAAATCTGGCAAAAGTCTATAGTTATACCAATCTTAAAAACAGGAAAATCGAAAACCGATAAAAACAGTTACAGACCTATTGCTTTAACGTCCCACACAAGCAAACTAATGGAAAGATTGGTCTTAAACAGACTTTTACACTACTGTGATAAAAATAACGTTATTCCGGTAAACCAGGCAGGTTTTAGAAAAGGAAGATCCGCAGTTGAGCACCTAGTTAAACTTACAACTCAGATCAAACAACAGTTTGCCCGCAGAAAAAGTGTTTTAGCTACTTTCTTTTATGTGAAAAAAGCTTACGATCAAGTTTGGCATAACCGTTTATTGTTCAAGCTAAAATCTGTTGGTTTATCGGGCAATATGTTCAATTACATTAAATCCTTTTTAGCTAATAGAACAATTCAGGCAAGAGTGGGAGCTAGTTATTCTTCTTCACGATGCCTCGACATGGGGATTCCACAAGGTTCAGTGATAGCACCTATTTTATTTAATATCCTTATACAGGATCTTCCTAAAGCTCTTTCAAATCGTGTTGTTTTAGTACAGTACGCTGATGATATATGCACTTGGATGAATATCACTTTAAAAAAGACAACTCCACAGAGAACGCGAAATTACATCAGGAAGTTGTATCAAATTGATCTTGATAATCTTGGAAACTATATGTTAGAAAATGGGCTGTCGTTGTCAGCAGAAAAAACTAACATGATGCTGTTTGATCCTGGTGGTAACTCAAATAACTTGCCTACTTTCAAATTGCTTGGTGAAGTGTTAAATTACAAACAGGTCGTAAAATTCCTGGGAGTTTACATCACGTCCAAATTAAGCTGGAATGTCCATTTTGATTATATTTTAACAAAAGCGCGAAAAACCTTAAATTTTCTAAAGATAATAAGCAAATTACCCTGGGGAATGGATACAAATGTACTGATTCATCTGTCAACAGCGCTGGTCAGGTCTAAATTATCCTACGCGCAAGAAGTTTTCTTCAATGCACCCAAATATTTACTAAAAAAAGATTCAGAGCTTGGACTGCAAAAGTCTTAAAATTGCACTAGGTGTACCAACTCATGCTTCTACTCTGGAAACGTACAAAGTTGCTGGAATTATACCTTTAAACAACCATCGTGAGTTAGCTACAGCAAAGTTTGCAATTAGAACTACTTCACAAGTGGATAATTTTGTGAGCAAAGAAATTAAGATCAGGTCTGATACTGACTTTCCAAAACGAGCAAAAAACATTTCATCACAAATTACAGCCGCAACTTACATATCTGGCCTGATCAAACAGTCCAACATAACAATGGATGAAATTGCTGAGAAACCAACGATAACGCCTATCCCTACATGGGAAATGCTAAAGGCCACATTTGATCTCGATTATGCAAAAGTTAAAAAAGATGATAATGTCAACATTACGCTATCCACAGCTTGTGAACACATCGATGAAAAGTACAGTACCCACCTCCACATTTTTACCGATGGGTCAGTCTTAGCAAACCAGAGCGCTGGAGCAGCCTTTTATGTTCCAAAATTTAACATTAAAAAGTCTTTTTTCATTGGGGCAAATGTATCTATATATACAGCAGAATTGGTCGCTGTTGTTCAAGCGTTGCATTATTTAATAAGCCTTCGGCCTGTGTCATTCAAAGTAGTTCTCTTTGTTGATTCAAAATCTGTATTATATGCCTTACAGTCTTTTGATACAGACACAAGACCTGACTTAATTATTGAGGCAAATCATCTAATACATTGTTTAAAGATAAATGGTTCGGAAATCAATTTATGCTGGGTGCCTTCTCATGTTGGTCTTCATGGCAACAACGTAGTTGACAGAGCAGCTAAATCCGGTGCCCTCATTCTGAAAATTCCATAGAATTACATGTTAACACCTCGGTAAAAGAAGCTTACAACTCGCTAGAATTAGCATCATGGATTCGATTTCATGAACATTTAAATGAAAAATTTGTGTCTCAAAAAAGAATCAAACTTTCAGTTCAAAATATCTGTAAAAATTTGCAGTATTCCTCGTTATATCATTTGAGATTAATTGTTATGACATATTTTCGCATTCAACTGAACGCTTTGAAAACAAAATATTGTAACAACGTTTTATGTATTTGTGGCGAACAATTCACATTGTATCACTGTTTGTTTTACTGCAGAAAGCTTCGTTCCTTTTTACCAAAGACGTTTACACAAGGAAACTATCTTGAAACGCATTTTAAAGAAGTAGTATCGGATCAAGTTTTGTTAGTTAAAATTTCAGAATCATTGGTTCACAGTCCTGTTAATGCGTTACTTTAAGATTATTATTATAATTATGATTATTTTTGTTTTGTTTTGTTTTTATGACGATTTTTCTTTTACATTGTTGATGTAAGCGTTGTTCTAGTTTCATTTCTCTGTTCATCCATATCCTTTTTCTTAAGACCTTGCCGCTTCCTTTTATTTTTTTTTTTACGTCCCTTACTCTGTTCCCCTCTCCCCTCCACACCCCCCCCCTTATTTCATCCTCAATGCCATTTTTCCCCGTCTAATATCACTTATAGTGAAAAGACGTTAAATCAAGCAACGAACGAACACGCACACACACGCACACACACACACACACACACACGTACGTCTCACAAGAGCCTGTGTGCTCACCTTTTTTTTTTTCTTTTTGTGTGTGTGTTCCATTTTCTACGCCACATTAATGGCCACAGAAGCTGGAACAGTTTTTACAATGGATTGAGACTGCGTGACAGGGCTGTACTGTACACTTACTATCATAACATACCCTGTTGTTGACTTGAAATGTCTCTACTATTATTCACCCTCTCCTCAAGAAATACAATTTAGACCCAAATGAACTGAAAAATTACCGGCCTATCTCTAATCTCTCTTTCTTGTCAAAACTCATCGAAAAAGTTGTCCTCAACCAGCTGATCTCTCACCTGTCTGCCAACAATCTCCTCAATCCTTTCCAGTCAGCCTACCGCCAGTGCCATAGCACTGAAACTGCCCTGCTACACATTCTCAACAATCTCCTCCTTGCAACTGATATTGGCAAAGTCTCTCTCCTCACACTCCTTGATCTGTCTGCAGCCTTTGATACCATTGATCATGGTATTCTCCTTTCTAGACTTCATCATACTTTTGGCATCTCTGACATTGCTCTCTCCTGGCTCACTTCATATCTATCAAACAGAAAACAAACTGTTCTCATTAATGGCACTTCATCTCAACCTGCATACCTGACCTGTGGTGTTCCACAAGGATCTGTCCTTGGCCCTGTTCTTTTCACTCTTTACACCTCCCCCCTGTCTACCATCATCAACTCCCACTCTATAAAACATCACTTCTATGCTGATGACACCCAACTTCTAGACAGTGACACACCAGACAATATACAGCGCCTGTTGACTCGCACCACTGAGTGTTACTCGGACATTAAGAACTGGATGACGTTCAACAAACTTCAGCTTAATGACGACAAGACAGAAGCTATCCTCATTGGCACCCGTCAGAAACTTTCTCAGCTGCCTCCTCTTTCTCTCCCATTATGTAACACATCAGTCCCAATTTCTGATTCAGCTAAAAACCTTGGTGTCTGCATTGACTCTACCCTCTCCATGAACAACTTTGTTTCTCAAACTGCCAGATCTTGCTACTATCACCTCCATCGTATAAGCCTGATCAGGAAGTATCTCTCTGTCGAAACAACTGCAAAACTCGTTCTCTCCTTCTTAATGTCTCGCATTGACTATTGCAATTCGCTCCTGTCTGGTCTTCCTGCCTCCAGCAGCGCATTCAAAACAATGCTGCACGCCTTGTACTAAAAAAGAAAAAAGCTGACCACATACCTCCTCTCCTGGCACAACTTCACTGACTCCCTGTATCAAAGCGCATACAGTACAAACTAGACACCATGTGCTACAAAAGCTCAATAACGCAGCCCCCGATTACCTGTCAAGCCTACTTGAGATCTATCTTCCCTCACGTACCCTCCGCTCTGCCTCCGATCCTCTGACTTTTCGCTTTCCACGCACTAAGCTCAATACCTATGGTCCACGAGCCTTCTCTGTTTCTGGTCCACTTTCCTGGAACAAACTTCCTCTCTCTATCCGTCAGCAACCTACTTTTGTCTCCTTCAAGTCCTCTCTCAAAACTCACCTTTTCTCCTCTGCATAAAATCCTGACCTCACTCAATCCCCTCTGCAGCCTGTCTCCACTCAGAGGGGAATCACATTGTAATATATAATTGTATATAATATGCTCTCTATAATTTTCCATTGCTTTTATTCTTTCTCCCCATTTTAGCCGTGCGCGTGTGTGCGTGTGTGTGTATGTGTGTGTGTGTGTGTGTGTGTGTGTGTGTGTGTGTGTGTGTGTGTGTGTGTGTGTGCGTGCGTGTGTGTGTGTCTGTTTTAGCGCTTAGATTTGATTTTATCAAGATTTTGCGCTTTACAAATAAAGTATTGTATTGTTGTATTGTTAACCACTACACCACGGCGACTGGTCCACGATACCATAGTTGTTTTTACTGGTCTCATTCAGTCGCTGAAGACTGCAGAACTGCGTTGCTGGATAGATGTTTCCAGAACAGAAGTATGGACATAATGACATGGAGAACCTGATATTGGTCAATTTTCATTTTCAGTTTCTCAAAGTGACGTCTCCGCGCTCGGAACGAATTCCATATGCACTAACGTCACAGGTGCCATGTGTATGGTGATCATGGCACAAGCCTTAAGCCTGCACATAAACCCATGAGTTGGCCAGGTCCTGAGGCCCTACCTAGACTGTGTTTTACCTAGTCTATATTTTATACTGGTATTTTATCAGCCTACCGCTGGAATAATTTTGGTTACATGTAAATGACTTGTGTATGTGTGTATCTTACCTTCAAAAAATGAACGTATATATAAAGTAAATCAATAAATAATTAAAGGTCTGAAACACATCACAACTAGCTCTTCTGTATAAACTTGTCTCACATGACAGACTGCCCCCCTCCCCCCCCCCCACCAGTCAATGCCCAAATGCTCAGCGATCCATCAACTAGGTGAAGACAATATTTTCTTAATTATAAGAAAGTAAGTAAGTAAGTGAGCAAGCAAGGAAGCAAGCAAGCGAGCGAGCAAGCAGGCAGGAAGCAAGCAAGCAAGCAAGCAAGTAAAGCAAACAAGCAATGTAAGTAAGTAAGTAAGTAAGTAAGAAAGTAAAGTAAGTAAAGTAAGTAAAGTAAGTAATTAAGTAGGTAAGTAAACAAATAAGTAAAGTAAGTAACTAATTAAGCACGCACGCAAGCAAGCAAGCAAGCAAGACATTGGTAAAAAATGTATAAATGTTGAAACACGTTCTGGCTGCTTCGATTTCCGTGTCTCCAATATGGTTTGATTTGGATTGGTTTGGTTCAGGTTGGATTGGTTTGGTTTAGGTTGGATTGATTTGGTTTAGGTTGGAATGGTTTGGAATGGTTTAGTTTGGTTTGGTTTGGTTTGGATTGGTTCGGTTCGGTTCGGTTCGGTTCGATTCGGTTCGGTTCAGTTTTGTTTGGTTTGGTTTGGTTTGATTTGGTTGGGCTGGGCTGTATTTGGTTTGGTTTGGTTTGGGTTGGTTTGGTTGGGCTGGGCTGTATTTGGTTTGGTTTGGTTTGGTTTGATTTGGTTGGGCTGGGCTGTATATGGTTTGGTTTGGTTTGGGTTGGTTTGGTTGGGCTGGGCTGGATTAGATTGGGTTGGGCTGGGTTGGGTTGGGTTGGGTCGGGATGGGTTTGTTTGGTTTGGCTTGGTTTGAGGAAAGACAGATGTGGAGGACAGAGACCCAGAGAGCAGTGAGGGGCAGCCAACATTCCAAGAGTCTAGTTCAGTTATTTCAGTTGGTTGGTTATTTGGTTTGTTTAATTAGTTTTGTGCCGTCAGGTTTAGTCAGTCGGTCTGCAGCATCACTCCTTGGAATGTTGGCTGCCCGCACTGCTCTCCGGGTCTCTGTCCTCCGCATCTGTCTTTCCTCAACCAGGTTGAAAAGAAAACTGGACTGTTACAACCTGTCCACTCCTTGACATTTCCTAGGAAATCTGTTCGTAGTCTTTCCCTTTCCTCTTCTGCCCTCGACTTTTCCTTGAATGACATCTTTCGTGAGAGTGCAATTTTCTTCTTTTTTTTTTTTTTTTTCTTTTCTTGCGCACATGTCCAATTCAGGTTTTCTTTCGTGTATTTATTAAAGTAACCTCAACGTAAATAAATAAATTCAACTAAAATTCAGTCAACACGCAAAGCCAGAACAAGATTGAGGCAGCCGAAATGTGGTTTCTAAGAAGAATATCGAGAATTCCATGGACAGCAAAGAAAGTAAACAAACGAGACAATCTTGATGGAGGCAGACACAAGAAGATCATTGATAAAGAAGATTAGGAAAACACAAGCAACACTCATAGGATATTTTATGAAGAAAAGGGAATTAGAACACCTGGTCACAACAGGAAAGCTGGAGGGAAAGAGAACACCAGGTAGACCCAGGGAGAAAATATTGGACGTGCTTGCAGGGTGGCTGAGGACAGAGAGGGTGGGAGATGAACTTGCAGCGACAAGGGATAGATTCATATGGAGGGCCATGATCGCCAACGCCATGCGGCAGGGCACATGACGACGATGACGACGACGACGACAACGATGATGATGATGATGATGATGATGGTGATGATGATGAAAATTCAGTCAGGTTAGCTGATTTTAATTTAAGGAACACTGAAAATGACCAATGTTATTTATTTATTTACTATTACTATTATTATTATTATTGTTATTATTATTATTATGATGATTATTATCATTATTATTATTA
>JAPXFY010000012.1:91153719-91156219 GCA_030674185.1 Monoplex corrugatus | reverse complement strand
AGCAAGCAAAGCCAGAGCAGGATCGAGGCAGCCGAGATGTGGTTTCTCAGAAGAATGTTGAGAGTTCCATGTACAGCAAAGAAAACAAACGAGACAGTCTTGATGGAGGCATACACAAATAGATCACTCATAAGGAAGATTAGGAAAAGACAAGCAACATTTATAGGCCATTTTATGAGGAAGGGGAATTTGGAGCACCTGGTCACAACGGGAAGGCTGGAGGGAAAGAGAGCACCAGGTAGACCCAGGGAGAGAATGCTGGACGGACTTGCAGAGTGGCTGGGGATGAAGAAGGTGGGGGAGATGCTGGGGGCAACGAGAGATAGAGATGGTTGGAAGTCCATGGTCGCCAACGTCATGCGGCAGGGCACCTGATGATGATGATGATACTAGTATTGTATCAATCTATCACTGAAACAATATTGGTTACACGTAAATAACATGTATCTGGATGTCTTTTCAAAGAAAAGTATAGATAAATAGAATAGATAAATACTTAAAGGACTGAGTCAAAACACAAATGTCTAGAGTGGCATCTATATAATGTAAGCTTATTTATTTAGCCTTAGCAAGATAGGCTTAGTGATGTTGCACGCAGAAACAATTGTTGGTTCCAAGCTGTACAAGCAACGGTAAAAAAAAAAAAAAAAAAAAAAAATTCCTTCACAATGCTTGCCCGGATGCCTGCAAATTTAGCACCGCTCCCAGATCACACAAGGCGCCAATTTTCACACCCCTTCTTTCTGTATTCATCCGCCGCTGTGCACCTGGATAATTCCTGAACGAAAAGATCTGGGCAGCAAACACTTCACAGGATGCAGTCGTCATTGAGAAGGAAAGACTGCTTCCAGCTTAGAGCTTGGAGTGTGTGCCAAAACGAACAAAAAAATCTGTCTGATGTAAGGTTATCTAATTATGCATTAGGGAAAGGGTTATGCCCCTATTTGTTTATCAGTGGAGGTCGTAGGGCATGTACCTCAGTTCGTCAGTTGTTTGTTTGTTTGTTTTGTTTGTTTGTTTGTTGTTTGTTATTTGTTGTTTGTTGTTTGATTGTTTGTTGTTTGTTTGTCGTTTGTTTGTTTGTTTGTTGTTTGTTTGTTTGTTGTTTGTTGTTTGTTGTCTGCTTGTTGTTTGTTGTTTGTTTGTCGTTTGTTTGTTTGTTTGTTGTTTGTTTTGTTGTTGTTTGTTCTTTGTTGTTTGTTCTTTGTTGTTTGTTGTCTGCTTGTTGTTTGTTTGTCGTTTGTTTGTTGTCTGTTTGTTGTTTGTTGTCTGCTTGTTTGTTTGTTGTTTGTTTGTTTGTTGTTTGTTTGTTTGTTTGCTTGTTTGTTGTTTGTTGTTTTTTTGTTTGTTTACTTGTTTGTTTGTTTGCATGTTTTCAAAACAAGTGTGAATGCGCGCGTTCAAGCAAACAGGAACCAGAAAAAAACACGAAAAAAACATCATCATCATGTGTGCCCTGCCACATGGCGTTGGCGATCATGGCCCTCCATATCCATCTATCCCTTGTTGCCGCAAGCACATCTTCCAACCTCTCTGTCCTCAGCCACCCTGCAAGTCCGTTCAATATTTTCTCCCTGGGTCTACCTGGTGTTCTCTTTCCCTCCAGCTTTCCAGTTGTGACCAGGTGCTCTAATTCCTCTTTCCTCATCAGAACGCGTATTTAATACAACCAGACAGGACAGGCGCAAATTTTCGGCCAACTGGCCTTTGTTAAGCATAGACGTAAGATCACAAACGAACAAACGCCAAATACAAAAATTAAGAGAAAAAGACTGAAACTTCCCTGCTGCTTCGTCCAGTGGGAGAAAATAAAGCTGTAGTCTATGATCTATTGCGCGCGCGCGCACAAACACACACACACACGCACACACACACACATACACACACACACATGCGCGCGCGCATGCACGCGCACACACGCATAAACGAAGCAGCAGGGAAGTTTCAGTCTTTTTCTCCTAATTTTTGTATTTGTTGTTTGTTCGTTTGTAATCTTACGTCTACTCTTGACAAAGGCCATTTGGCTGAGAAATTGAGCCTGTCTTGTCTGGTTGTATTGAATACGTGTTCTCTTTCTTTTTTTTTTTTTTCTGGTTCCTGTTTGTTTGTTTTTTGGGATGTGTGCATGTCATGAATGCCTACTTCCTTCTTTCCCCTGCAACCAGTGCGTGCATGTGTGTGAGTGCGTGCACGCGCGCGCGTGTGCAAGTGTAGCAAAGCAATTGATCATTCACTGCAGCTGAGGAATTAAATGCAACAACAATTGCTGTTTGATGTGTAATGGTACAGATGTGTTGTCCAGGATTTTGTAGTGGAGATCTATCCCTCGTCAAATGATATGTAGTTAAGAATATGGATCTGACCCTGATGGGGGTCTGAAAGGGGAAAGATGATATTTTACAGAATACAAGCTTTAATCATCATCATCATCATCATCACCATCATCATCATCATCATCATCATCATCATCATCATCATCATCAACATCATCATCATCATC
>JAPXFY010000012.1:91138719-91143719 GCA_030674185.1 Monoplex corrugatus | reverse complement strand
CCAAAACCGAGGAAAGATACACAGTACCATTGTAGCCAAAAACGAGAGAAAATAGACAATGCCATGGTAGCCAAAATCGAGAAAAAAATAGACAGTGCCATGGTAGCCAAAAACGAGAGAAGATAGACAATGCCATGGTAGCCAAAACCGAGAAAGATACACAGTACCATTGTAGCCAAAAACGAGAGAAGATAGACAAAGCCATGGTAGCCAAATCGAAAAAATAGACAGGCCATGGTAGCCAAAAACGAGAGAAGATAGACAATGCCATGGTAGCCAAAACGAGAAAAGATAACAGTCCATTGTAGCCAAAAACGAGAGAAGATAGACAATGCATGGTAGCCAAAACCGAGAAAAGATACACAGTACCATTGTAGCCAAAAACGAGAGAAGATAGACAATGCCATGGTAGCCAAAAACGAGAAGAAAATAGTGCAATGGTAGCCAAAAACGAGAAGATAGACAATGCAATGGTAGCCAAAAACGTAAAACGACAATGGTATGGTAGCGAAAAGGTGAGAAGACAGACAATGCCACAGTAACCAAAACAAAACAAAACAAAACAAAAACAAAAAAAACAAAAAAACAAAAACAAAAAAACAAAACAAAAACAAAACAAAAAAACGTACAGACAGACAATGCCATAGAAACCAAACAAAGTACAGACAGACAATGCCATAACATCATTATGTTAATTATGTATAATTATGTAGATTTACAGACGTGACATCATTTTAAATACAGTGGGTATTCTCTGTTCCAGACTGGGCACTGGGCGCCATGGTACAATTCTTGTCAATGACCTTCATGGATGACACGACTCTGTCGTCAGCTGTCGTCGTGGAGACAAGTCACTTCCGGTTCATGGAGATGATATGAACCCGTCAGGGTCATGCCCTTTGACCCCCTCGTTGACCTCGGTGTCATTGTTGATGATGGTGTTGGTTCATTGTGTCTCATACGGCAGTGATTGTGCCACTCATCCGTCATCTTCGTGTTATATTTGCTGATAATTTGTTTTTGAAGCAGCATTTGTGAATCTCACTGTCAAATCTTTTAGTTTTCTTGTGACTCGTTTTGTGAATTCGACGAAGTTGTTTTTTGTTTTTTTTTCAACCAAAGCAAAACGCAGCGACCGTCAACCTATTGATTCTTTACTTGTTCCCGTGGCGTTTGTATGTAAAAACGTTTTTTTTTGTTTTTTTTGTTTTTTTTTGCCAAACACTAACGCAGCAACTACTATGCATTAATCGGCCACATTTTGTTTTTTCCACACTTGCCATTTTGACACTAATTCTTTGGCTAAAGTTGGACACGGTCACTGTGAATTCATCAGCTCCACATAGAGCAACATTTTATTCTGACTTGCATCACATCCAAAACAAGTGTGACTGCCTGCGTTCAAGCAAACAGGAACCAGGGAAAAAAAAAAAGCACGAAAAAAGAATAAGAACACGTATTTAATACAACAAGACAAGACAGGCGCAAATTTTCGGCCAACTGGCCTTTGTCAAGCGTAAGATCACAAACAAAACAAACAAACACCAGATACAAAAATTAGGAGAAAAGGCTGAAACTTTCCTGCTGCTCCCGTGAGAAAAGGAATCCTTACGCCTGTTTTGTCTTGTATTTAATACGTGTTCTTGTTCTTTTTTTCGTGTTTTATTCTGGCCCTTGCATACATTTTCAAACAAACTCTTGGAGTGGTTTTGCCGAATGGCAGTGAACAATACTGTGTGGTAAAACAGCTAGTCAGTGATGCCATCATTTTCCATTTTGTGTTCAATAATCTCAACACTGTCTTTATTAATTAAATGTTTCTCATCAGAACTTTCGAGACGGTCTGTTTGTATGACTTAACATGAGCCAAATAAATAGTCTGGTACTGAAGTCTGTCTGTGTGAGTTGGAACATGGTTCGATATTTTCAGGTGGTGGGGGAGAATCTGTGACTCGACACATTTCAGTTTCAGTTTCAGTTTCTTAAGACGACGTCTCCGTGCTGGGAACGAATTCCACACGCACTAACGCCACAGGTGCCATGTGTATGATGATCATGGCACAAGCCTTAACCTGCACATGAAACCATGAGCTGGTCAGGTCCGAGGTCCTACCTAGCATATTGTTTTGTATCATGGCACAAGCCTCAAGCCTGCACATAAACCCATGAGCTGGCCAGGTCCTGAGGCCCTACCTAGACTATGTTTTACTTAGTCTATATTTTCATAGTGGTATTGTATCAGCCTATCACTGGAATAATCTCGACACGACCAGTACCGTGGTGTAGTGGTTAACGCAATGGACTACCGACCGGAAGGTTGTGGGTTCGAATCCCATCAGTCCCTTCAAAAATCATTGTAGGAGTTTTCGGCTCCTACCCAGAGTTGGGCGTGCTATGGGCTCATTGGGAAGACTGGGACCACACAGTCGAGTCTCATCCACTCCACGGATGCGTCATTGAGGGTGTTGCTCAAATCTTCTGACCAGCACCGCAGGTGTCTGTTATCTCTCGGGCCTGGTTGACACCAGGATATATTATGACAGTAAGCGTAGAGTACAGCCTGTCACGCTGTCTCAATCCTAGATGGAACTCCATAGCATCATGATTATCATCCTCATCGACATCGTCATCATCACAGTGTAAAAACTGCCAGCTTCTGTTGCCATTAAGATGGCGTAGAAAATGGGGGAAAAAACAAAAAAAAAAACAAAACAAAAACAAACAACAAACAACAAACAAACAAACAAAAAGAAAGCTGAGCACAAAGGAACCCCCCCCCCCCCTTTCTGAGTGCGATGATAAAAACAAAAAAAAACAAAAGAAAACAAAAAACCCCCCGTTCGCTGCCAACCTTTATCTAATATTACCATCATTCTGGTGGTGTCAGCTAAGTGTTTCAAAAGTCCCTTTCCTCCCCCTTCCCCATTTTCGTTTGCCATACGCACAGGGAATAAGTTGCAGGGTATGGGGTAGGCTTGGGCATTCCTTTATTGGGGAATGTTCTGAGCTTACAGTTTTGTGCTTTGTAGCTGCTTCTATGCTAGCTGAATGGGTAGCGCAAGCTATGTTGGATTTTGAGAAATTCTACAACATGGAAGATAACTCCTTCGTGACTCTCAAGAATTATATATATATATATATTTAACGCTCAGCAAATTAGAGCGAACCAATCAATTGTGAAAACTGGATGCTGTTCATGTTCATGACAATTGCTGGGGAAACGCCGAGGAGGTCAAGATCATTCGTAACATCAGCCTTCAGAGTCAGGGTTCTGCCTTGTCCACGTCGAAGGTTGACACGGTCGCTGAGGTTGGCAGACAATATGTCACCCAGGGGAATGGGACACCTTGTCTGCATTCGAAGGCTGTGCCCGATCAGTCTCAGTCGGCGTCTTCGAAGCGTCTTGCTCAAGGGTGAGAGCTTAGTCCGAGAGTAGAGCGCCTTGGTGGAGATTTTCTCTGGCCAGTAGATGCCGAGTGCCGAGCGGATCATACACCGATGAGAAGAATTATAATCCTCGGTTAATCCATCGCATAGGGGTTTGTGCTGGCTTAGGGAGTCTGCCAGATAGTTGCCGGCAGATTTGGGCGAGCACATATGGATTTGTCCGAGTGAGATGAATCTCTCTTAAACAAACTCCAAACTCCAACTCTGTGCTGTTGATGATGATGAACTCCCGCGCGCCACCAGAGTGATGATTAGTCAAACAGATCATCGGCACCAGGTTCCTCCTGTGGGGATGCCGGGGGCTCTTTCAGTATAAATAGTATCCCCATCTTCTGGAAATCCTCTGCTAGAAATTTCCTCTTTTCTGTCACTCTCTTTGTTTCTTTCTTCCTCCTTTGCTTTCTGTCATTTCTTCCTGTCATTTTTTTTGCCTTGCTGGTCCATTCACCTGTATGTGTTCGATAAAGTCTTATGTATTTTCTCTTAGGATTGATGATTGGGTACATGTGTTAAGTACATTTTTGGCTCTAAGGAAATGAGATATGCGGAAGCAATTTTAGGTAATTTAGGCTGGGTTTTATATATGTTTTAGTGTCCTTAGTTATGTTTCAATTTGTATTCAAGTATGTTTTTTTTTAATCCCCTGTGCGATAAATTGGACGGAATGGTCAAGCCAGGGGCATCTCCTTAGATTATGTGCGCGAATGCATTGATATGTGTACTTGATTTTCTTTGCCTTTTTTTTTTCCTGCTGAAGTATTGTATGTTTTGAAACTGTTATAGCCCTGATAAGGCTCTACGCAGTCGGTAGGCTTTAAACAAAAATAACAATAACAATCACCACTGGGTGAGGGTCTTCGTGTGGGGGTGAAGACCAATTCTGCTCCGATCTTTTTCAACAAAAAATGACCATGTTTGCAATACTTTGTATTGTTGTTGTGTTGTTCATCCTTCGTTGTTGTTGAACAAGTCCACGACTTCAATTTTGACTGGGGTAGTGGGCAGAATCGGCCAAGCCAAAACAGCATTCGGGAAATGACAGGCATTCTTACCAACAAATGCCTATCAGTTAACACCAGGAAGAGAGTTCTTGAATGTTATATAGAACCAATACTGTTGTACGGATGTGAGGCGTGGACAGTCAACAAACAAAGCCAGAACAAGATTGAGGCAGCCGAGACGTGGTTTCTAAGAAGAATGTTGAGAGTTCCATGGACAGCAAAGAAAACAAATGAGACAGTCTTTGATGGAGGCAGACACATGTGGATCACTCATAAGGAAGATTAGGAAAAGACAGGCAACATTTATAGGCCATTTTATGAGGAAGGGGGATTTGGAGCACCTGGTCACAACAGGAAAGCTGGAGGGAAAGAGAGCACCGGGTAGACCCAGGGAGAAAATGCTGGACGGACTTGCAGAGTGGCTGGGGACGAGGGGGGTGGGAGAGATGCTAGGGGCAACGAGAGATAGAGACAGATGGAAGTCCATGATCGCCAACGCCATGCGGCAGGGCACCTGATGATGATGATGATTGGCGATTGTGGTCCGGAGGT
>JAPXFY010000012.1:91096219-91131219 GCA_030674185.1 Monoplex corrugatus | reverse complement strand
TTCGTGGTGGGGGGTCACAAATATGTATTGGGAACAGACAGCTGCAATGAGAATAGAAAACGATATAAGCTCTTTCTAAAATATCAAAAGAGGAAAAGCTGGACGGAAAGAGAGCACCAAGGAAAAAATATTGGACGGACTTGCAGAGTGGCTGAGGACAGAGAGGGTAGAAGATGTGCTTGCAGCAACAAGGGATAGATGCATATGGAAGGCCATGATCGCCAACGCCATGCGGCAAGGCAATTGATGACGATGATCTGTGCCTTGATTACAGTTTTAGTTTCAGTTTCTCAAGATGACGTCTCCGCACTCGGAATGAATTCCATATGTACTAACGTCACAGGTTGCCATGTGATGGAGAAAATCCAGAATGATCACGGCACAAGCCTTAAGCTTGCAGATAAACTCACTAGGTGGCCAGGTCCTGAGGTCCTACCTAGATAGTTCCATAACCCTGGGGTCGTAGGGGAGTGAGGTGGAAGAGACCTAAACTTTTCCAGGGGATAGCATCACGATGGCGGCGCCCATCCCCTCTCCCTCGATTCAACCCCCCCCCCCCCCGCCTCCGCCCCAAGACTTCATAAAGGCAAGTAGGCTAATTGGTCTTCAAGGGGTGGGACCTTGGAAATCAACCTATCTCACCAATGTTTTTATACCAAGGCAGCCAGGCAATGCCCTGCTCTTCACGATTTTCAACTGACGTGGGATCTTTAGCCTGCGCAGCTAGAAGGCACACGGGTCCGACTCGTTTTTCACTTCCTTCCGAAGGACTTGAAATTCAGTTCGATTTTCCGGTCAAACTGAGGAGAAAAGTCGAGGCCTGTACGGGGAGCGAACCTTGGAACCTCGAGTTTAGTTATTGGCAGGGGAACGTCTGAACCATTCTGCCACTCTTCTCCTTTCAAAACCTGTGGAGTTACATCTTTTCAACAACACTACGATTCATATCCATTATGCTTGTTTGCGCACATAAAGTCTGTCTGCCATTGTTTACATATTTTTGTTTTGTTTTGTTTTTCTCAAACTTTTTTTAAAATTCTTTTTTGACAAAACACAAATAAATACATTGTTTGCTGAACATTATTACAATATCATAAAAAAAGAACAAGATATGTATACAATGGATTGAGCGAAAATCATGTACATGCGCCATATCTATTAGTCTATGTTTTCTTATACAATATTGTATAAGGTCGTTTAATTTATACAGTTTTAGATTTTAGTTGTTGTTGGTGGTGTTTGCTTGTTTGTTTGTTTGTTTATTTGTTTGTTTGTTTGTTTGTTTGTTTGTTTGTTTGCTTGTTTGTTTGTTTGTTTATTTGTTTGTTTGCATTCTATTTGTATTCTCTCTCAGTAAAAGGTCAACGATAAACGCATTAGCAAAGCAAGATTATCCTCATGAGCCCAAAGTTCAAAACACATGCAAAACGCCTACATCTTCATCAAAGGTTCTATGTGCATGAATTTACAGTCATTTACAATTATATGTAAGACAAACATTCAAATATAAAGAGGCAGGTCATATAGAAATCATGCATATATGTATCTTATAAAGAAGCCAAATGTCACATCAAACTTCATTTGAAAGTCACATCAAACTTCATCTGCTACCAGGGACAAAACCATTTTTCTTTAAAAGCGTGTGAATTCCAGCTCAGTTTCATTGTTTATACTTTATCATCTTTTTTTTTTTTAACTGTAATAAACAACAACAAACATGTTTTACACCACAGTTGGTTTGTGCTCACGTTCAAAAGTTATTGTGACCTGCATTGAATAAAATATGTTCGTGTGTGTCTGTTTTACACACACACACACACATACACCCACACACATACACCACACACACATACACACACACACATTTACACACACACACATACACCACACACACATACATTTACACACACACACACACACATCTACACACACACACACATTTACACACACACACACATTTACACACACACACACACACACACACAACACCAACCCACATACACGCATGCACACAATTTACACACACACACAGACACATATTTACACACACACATGCACACACACACACACATCTACACACACATTTACACACACACACACACACACAAACACATTTACACACACACACACATACACACACTCACTTACATACAAACACACACACAACACCAACCCACATACACGCATGCACACAATTTACACACACACACATATTTACACACACACACACACATGCACACACACACACATTTACACACACACACACATTTATACACACACACACACACACACAAGCACACATACACACACACATTTACACACACACAAGTAAACAAACTTTCCTTTCTTGTTTTATTGAACAAGATAGCTTATACAATTGACATCCAACATATATATATATATACATACATAAACCACCAATATTGTTCCATTCAATAAACGAAGACACACACAAACAGGCAAACTACGCAGAACCACTCCAATAGCACAACAAGCAATGGCCTTGATCCCTTGGTCCACTGACACCAACACCACACTGACAAACACACTTGTACACCAACACCACAACACTGACAAACACACTTGTACACCAACACCACAACACTGACAAACACACTTGTACACCAACACCACAACACTGACAAACACACTTGTACACCAACACCACCACACTGATAAACACACTTGTACACCAACACCACAACACTGACAAACACACTTGTACACCAAAACACCACAACACTGACAAACACACTTGTACACCAACACCACAACACTGACAAACACACTTGTACACCAAAACACCACAACACTGATAAACACACTTGTACACCAACACCACAACACTGACAAACACACTTGTACACCAACACCACAACACTGACAAACACACTTGTACACCAACACCACAACACTGACAAACACACTTGTACACCAACACCACAACACTGACAAACACACTTGTACACCAACACCACAACACTGACAAACACACTTGTACACCAAAACACCACAACACTGACAAACACACTTGTACACCAACACCAAAACACTGACAAACACACTTGTACACCAACACCACACTGACAAACACACTTGTACACCAACACCACAACACTGACAAACACACTTGTACACCAACACCACAACACTGACAAACACACTTGTACACCAAAACACCACAACACTGACAAACACACTTGTACACCAACACCAAAACACTGACAAACACACTTGTACACCAACACCACACTGACAAACACACTTGTACACCAACACCACAACACTGACAAACACACTTGTACACCAACACCAAAACACTGACAAACACACTTGTACACCAACACCACAACACCATCACACTGACAAACACACTTGTACACCAACACCAAAACACTGACAAACACACTTGTACACCAACACCACCACACTGACAAACACACTTGTACACCAACACCACAACACCACCACACTGACAAACACACTTGTACACCAACACCAAAACACTGACAAACACACGTGTACACCAACACCAAAACACTGACAAACACACTTGTACACCAACACCAAAACACTGACAAACACACTTGTACACCAACACACCACCACACTGACAAACAGACTTGTACACCAACACCACAACACCACCACACTGACAAACACACTTGTACACCAACACCAAAACACCACCACACTGACAAACACACTTGTACACCAATACCACAACACCACACTGACAAACACACTTATATACCAACACCACTGCACTGACAAACACACTTGTACACCAACACCACCACACTGACAAACACACTTGTACACCAACACCACACCAACACCACACTGACAAACACACTTGCACACCAACACCACCACACTGACAAACACACTTGTACACCAACACCACACCACACTGACAAACACACTTGTACACCAACACCACACTGACAAACACACTTGTACACCAACACCAAAACACTGACAAACACACTTGTACACCAACACCACAACACCATCACACTGACAAACACACTTGTACACCAACACCACAACACCATCACACTGACAAACACACTTGTACACCAACACCAAAACACTGACAAACACACTTGTACACCAACACCACAACACCATCACACTGACAAACACACTTGTACACCAACACCACAACACCATCACACTGACAAACACACTTGTACACCAACACCACAACACCATCACACTGACAAACACACTTGTACACCAACATCAAAACACTGACAAACACACTTGTACACCAACACCACCACACTGACAAACACACTTGTACACCAACACCACCACACTGACAAACACACTTGTACACCAACACCACAACACTGACAAACACACTTGTACACCAACACACCACCACTGACAAACACACTTGTACACCAACACCACAACACTGACAAACACACTTGTACACCAAAACACCACACTGACAAACACACTTGTACACCAACACCACAACACTGACAAACACACTTGTACACCAACACACCACACTGACAAACACACTTGTACACCAACACCAAAACACTGACAAACACACTTGTACACCAACACCACAACACCACCACACTGACAAACACACTTGTACACCAACACCACAACACTGACAAACACACTTGTACACCAACACCACAACACTGACAAACACACTTGTACACCAAAACACCACAACACTGACAAACACACTTGTACACCAACACCACAACACTGACAAACACACTTGTACACCAACACCACAACACTGACAAACACACTTGTACACCAAAACACCACACTGACAAACACACTTGTACACCAACACCACAACACTGACAAACACACTTGTACACCAACACACCACACACTGACAAACACACTTGTACACCAACACCACAACACTGACAAACACACTTGTACACCAAAACACCACAACACTGACAAACACACTTGTACACCAACACCAAAACACTGACAAACACACTTGTACACCAACACCAAAACACTGACAAACACACTTGTACACCAACACCACAACACCATCACACTGACAAACACACTTGTACACCAACACCAAAACACTGACAAACACACTTGTACACCAACACCACCACACTGACAAACACACTTGTACACCAACACACCACCACACTGACAAACAGACTTGTACACCAACACCACAACACCACCACACTGACAAACACACTTGTACACCAACACCAAAACACCACCACACTGACAAACACACTTGTACACCAATACCACAACACCACACTGACAAACACACTTATATACCAACACCACTGCACTGACAAACACACTTGTACACCAACACCACCACACTGACAAACACACTTGTACACCAACACCACACCAACACCACACTGACAAACACACTTGCACACCAACACCACCACACTGACAAACACACTTGTACACCAACACCACACCACACTGACAAACACACTTGTACCGACTGTGCTTCACACATATTACAAGATATTCACATCATATTACTACATCATATAAGATAAAGCAACTCATTACAACATATTCGCGTTGTCGTTATTACATCATTATAGAATAAAGCAAGTCGTTACAACATATTCACATTATCGTTTATTATATCATTCAAAATAAAGGGAGTCGTTACAACATATTCATGTCATCATTACTATACCATAGAAAAAAAAAGCAAGTATTACAACATATTCGTGCTATCATTACTATATCATATAAAATAAAAGCACGTTATTACATCATATTGACGTTATCATTATATAACATCATATAAAAATAAAGCGACTAACAGCCTGCTTGAAAAATCAGTGTTTGTGAACTGGTACCGTGTTACGTCAAGACTGGTTGAAATCATAAAACAGTGAACCAACCCCAGGATTAACTTAACCCTTTGACTCCCGCACCCTATCCACCAACTGCAAAAACTTAACCCTTTGACTCCCGCACCCTATCCACCAACTGCAAAAACTTAATTAACCCTTTGACTCCCGCACCCTATCCACCAACTGCAAAAACTTAACCCTTTGACTCCCGCACCCTATCCACCAACTGCAAAAACTTAATCCTTTGACTCCCTCACCCTATCTATCCAGCAGGAAGCTGGTGGATAGGATGAGGGAGTCAAAGGGTTAAGTTTTTGCTTTGATAGCAAGGTTGACAATGCAGGATGTTGGTGGACAGGGTGAGGGAGTCGAAGGGTTAAGTTTTTGCTTTGATAGCATGGTTGACAATGCAGGATGCTGGTGGACAGGATGTGGGAGTCAAAGGGTTAAGTTTTTGCTTTGATAGCATGGTTGACAATGCAGGATGCTGGTGGATAGGATGTGGGAGTCAAAGGGTTAAGTTTTTGCTTTGATAGCATGGTTGACAATGCAGGATGCTGGTAGACAGGATGTGGGAGTCAAGGAACCCAGTTTCTTGTCAGCATATTATGCTCAGGTCTTAATTTCGATCTCGTTTAATCAGATGACATTTGTGGCATTTGGAGCATGAAACTACTCCAAGCACATAGACACTATCTTGACAAAAAGAAAACTGAAATGAACCTAGTTTTGACTTGTTTCAAGGTCAACATTTCAGCCAGCTTCATCATAACTGCAGTCTCACCTGTCGGCATCACCTGGTTCGATGTTGGCCGCTGCACATCTGGATGCTACCATCTCCCTTCAGGCCGCTCTGTCTTGACTTTTGTGGACAGTGTCTTGAATATTTAGGCCACTGATGTTGGTTATGATCTCAGTGTATGAGACTGGAGGTCTGCCTTTCTTCCTTTTTGCCACTGTTTTTCTTTGAAAGATGGTTGCCATGAGGTCTGTGTTCTTGTTACGTGACACATGGCCCAATGTATTTTAGTCTTCTCTTGTTGATGTCTGCTAGCAGTTTTCTGGTGGTATCAAGTTCTTCCAGGACACTTTCATTAGTTCTTCTATCTGTCCATTTGACACGTAGTAGCCTCCAATAATACCACATCTCTGCTGCCTCAATTCTTCTCCAATCAGTTTTTTTCAGAGTCCAGGCTTCACAGCCATAAATCATGACTGGGTAGATCAAACATTTTAGAAGTCTAACTTTCAGGCCATTTGGTATGTCCCTGTCTTTTCAGATGTTGTTGAGTTGGACTATTTTTTATTATCTTGATAAAAAACAACAACCTGAAACGAACCTAGTTTTGATCTGTTTCAAGATCAGTTCAATATTTCAGCCAGCTTCCTCAACACATGAGGTCCACGTCGTATTGATATAAATTTTACTATGCGTATCAACTTGTACTGATATAACTTTTTTCAATATATGTTAAAAGTATGCAAAATCTGGGACTTTATCATTTTAGATGATGCATTCTGCTGTACATCAAACATTTCCCTGCATTATATTGTTCAGGGCTTAAAACAGGAGGAGGAAAAAACCACTGAAACTAGGGGGGTCCGGGGGCCATAACTTGCGCTAACTTGCGCGTCGTTGCTATGAACGCCTGCAAGCCGATCACGGATGCCTTGCTCCTTTCGTTTTTTTTTTTTTTTTGACAAACCGAAATCGCGGAATTCCGCCCAGACGCGGAACGTTTTAAGCCCTGATTGTTTCCAAAGCAAGTCTGTGTGGTTCATGTCAGCCCTGAAATACATTAAATGATACCCTGCAAACTTATGTCCGCATAAACTGCAATCCAGCACCCACAACAAAGTGACCAACTGAACATAATCTGCAAATCATAAAATAAACGAGCAACTGCCTCCTGATTCTCAAACTCGGCAATGTAACACATTATGATGTCATTTTAGTCCTTTTCCCCCACTGGACGAAGCAGCAGGCAAGTTTCAGTCTTTTTCTCCTCATTTTTGTAGGCTATTTGGTGTTTGTTTGTTTGTTTGTTTGTAATTTTACGTCTTTCGTTTGTGACCTTACGTTTACGCTTGACAAAGGCCAGTTGGCTGAAAATTTGCGCCTGTCTTGTCTGGTTGTATTAACCCTTTGACTCCCGCGCCCTGGCCATCAGCATCTTGCTTTGTCAACCACACTAACGAAGCAAAAACTTAAACCGCTCGACTCCCTCACCTTATCCACCAGCTTCCTGCAGGAAGCTGGTGAATAGGGTGAGGAAGTCAAAGGGTTAAGTTTTTGCAGTTGGTGGATAGGGTGCGGGAGTCAAAGGGTTAAACACATGTTCTGGTTCAATTTTCGTGTTTTTTTTCTGGTTATTGGAAAAATGTTTTCCAGTCCAGTGTTGAGTAGAAAGAAGCAGTACATACTTTACAGTCAAACACCAAGTATACAGAATGAATGTCATCACACACCCTTCCACAGAATAAGTGGCTTCACACATGTCCTTCACCATTGCTGGGATACAATGAGCAGTGTCCAAAAATATGTGACCTGTTCTCACGAATGGGTCCACAACTTAATTTTGGGGGGTATAGAGATATTTATATCACCGGAAAGCAGAAAAAATGCTCTTTCCAATGATGTATAATTCAACTGTCTAACTGGAAAATCGAGCGAGTTACAGTAATTTAAAGGGAGTGGGTGATGGGACGGCCATTTTGAGAAAAGCAGAGTTAAAGAAGGACAACAAAATTCTCTGCTTTTTCCTTAGCAACCACTATTCTATCTTCATCAAACTTAGTGAAGTGATAGATAAAGTGGTTCTGCACTACATAATAGCTATTTCGTGAGCTGATTCCAACGGTATGCGATATGCTGAGGCCCTGTACGGTTTCATGACCTAAATCAAAGCTCAAACACACGCATTTTCACGGAAAAAAATCTGCACATTCTCGATGGGTTATCACTTTAAAATGTTATTTTAACACTCTTTCAGCCCAAAATTTCACTTTAATCTTTGCCATAATTAATAGATTAATGGTCAGACAATGTGTAGGAACAAAAATCTCAAATCACCCAGATCGACCCTCACCACCTTTTCAGGCCCGTATCTCAGTTCACACGTTGCGACTTGTGACCCCGTTCGCAAGAACCAGTCACATATTGCCTACTTCAATATGACACAAAAACTGTACTGGTTATAATACATGTTGTTCGTTTCACTTTAGGCATTGTAAGATCAGGCACGAACAGTATGTTACTGTCATTTTTGTTTAAAGCCCAGCCGACTACGTACAGCCATAGGCTATAACCATTTCAAGACATACAGAATATTTTGACAGGTTAAAAAAACAAAAAAAGGGAAAGAAAATTAAGCACACATGCCAATGTATTCGCACACATAATCTAAGGAGACGCCCTGGCGCTGACCACTCCGTACAATTTATCACACAGGGAATTTTAAAAACATACCTGAATACAAACTAAAACATAAATAAGGACACTAAAACACTACGTAAAAACTGGCCTAAATTACCGAAAACTGCTTCCTCATATCTCACCTCCCTAGAGCCAAATATGTACTTAATACATGTACCCAATTATCAATCCTAAGAGAAAGTACAAAAGACTTTTATCAAACACATACAGGTGAATGGACCAGCAAGGCAGAAAATGATAGGAAGAAATGACAGAAAGCAAAGGAACAAGGCAGAAACAAAGAGAGTGACACAAAAGAGGAAATTTCTAGCACAGAATTTCCAGAAGGTGGGGATACTATTTATACTGAAAGAGCCCCCGGCATCCCCACGGGAGAAGGATCAGGCCTGAACAGAAAGTAGAATGGATATCATAGACGCTGTCATGTCCTGCTCAGACGATGGGGTAGCTGGGTATGTGAGAGTCTGGATGGATTCCACTGCTGCCAATACAAAAAGGTCCAGTTTTAATAAAAGCTTCCAATACAAACTATATCAGAAGCCTGTCACTTGAGGGAAAAGCTGAGTCAAAGCATAAATGTATTGAGACACGATACTACGAACCAATATATCAATCACTCAGTGTTTTAGGCAGACATGATAAAACACAAAAACAGCAAGCATGACCAATATGTCATTCATCTGAAAAAACATCACTCATGATTCAGTCTGAATTGATGCAATGGAAATACAACCACACCCTCACTGATAATGTCTGAATTAAACAATATCTTTTTTTAACAGACTGGGGACAAAATCTCTCACTGATGATAATAATATTATTTTTTTTATAACACATTCGAGACGAAATCCCTCACTGATAATAATGTATGAATGAAAGAATATTATTCAATAACATATTTCTAAATTTGGGACAAAATCTCTCACTAATAATTATGTCTGAATAAAACAAAATCATTTTTTCAACACATTGGGGACATAATCTCTCACTGATAATTATTCTATTCTTTGATTACACATTTGGGACAAAATACCTCCCTGATAATAATGTCTCAATGGAACAATATCATTTTCTATAACACATTTCAAGACTTGGGACTTTACTTTTACTTTACTTTTATTGTTGTTTAAAGCCCAGCCGACTGCGCAGAGCCATATCAGGGCTATAACCGCTCCAAAACATACAAAACTTCAACAGGAAAAAAAAAAAAGAAAAGAAAATTAACTACACATATCAATGCATTCGCGCACATAATCTAAGGACATGCCCTTGGCGTAGGACCATTCCGTCCGATTTATCGCACAGGGGAGATTTAAAAAACACACCTGAATACAAATATAAGCATACATAAGGTCACCAAAACATATATAAAAACAGGCATAAATTACCTAAAATTGCTTCCGCATATCTCATCTCCTTAGAGCCAAAAATGCACTTAATACATGTACCCAATTATCAATCCGAAAAAAAGTACGTAAGACTTTATCGAAAAAATACAGGTGAATGGACCATTAAGACAGAACAAAATCTCTCTCTGATAATGATGTCTCAATGAAACAATATCATTTTTTTTTACATATTCAGGACAAAATCTCTCACTGATTATAATGTCTGAATGAAATAATATTATTTTTCTATAACACATTTAGGACAAAATACCTTACTGATAATAATATCTGAATGCAATATTTTCTATAGAACATTCGGGACAGAATCCCTCTTTCAAAATAATGCCTCAATAAAACAATATTCTTTTATAAAATATTTCAGACAAAATCCCTCACTGATAATGTCTGAATGGAACAATATTTTTTTTTATAACACATTTGAGACAAAATTCCTAACTGATAATAATGTCTGAATAAAACAATATAATTCTTTTATATTACACTCTGGACAATTACAACAAAAATGAAACCACATTGCCATTCACAACAGTGTCTACAAGACTCAAAAACAATGGCAAACTCACAATAACTATAACTAAATTTTCTCACTCACAAACAGTGTCTACAAGACTCAAAAACAATGGCAGACTAACATTAATTATAACTGAACTTTTTCATTCACAACAGTGTCTACAAGACTCAAAAACAATGGCAAACTCACAATAATTATAACTGAACTTTGTCATTCACAAGCGTCTACAAGACTCAAAAACAATGGCCGACTCACAATAATTATAACTGAACTTTGTCATTCACAAGCGTCTTCAAAAATCAAAAACAATGGCACTCTTATAATAACTATATCTGAACAAGCGCAAAGCACACAAGTATTATCAACCACATTTACTTCATGATGTTCTCGTTTCACACATAACAACTGTTTTCATTTGTGCTCTAAACAAAACTCTGAACAATAAAGCATGTACACTTATGTACTGTATAGACAGATCCTAAAGTTTTAGGTTAAAAAAATTACAAATTTAATATGTACATGATAATATATACTGTACACTGCTTTCAATTCAAAACATTCAAAAATGAAGCATGCTACACGTACTGTACACTGTTATATTTTCTTTCATTTATGCTTTTAAAAAAGAATAAAGCATAGACACTGTATTCGGTTTACACTGATCTTGACTCCCATGCTGCACTTCTCTCATTCAAACCTTGAATAAAATCATATAAAAGAAAACGGTAATGTCTCTGCATGACAAAATCACCAACGCCAAGCGAAACAAATATTTGATCCTCTACGTACCGTTCTCCTTTTGTCTGCTGCTAGACACAGCTTGGCTCTTTATGAGTTTAACCCTTTGGCTCCCGCACCCTGTCCACCAGCATCCTGCATTGTAAACCATGCTAGCAAAGCAAAAACTTAACCCTCTCGACTCCCTCACCTTATCCGCTAGCTTCCTGCAGGAAGCTACTGGTAGGGTAAGGTAGCCAAAGGGTTAAGTTTTAGGAATCTGGTGGATAGGGTGCGGGAGTCAAAGGGTTAGTGTATTTCAGTTTGGTAGGTGTGTAGACAAAAATGTCACCCATAAAGCACTCATAAAAACAATGTACACTATCGCAAGCTAAAGTCAACAACAAGTGTAAAAAATGAGTGAACACACACTTGCGTATTCATTTCAAATGGCATACAAAAGACATAAAAAAAGACCCCCATACAACACAATGAAAATACCAGGTTTTTTTAAAGCAATAAGTATACATTGTTCTGATATTAAAGCAATCATATAACAACCAGTGTAAACCAAAAGCCAATGGTCTTAAAGTGATCAGATGAATCGATAAAAAAGTAGTATTACTAAAGTCTAAGAGCAGTGTTGATGTATCCCCCACATCACATTAAAATATTTAGAACTGATTACAAAACAGACGACCATTTACAAAACAGACGACTGATTACAAAGCAAACTACAAAGTTAATCTAGCAAAAACACTGAGTTACTTCAGTCATGTAAATAATACACAGTCTTATGCAATGTTTGTCTCACATATAGGCTCTACAATCTCATACGCACAGGGGGATACTGAAGTCAACCAGAGATAAGTTCTAAGAGAAGATGGCTTACTTTTTACGTCAGACAAAGAAACTTACTTACGTAAGATCAAATAGCCAAGAATCATTTAAACCCCTGCGTGGTAGAAATGGCCCAATGTGAATGTGTCTTTACAATAGGTATCAGATATTTATGGCTCAATATGTGCATGTGAATGCGTCTTTACAATACAGGATAGTTATGGCTCAATATGTGCATGTGAATACGTCTTTACAGCACAGGATAGTTATGGCTCAATATGTGCATGTGAATACGTCTTTACAGCACAGGATAGTTATGGCTCAATATGTGCATGTGAATACGTCTTTACAGCACAGGATAGTTATGGCCCATTGTGTGCATGTGAATGCGTCTTTACAATAGGTGACAGGATAATTATGGCCCAATGTGTGCATGTGAATGTGTCTTTACAATAGGTGACAGGATAGTTATGGCCCAATATGTGCATGTGAATGTGTCTTTACAATAAGTGACAGGATAATTATGGCCCAATGTGTGCATGTGAATGTGTCTTTACAATAGGTGTCAGGATAGTTATGGCCCAATATGTGCATGTGAATGTGTCTTTACAATAGGTGACAGGATATCTATGGCCCAATGTGTGCATGTGAATGTGTCTTTACAATAGGTGACAGGATAGTTATGGCCCAATATGTGCATGTGAATGTGTCTTTACAATAGGTGACAGGATAGTTATGGCCCAATGTGTGCATGTGAATGTGTCTTTACAATAGGTGACAGGATAGTTATGGCCCAATGTGTGCATGTGAATGTGTCTTTACAATAGGTGACAGGATAGTTATGGCCCAATGTGTGCATGTGAATGTGTCTTTACAATAGGTGTCAGATATTTATGGCCCAATGTGTGCATGTGAATGTGTCTTTACAGGATAATTATGGTCCAATATGTGCATGTCAATGTGTCTTTACAGGATAGTTATGGCCCAATATGTGCATGTGAATGTGTTTTTACAGTATAATCATGGCCCAATATGTGCATGTGAATGAATCTACACTAGGTGACAATATAGTTATGACCCAATATGTGCATGTGAATGCGTCTTTACAATAAGTGACAGGATAGTTATGACCCAATATGTGCATGTGAATGTGTCTTTACAATAAGTGACAGGATAGTTATGGCCCAATATGTGCATGTGAATGTGTCTTTACAATAGGTGACAGGATAGTTATGGCCCAATATGTGCATGTGAATGTGTCTTTACAATAGGTGACAATATAGTTATGACCCAATGTGTGCATGTGAATGTGTCTTTACAATAGGTGACAGGATAGTTATGGCCCAATGTGTGCATGTGAATGTGTCTTTACAATAGGTGACAATATAGTTATGACCCAATGTGTGCATGTGAATGTGTCTTTACAATAGGTGACAGGATAGTTATGGCCCAATGTGTGCATGTGAATGTGTCTTTACAATAGGTGACAATATAGTTATGGCCCAATGTGTGCATGTGAATGTGTCTTTACAATAGGTGACAATATAGTTATGACCCAATGTGTGCATGTGAATGTATCTTTACAATAGGTGACAATATAGTTATGACCCAATGTGTGCATGTGAATGTGTCTTTACAATAGGTGACAATATAGTTATGACCCAATGTGTGCATGTGAATGTGTCTTTACAATAGGTGACAATATAGTTATGACCCAATGTGTGCATGTGAATGTGTCTTTACAATAGGTGACAATATAGTTATGACCCAATGTGTGCATCTGAATGAAAATTTCTAGCACAGAACTTCCACAAGGTAGAGGATACCATTTACACTGAAAGAACCCCCGGCATCCTCACGGGGGGGGGGGGGGGGGGGGGGGGGTTGGGGGGGAGGGGGGGAGCACCTAATGAGTAAATAATCGCTCAGCTGCTGAGTTAGACTAAATGAGTATCCCTCTCTCCTTCCCCAGTTACACAAAACACAGGTCAGACAAGCACAAGCCTCCCGATTGTCTGCAATTCCCAGTGATCATCCGTACGACTAAAACAGTTAGTTTACAGGGAATAATCCACAATGAGATGTCTCCTCAAAAAATCTTTTAAAAAAATGAACAAATGCTGATAAAACTGTATCATCATCAAAACTTGTGCAAAACATGTATTCAGTTTAACAACACGTACAACTGCCACCACAACAACTATCTATCCAAGGCTTTTATACCTCAGGTGGAATGACTTTTAAATATTTCAAACAAATACCACGCTCAAAATTGACGAAAATGAAATACTTAACACTTGTACACATATTTCAAATGATGTTTTAGCAACAACAACATCAATTATAAATAAACTCATGTATATATATATACATATATAAATAAACTGTATATAAAGTTTCTAAAAAAAAAGTGCTAATACTTTTGACATAAAAATGGCCAAACTAAAGATAACTGGCACAACACTACCCATCAAGAAGCACAATTTACACTTTTTCTTTTTACACCATATGATGCGAAAACTTCATAAATTAAGCTTGAATACACATTCTTTCATCCAACCCATAAGCATGCTCAGTGAAGAGATCATTTCAAACTTTACTGAAATTACAAGAAATCTGCACTGCTAGCACTGAAAATCCCACTAAATCTGTCATTACTTTCATTTCATCCATTCATTTTGATCAGCATACACAAATCTCACAATAATCTGAGCGAGCAATACCCTTCAGCTGAGGGCACAATGAGGTGCGAAATCAACTGACCGGTGATTATTTATTTAAAAGAATATGTGATCACTTTTGCAATGTTTTGGGATTTCAAAGCACGCTTTTCAACCAGTAGTACATCAACTGTCATGCTGATGAATTCTGTTACAAACACTTCACCCTTTGACTCCCGCACCCTGTCTACCAACCGCAAAAACTTAACCCTTTGACTCCCTCATCCTGTCCACCAGCTTCCTGCAGGATGCTGGTGGACAGGGAGAGGGAGCTAAAGGGTTATGTTTCTGCTTTAACTAGCCATGGCTGACAATGCAGGATGCTGGTGGACAGGGTGTGGTTAGTTCAAAGGTAAGTTTGTCTGATATGCAACTGTGAGATTCACAAGGCTATGTAAATATGAGATTTGCAAGCTGGCTTCAACAGCTTACTAAATTCAGTATCAACCAAAGGCTACTGACCAAACACTGCTGCCCAAACTTAACATCGTACTAATTCCATTGTATGCACTCGGTAGCAACTCAGTCCTTTACAGCAAGCACACACACACACACACACACACACACACTCACCCACACACACACACACACACCACGCACACACGTACCACGCAACAACAACACACACACACACACCACATGCACGCAACACACACAGGACATACACACACACACACACCTCTCTTTTTCTCTTGATCCTCACTACTTCTGAAAAACAGCAAACTGATAAAAAAATAAGTAAAAAAAAACTGCTCTGTGTGACAGACACAAACACACACACTCTCTTTTCTTTCTCTCTCTTAATCCTCACTACTTTTGAAAAATAGGACATTAAAAAAAAAAAAAAAGTAAAAAAAAAAAACTGCTTTGTGTGAGTCTAATTTTGATCAAGAAGGCTGCACCATACATGGTGATGATCATCCAGGCCAGAAACTTTGACAGACAAATCTGACAAACACATAAACCCTGTAACCAGAAAAAAAAAAAACACAAAAAGAATAAGAACGCGTATTTAATACAACCAGACAAGACAGGCGCAAATTTTCAGCCAAGCGTAAGATCACAAGCAAACAAACACCAGATACAAAAATTAGGAGAAAAAGACTGCAACTTCCCTGCTGCTCCGTCGAGTCAGATACAATAATTACGAGGAAAAGACTGAAACTTTTTTTTTTTTCCCTTTTCTCACATTGGACTCAGCAGCAGGGAAGTTTCAGTCCATTTCTCCTAATTTTTGTATCTGGTGTTTGTTTGTTAGTGATCTTACGCTTGACAAAGGCCAGTTGCCCGAAAATTTGCACCTGTCTTGTCTCGTTATATTAGATATGCGTTCTTATTTTTTTTTCATGTTTTTTTTTAGTTCGTGTTCCCTTGAACGCAGGCTGTCACACTTGTTATGGATTTCATAATCTCTGTGTTATCTTGGTCTCCACATACATTCAGAGTGTTGGTACGCTCCTCCCGCTGGTGACGGGCGTGTCTCAGACATACAGCTGTTCACTGGCCAGACTGTCACAGAAGGGACGCACCAGGGAACTCGTGATGAAGTTGAAGATGAGGCCAAAGGTGATGGAGATGGGAAGTGCAGGCAGCGCCTTTTTGAATATCGCCAGCAGCAACAGGGTGAAGCATAGACCCTGTCAAAACAACATAAAGATAACAAAATTTACTTTGGTAAAACTATTTCTACAGATTTCTAGCGGGCTAGTTGGCAGAGACACTGACTCATGCCCATCTTAAGTTTGATATCTTGAGTTCAATCCAGCAGCGCAACTGGCCTGTTGGCTGTCCATCTTAATGTTTCCATCATTGTAGTGGTGTCAGCTTAGTGTTTGATAGGTCCACTGGCCTGTTGGCTGTCCATCTTAATGTTTCCATCATTGTAGTGGTGTCAGCTTAGTGTTTGATAGGTCCCTGGCCTGTTCGCTGCCCATCTTAGTGTTTCCATCATTCTGGTGGTGTCAGCTTAGTGTTTGATAGGTCCACTGGCCTGTTCGCTGCCCATCTTAATGTTTCCATCATTCTAGTGCTGTCAGCTTAGTGTTTGATAGGTCCACTGGCCTGTTGGCTGCCCATCTTAATGTTTCCATCAATCTGGTGCTGTCAGCTTACTGTTTGATAGGTTTACTGGTCTGTTGGCTGCCCATCTTAATGTTTCCATTCTGGTGCTGTCAGCTTACTGTTTGATAGGTCCCTTCTCCCCTTTCCCCGTTTCAAGACCTTGCCAGTGCATAGGGTTTTGCGCAGGCTTCAGAAGTCTGTCAGATAATTGCTGACAGATTTGGGTGGAGCGCATATGGAGTTTTCCGAGTGCAGTGAATCCCTCTTGAACAAACTACTAACAAACTAACTACACATTTCTTGTACGAAACGTTCAATTTCTTCAAAATTGTTTTTGCTAACTTCTGGTAGGTTTCGTTCCGTCTTGTAAATTTTGTCATTTTAAATATATAATATATGTATATAAAAGTAAGGATAAGTCTACATTCACCTGACCAGTCTACATTCTCAAAATTATATCTGCAACAATCACAATCTTCCATCAGACGAGTGGACACTGCTACCTACTCCAAACAGAATACGGATGTTCCAATGTTTGAATATCCATGCCAAACAGAACCAGTCTTCAAAACATTCTACAGTTATGTCCTCTCTTCAGAAATAAAAGAAATGAGCAGTGACCAGATGGAACAACTCTGGAATAGCAGCTCTGTGGCAACAAAGAAGACTTATGAAAACAACATTCCATCATCCAGACAACCAGACTGAAGATCTGAGACATAACCATGGTCAAACGCAAACAAACAAACAAACAAACAAATAAACCAACAAAAATCTGCAGACACTACACGGTTTTCTCACATCAAATGACATATTTCATATTCTGTACTTAACCTTCTGATTACAAAGTAAAAAACCAGATGCTGTTGTACGTATATTTAAAGACTTAAACATAAACTCAATGTTCTGTTATCCAGTTCCCTAATTATTATGAAGCGAAGAACCTGGAACTTTTGATACAAATTTCAAGACTAAACACACAACATAACATATTGCCACAAGAAAAAAACAGAAAAAGAAAAAAAAATTGTGAACAGACAGTAGATATATTCCATGCACCGCAGATTGTGTGTGTGCGCTGTTTCATTGTAAAACAAATACATGGCTGAAAAGGTGTTGGCAAAAGAGAATTAGCTTTGTACATGTAAGCACAAACATAGATACTCTTCAACACAGAAGACTATGATTCTGTCTTTGATTTATTTTGCTTAACTATGACCCACAAAAAATCTAAACAAATAAAATCATTAAAAATAACCCAATCTTGACTGCAACAGCAAGGTCAAAGTTCTATCAAGCAGGCATATACAGAGGGAAGGGCAAAAATCCATTATTGTTTCATAGCAGCTGAAGAATACTGATCTGGATTGTTTCCCTTTACACAGGAAATCAACTGCCTAGTGACAATGCTTTATTCTAAATAAAAAAAAAAAAGAAATTTGAGAACAAACTATGTATCAATGACACACAAGTAACAAAATGACACACAACTTCTGTATTAATTTTTCTAAACATATATCAATTCCCATATCTGTTTCAAAGCAAAATTTCATTTCAAAGGAACACCTCAACAGCAATGCGAGTGACATTAGTGGCTTTATTCTTAATTCAAAAACAAGCACACAAACAAACAAACAAATAAACAAAAAAGGAATTTGAGCACAAACTGTGTTTCAATGACACACAACTAACAAAAATGACACACCAATTCTGTATAAATTTTTCTAAATACATTATGTATCATTACCTGTATCTGTTTCAAAACAAAATTTCATTCCCAAGAAACAGCTCAAGAAACAATGGTCAGTGCAACGGACTACTGACTGGAAGATTGTGGGTTCCAATCCCCATCAATCCCTTCAAAAATCATTGTGGGATTTTTTGGCTCTAACCGGCTCCTACCCAGAGTTGGGCGTGCTATGGGCTCATTGGGAAGACTGGGACCACACAGTCGAGTCTCATCCACTTCACGGATACGTCATTGACAGTGTTGCTCAAATTTTCTGACCAGCACCGCACGTGTCTGTATCTCTCAGGCCTGGTTGACACCAGGATATATTTTGATAGTAAGCGTAGAGAACAGCCTTGTCATGCAGTCTCAATCTAGATGGAACTCCATAGCATCCTGATGATCATCCTCACTGACATCATCATCATCACACTGTAAAAATCTGTGACATCTTCTAATGTCACTAAAGTGGGTAGAAAATATGACGAAAAAAAAAAAAAGTGTAAGCACAAAGGTAACCTCCCTGAGTGTGATGATAAAACAACAACAACAACAACAACAAAAACCACCTGATTTTATTTCTACTCACAATTGATATGATTCAATATGTCTATTCTATGAAACAGCATACAAAAATGTTTGTGTCAGTAGGTTTTGTTTGTCTGTCTGTTTATTAAGAGCTAATAGACCTTTAAAGCTTCCTTTATAAATGTGATGCCATATATTTTGTCCACTAAGGTTTCTGTAGAGATTTGTTACATGCACTTTATAATGTTACTTTCAATGTCTGTTGCGAAACCTGACACAAACAGTCCCACTACACATACTTACAATCAGAATGGCGACAAAGCAGGCCAGAGTGGCGTTCCAGTCACCATTAGAGGATGCCTTGCCAACCAACACACTGTAGAAAATGAAATCTCCCAGTCCTAGCTTCACACCCCCTGCAACAACAGATGAATTAGTCCTTATTAACCCTTTTGACTCCCGCACACTGTCCACCAGCATTTTGCACTGTCAACCATGCTAGCAAACCAAAAACTTAACCCTTTGATTCCCTCACCCTATCCACCAGGGAGAAGAGTGGCAGAATGTTTCAGACGTTCGCCTGCCAATAATTACACTCGAGGTTCCAGGGTTTGCTCCCTGTAGAGGCACCCACTTTTCTCCACAGTTTGACTGGAAAATCGAACTGAACGTCTAGTCCTTCGGAAGAGGATGAAAAATGATTCGGACCCATGTGCCTTCTGGCTGCGCACGCTAAAGATCCCACGGCGTGAAGAGCAGGGCATTGCCCAGCTGCCTAAGTATAAAACATTGGTGAGATAGGTTGATTTCCCAGCTCCCACCCCTTGAAGACCGATTAGTCTTCTTGCCTTTCTGAAGTCTTCGTTTTAAAAAAAGTGAATGAATTTGAAGCCAGGGAGAGGGGATGGGCGTCGCCCTCATGGTGCTGGCCCTGGGAAAAGTTGAGGTCTCTGTCACCTCACTTCCCTATGACCCCAGAGTTAAGGAAATGTCTAGGTAGGACCTCAGGACCTGGCCAGCTCGTGGGTTTATGTGCAGGCTTATGGCTTGTGCCGTGATCATTCTGGATCTTCTCCATCACACGGCACCTGTGATGTTATTGCATATGGAGTTCATTCTGAGTGCGGAGATGTCATCTTGAGAAACTGAAACTACCCACCAGCTTCCTGCATAAAGGATAGGGTGAGGGAGTCAAAGAGGTTAAGTTTTCGCAGTTGGTAGATAGGGTGCAGGAGACAAAGGGTTAAATACAGAAAAAGTACACAAATGTCCCACTCCAGTTTATACAGTGTAACCACAAATCATTTTTATACTCTTTGTAGAATCACTTACACAGAACAAATGTGACTGGTTCTTGCGAACGGGGTCACAAGTCGCAACGTTGAACTGAGATACGGGCCTGAAAAGGTGGTGAGGGGTGATCTGGGTGATTTGAGATTTTTGTTCCTACACATTGTCTGACCATTAATCTATTAATTATGGCAAAGATTAAAGTGAAATTTGGGCTGAAAGAGTGTTAAAATAACATTTTAAAGTGATAACCCATCGAGAATGTGCAGATTTTTTCCGTGAAAATGCGTGTGTTTGAGCTTTAATTTAGGCCATGAAACCATACGGGGCCTCAGCATATCGCATACCGTTGGAATCAGCTCGCGAAATAGCTAGTATGTAGTGCAGAACCACTTTATCTATCACTTCACTAAGTTTGATGAAGATAGAATACTGGTTGCTAAGGAAAAAGCAGAGAATTTTGTTGTCCTTCTTTAACTCTGCTTTTCTCAAAATGGCCGTCCCATCACCCACTCCCTTTAAATTACTGTAACTCGCTCAATTTTCCAGTTAGACAGTTGAATTATACATCATTGGAAAGAGCATTTTTTCTGCTTTCCGGTGATATAAATATCTCTATACCCCCCAAAATTAAGTTGTGACCCCATTCGTGAGAACAGGTCACAAATGATGAATAGCCACAAAACAAATTAAAACTTTGATATCCGGCAAGCGTCCATCATGGATTTACTTACTGTTACATTCATGCTGAATTATGATAATTATACAACTTAGAAGTGAATCATGATAACAAGAAAATTTGTAAGCTGAATTATGAAGACAATACATATTAGAAATGAATTATGATAACAAGAAAATCTTTAAGCTGAATAAAGACAATAATACAACAAAAGGAAAAAGAAAATTACACATATCAATGCACATAATCTAAGAAGATGCCCTGGCATTGACCACTCCGTCCAATTTCTCACACAGAAGATTTAAAAGACATACCTGAATACAAATCTAAACATAACTAAGGACATTTAAACATATAAAAATGGGACTAAATTACTTAAAATTGTTTCTGCATATCTCATTTCCCTAGAGCCAAAAATGCACTTAATACATGTACCCAATTATCAATCCTAAGAGAAAGTATGTAAGACTTTATAGAAAATGTACAGGTGAATGGACCAGCAAGGCAGAAAATGATAGGGAGAAATGACAGAAAACAAAGGAAGAAGAAAGAAACAAAGAGAGTGACAGAAAAGAGGAAAATTATAGCATAAAATTTCCAGAAGGTGGGGATACTATTTATGTTAAAGAAGCCCCCACATCCCCACAGGGGGAGGGGAGGTTAATGACAAATACAGTAAAAGCTAATGGCTTCAGCAGATAACATTCAGTAGAACGAATACATAATAGCCCAACAGAATACATAACACAGCCCCCCTTCCCCCCCCAAAAGTACACTTCAAGTTGTCTAACGATAGGATGCTCAAATGTTCTGAACATAACTAACATGTGTACTCTTACTTTCTTCATCCTCATCATCAGGCCCAATCTCCTGCTGCTGAACACTCCCGGTCCCCTGGGAGTGTGTTCGTTGCTGTCGTGGTGGTGATGTACGCGGAGGACTGGTCTGACGGTTGGTCGTTGTGTCGGAGCTGTTCAGGGCCTCCACTGCACTGCGTGCTCTCTGCGACTCGCTGATACTATCATCGTTCTCTTCTCCTAGCGCTGGTACAAGCTCTGCACTCACTGTTCCATCTGGTGGGATAAAATACATATTAAATTTGACATTCCAAAGGGCACCCACATGCAAGGTCAGAACAAAATCGAGGCAACTGAAATGTGGATTCTAAGAAGAATGTTGAGAGTTCCATGGACAGCAAAGAAAACAAACAAGACAGTCTTGAAGGAGGCAGACACAAGAACATCATTAACAAAGAAGATTAGGAAAGACAAGCATCTATAGAGCATTTTATGATGAAAGGGGAATTAGAGCACCTAGTGATGACAGGAAAGCTGGAGGGAAAGAGAACACCAGGTAGACCCGGGGAGAAAATATTCGACAGACTTGCAGAGTGGCTGAAGACAGAGAGGGTGGGAGATCTACTTGCAGCAACAGGGGATAGATTCATGTGGCGGGCCATGATTGCTAACGCCATGCGGCAGGGCACATGATAATGATGATGATGATGGTGAAAGGGTGCCCCGTGGTGGTGGATAATAACTTCAGTTTTTGGAGCGCCATGATAATAACAGGGGGTTGTGGGTTCAACCTTTGGAAAGACCATGTTTATTTTATTTTTATTTTTTGTCGTTTTTTCCCTTATGCAGGCTGGTTCGTTCTTTTGTTTGAGCCATGGACTCAAGATCTGACATCTCAAGTTCAATCCCAGCCTCAACACTAAGAACTGACCTGTTTTGCAGCCAATCTTTACGTTTCCATTATTCTGGTGGCATCAGCTTCGTGTTTCATTGTCCCTTCTTCCCCCCCCCCCCCCCCCTACCCATTTCAAGACCCTTCCACCACATAGGGTGTTGCACAGACTCAGGGAGTCTGTCAGATAACTGCTGACAGATTTAGAGGAGCACATATGGAATTGTCTGAGTGCAATGAATCCCTCTTGTCCAAGTGTAAAGAATCCCTTCTGAACAAACTCTAGACTTCAAAATCCAAAACCCGCCTTGCAAGTAACATCATTAACAAAGAAGATTAGGAAAGACAAGCAACATCTATAGAGCATTTTACGATGAAAGGGGAATTAGAGCACCTGGTCATGACAGGAAAGCTGGAGGGAAAGAGAACACCAGGTAGACCCAGGGAGAAATTATGGTTTCATAATCTACTATTTGCAAGTAACATTGTCCACATGTTTTCATAATCTACTATTTGCAAGTAACATTGTCCCTGTTTTCATAATCTACTATTCGCAAGTAACATTGTCCACATGTTTTCATAGTCTACTATTTGCAAGTAACATTATCCACATGTTTTCATAATCTACTATTTGCAAGTAACATTGTCCCTGTTTTCATAATATACTATTTGCAAGTAACATTGTCCCTGTTTTCATAATATACTATTTGCAAGTAACATTGTCCACATGTTTTCATAATAGGAAATTTTCCTTCTAAAATTACGTTTAATCTAACATACTTACCGTGGCTCACTGATGCAATAAGCGGCAGCGATTTGCCATTCCTGCCTCATAAACAATAAAGTCCGAAGGGACCATAACTCTGAGAGTATCCATGTCTTGCGCATGCGCATGTGCTCTTCCTCTTTTCGAGGAATCTACTATTTGCAAGTAACATTGTCCACATGTTTTCATAATATACTATTTGCAAGTAACATTGTCCACATGTTTTCATAATCTACTATTTGCAAGTAACATTGTCCACATGTTTTCATAATGTACTATTTGCAAGTAACATTGTCCCTGTTTCATAATATACTATTTACAAGTAACACTGTCCTATGTTTTCATAATATACTATTTGCATGTAACACTGTCCTGTTTTCATAATCTACTATTTACATCATGTCCACTGACATTTACTCATTAAGTTCATGGCATTTTAATGGGAAGCATAAGAAACCGAAATTTTATGGAGACAATTTTACATATCTATGACCTTTTATCAAAAACAATTGTCTTTACAACCATCCTGACATCCTGCGATCCTGTGGGTCCTTGCAAGCTCATATATAAGGGGAATATTAAGAGTGAAAACCAATGAAATGTTTATATGCATACCACAGTTACTGTCATATACAAGGTGAATATTAAGAGTGAAACCGATGAAATGTTTTATATATACATACCACACTTACTGTCATATACAAGGTAATATTAAGAGTGAAACCAATGAAATATTTATATATATACATACCACAGTTACTGGCATACACAAGGTGAATATTAAGAGTGAAACCAATGAAATATTTATATATATACATACCACAGTTACTGGCATATATAAGGTGAATATTAAGAGTGAAACCAATGAAATGTTTATATATATACATACCACAGTTACTGGCATATACAAGGTGAATATTAAGAGTGAAACCAATGAAATATTTATATATATACATACCACAGTTACTGGCATATATAAGGTGAATATTAAGAGTGAAACCAATGAAATATTTATATATATACATACCACAGTTACTGGCATATATAAGGTGAATATTAAGAGTGAAACCAATGAAATGTTTATATATATACATACCACAGTTACTGGCATATACAAGGTGAATATTAAGAGTGAAACCAATGAAATGTTTATATATATACATACCACAGTTACTGGCATATACAAGGTGAATATTAAGAGTGAAACCAATGAAATGTTTATATATATACATACCACAGTTACTGGCATATACAAGGTGAATATTAAGAGTGAAACCAATGAAATGTTTATATATATACATACCACAGTTACTGGCGTTCTGAGTGCTTCTTTTCCGTTTCTTCTTCTTTTTCTTCTCCCCTTCCTCTCCGTCAGCCATACTGGCCACCTGCCACATCATTGTTGCTGCACACACACATACATACACATGTACGAATGCACACACACACACACACACACACACACACACACACACATACACACCACACATACATACACACACAAATAGATATACAAACACACACACAACACACAAGCATGCATGCACGCACGCACACACACACACGTGCACACACACACACACACACACACACACACAAACGTGCGCGCACGCACGCACATGCATACACACACGCATGCACCCATGCACACACACACACGACACACCACACACACACGCACACATACACACACACATTAACCAACTACTTACGATCAATATGAGTGGAAATGTTTCAGAAAGAAGTTCTATACCACAAAGAGATGAATTCAACCAAACAATGTTACAATATCACTTCCCCCTGTTAGATAAAGTGAATATTTTTCCTGTTCCCAAGTTGAACATAATTATGTGCAGATATGTCAGTGCCTAAGTCCTCTTCATGTGTGCACTCTCAGAACAACGAATATGCCGGTCAAAGATTCTTCAAGTCATGTCAGCTATTTGTGAGTGAGGTTTACTATGAGCAGAGTTGGCTAATCTTCTCTGCTGGAGTTCTTTTCCAGGGAGAAGAGTGGCAGAATGGTTCAGACATTCGCCTACCAATAAATTAACTCAAGGTTCAAGGATTCGCTTCCCGTAAAGGCCTCAACTTTTCTCCTCAGTATAACCGGAAAATCGAACTGAATATCCAGTCCTTCGGAAGGGGATGAAAAACGAGTCGGACCCATTTGCCCCCTGGCTGTGCACGTTAAAGATCTCATGGCACTTGAAAATCGTGAAGAGCAGGGCAATTCCCGACTGCATTGGTAAAAAACTTCGAAGAGATAGGTTGATTTCCCAGATCCCATTTCTTGAAGACCAATTACCCTTCTTGCCTTTCTGAAGTCTTGGTAAAATCAAAAAGTGAATATGAACTTGAAGTGAGGGAGAGGGGATGGGTGCCGCCCTCATGGTGCTGGCCCGGGAAAAGTTGAGGTCTCTGCCACCTCACTCCTCTACGACCCCAGAGTTATAGAACTATTTAAGTAGGACCTCTGGACCTGGCCAGCTCATGGGTTAATGTGCAGGCTTAAGGCTTGTGCTGTGTTCATTCTGGATCTTCTCCATCACATGGCACCTGTGACGTTAGTGCATATGGAATTCATTCCGAGCGTGGAGGCGTCATCTTGAAAAACTGAAATTGAAACTGAAACATCTTTTCCAGTTTGGACCTCTGGCGTGACCGGGACGGTTCGTAAGTCATCTCAAGTCAAGTCATGTCAGACTTCAGTAGTTTACAGAAACAAGAAAACACCCAATACGAACACTCACTGAAGAGAGGGTATGCAGACTGTGCAGCGACAAAACACCTACACAGTGTGTGCTACAAGCATGTACACATACAAATTTGAGAAAAATTGGAACGCTTTAAAAAAATGTCATTTCAGGAGACAGAGAAACAGACACAGACAAAGACAGACAGACAGACTGTTATAGATTAGTCCTTTGACAGACAGACAGACTGTCACAGATTAACTCTCTGACTCCCGCACCCTATCCACCAATTACAAAAACTTAACTCTTTGACTCCCTCACCCTATCCATCAACTTCCTGTAGGAAGCTGGTGGATAGGGTGAAGGAGTCAAAGGGTTAAGTTTTTGCTTTGGTAGCGTAGTTAATAATGCAGGATGCTGGTGAACAGGGTACAAGAATCAAAGGATTAACAGAGACAAACACAGATGGATACGGACATACGCCAACAGAGAACAGCAAGAGACAAGACAGACAGACAGACATACAGACAGACAGGCAGAGAAGCAGAAACCCCTCCCCAGCCCCCTTCCAAGATAAAAAACAAACAGCAGTTACAGTTTCAGTTTCACTTTCTCAAGATGACGTCTCCATGCTTGGAATGAATTCCATATGCATTAATGTCACAGGTACCACGTGTATGGTGACCATGGCACATGCCTTAAACCTGCACATAAACCTGTGAGCTGGCCAGGTCCTGAGGCCCTACCTAGACTATGTTTTACCTATACTGGTATTTTATTAGCCTACCACTGGAATAATCTTAATAAAATAACAAACAGCAAGAAAAGCCAAGGCATCAAACAAGAACTTACAGGAATAGATCAGTCCAGGGAAAATGGCCTCGTTGCGCTGTGATGCAGTTTCCACCAACATCCGCAGTGGTCCCTTTGGACACAACACAGCTACCAAATCTGTTTCAATGTAAGGGTACCGATTAGTCACACACTCAAACCTACTGACAAACAAATGCACCATATTACACATTTATGCTATATTAATTACAAAGCACAGGCCTACTGTCGTTTTCATGATAATAATAATAATAATAATAATAACAATAATAATGATACTAATGATGATGATGATAATAATGATAATAAAACTAATAAATAAAAAAATATTGAAAAATAAAACAATAACAATAGCAACCAGAAAATCAATAATGATATTAAAAGTAATAACAATAATAATGATAATAATGATGATGATAACAATGACAACAATACTACTACTACTACTACTACTACTACTACTAATGGTTGGATTAAAGGTTGGAGGAAAAATGATAAACAACATTTAATATGCAGATGACACTGTGCTAATTGCAGAAAATGAAAGGAACCTACAAAACCTTGTGAATATACTAGAAATAGAAAGCAAGGTAAGGGGTTGGAACTAAACAGCAAGGAAGTCATGGTGATTAGAAAAAAACAGCAAACAGCACAACCATGAGACAGGCTGATAAGTTTAAATATCTGGGAATGATCATTTCACCAGACGGCAGATGCACATCAGAAATAGCCAGCAGAATCGGCCAAGCCAAAACAGCATTCAAGAAGATGAAAAGCATTCTTACTATCAAATAACATCAGGAAGAGAGTTCTTGAATGTTTGTGTATAGAACCGATAATGTTATACGGCTGTGAGGTGTGGACAGTCAACAAGCAAAGCCAGAACAAGATTGAGGCAGCCGAGATGCGGTTTCTAAGAAGAGTGTTGAGAGTTGCATGGACAGCAAAGAAAACAAACGAGACAGTCTGGATGGAGGCAGGCACAAGAAGATCATTCAAAAGGAAGACTAGAAAAAGACAGGCAACATTTATAGGCCATTTTATGAGGAAAGGGGAATTGGAGCAACTGGTCACAACAGGAAAGCTGGAGGGAAAGAGAACACCAGGTAGACCCAGGGAGAAAATATTGGACGGACTTGCAGAGTGGCTGAAGACAGTGAGGGTGGAAGAGGTGCTTGAGGCAACAAGAGATAGAAACAGATGGAAAGCCATGACTGCCAACGCCATATGGCAAGGCATCTGATGATGATGATGAATTGACAGAGAACTCATCACACATATTTATCTAAAACATACACATTCTCAAACAAAAACAACCACAAAAAGGAATTTTGTATTATTACACTAATTTACAGCTGTGTTAAATAATGACACAGACAAGTGGGGGAGGCGGAGAGGAAAGTAGGAGGCACACAACTCACCCCAAACGACCATCACCCCAAGGACAGTCCAGGGCGTCCAATCCGGCAAGTACTTGATGAAGATGAGGGCCATGAGAGCGGACACAACGATGAGATACATCTGTTGGAGCAGAAGGGGGCCCTTCCAGTGTATACACACCATGCCCACCACACCAAAGTTCCACATTAAGATGACCACCGTCACGTAATCCATCGGAACGTTGTACGCCCGCAACACTTCCCTGGGTGAAAGAAAGAACGTAGGATTATTGTACAGTAAATCCTTCCATTACAAAATGAATGTGATAGCACACGAAAACCAAGGGAATTTCAAAAAGTGCTTCTTTTCGACACTATCACACTTTCTGAAAGTTTTACAGATATAGTTCACATCTATATCATGTGGCTGAAAAGAGAAAAAAGATTGGATTACTCTGTGAACAGTTTTCATTAAAAAAAATGTTTGATTTGTGTGTTCATTTCTGAATAAACAGTCCACTGAGGAAGGCCACACAAAGGCCGAAGTACCGGGCTTAAAATTCTAGTTTGTTGTCTTGTTTTTTGGTTTATCTGGAATTAGGTAGGACCAGCCAAATTTTTAACTTCAACTAAATATAATAAAATTTACATTTTTAGAAAGGAAATAACAAGACAAAAGCACATGTAAAATTTCAAAAAAATATCTTTATTAGTTTTTGAGATATTCACTGTTGAAATAGCTAAAATAATGGCGTTTTTCATCAAATGCATAATCAGCGACTTTTGGGGACTAAGATCTTCAAACCTAATGCTCACCCAAGGCTGCAAATTTACCTCCAAGCTCCCAATAACATGCACAGTGCACCTGAATTTTTCCAGAGCTGTCCTATAATTGGTTTTGAAGACTAAAGGCTCTAAAAATGAGGAAAAAAGCCATTTTGGCAGCTGTCCGATCACTGATTTTACACATGACGAACACAAAACAGAGTGTATCTTGAGAACTAATAAAGATACAGGAATGATACTTATATCAGTGGATTCAGCAGACATCCTGCTATCTAAATAACTTTGTTAAAAGATAATATACTGAAAATTAAGGGAGCTGGAAGGCACAAAGTCAAAGCCAATGCAAGATCAACTGGATAAAATGTAGACAAATATACCCATGAAAAGGCGAAAAGACTTCAAACACACTACCAAATTGTCTGGGTAATTTCAAGTATGGTACATTTCATGTATTAATTTCTGGTATCCTGGCTGCTGCAGAAAAGTAATCTCTTGACCACCTCAAAGTCAAACACACCTTACAAAGTCAATACAGAGAACATGCTCACAATGATGCTGTTTGTCCATCATAGTCAATGAAGACAATGACACTCTAGTGGCTGGTAAACTGGGTCTGGTGTGTCCAAAGGTGGCTGATTTAAGTCAGGGACAGTTGTTCACAATATATTGTCAATACTGAAGCAGTCAAATCTGAGAAATTAATGTGGATGATGGCTCACGGGGAACAGGATGCAAACTGGTGCCCAACTACGCGTCGAGCTGTTCTGCATGCTGCAGGAACTGCCTCCACCTCCTCTTCATGGATGCCCACTCTGCCTCTCTGACTGCCCACACCCTGTATTTCTTGACAAGGTCAAAGTCAGAGAAAAACACAAAACAAGCAGCAACTTGTTCGATGGTGTCGGATGAGGGCCACTTGAAGACATTTTCTTCACCTCGCTGTTCCATGAACGTCACATCTGCGAGGTCAGGTCGATGGACCATGAGGATTTGTCCTAAATAGAACCTGTCATCGTAAAATACTGCGATAGACTGTCCTTGGCCAGTGTACTGGAAGTCAAAAGTTTCGGTGTCGTTCTCCAGCTCTTCTGGAACAGGAAGGGCATCCTCCTCTTCATCCTCATCTGGAGCATCAACTACAGGCATGGGGTCAGCATTGGCTGGCAACTCAGTTTTAGCAGCTACCTCACTTCAGTTATCAGCACAGCACTGCATGTGCTTGATCTGCTCTGACCTGGCATGCCTTTGAAAAATTATGATGAAGAAATCTAGTGTATGTATTCATAACAAATAACTACAAGGTACAGAGTTTCTAAACTGCCTGATGATGATTATATTTAGAGCACATGCCATGGGCACACACCACATTCTGCTCTCAAAAGTTGAGAATGAAAGTTGAAACTCAAGTTGCTGTTTCTTGCATGCACACCATGATCCCTTTCCCTCCTCAACCACTGAGGAGTAGAATCTTATCGCTTCCTCCAGTCTTACCATTTCTCCCGGAAAACGGATTAAGTTTCATATACACGTGTATAAAAGGAGAAGGGTGAAGGCATGTTGAAAAACCAACATGCGTTTCTTCGAAACTGAAAAAATTCGTCTGCTACCCTTCCCGAGTTATCGTTCCTGATCAGTGAAATGTCGAACAAAACATCATTTAAAAATAGAGGAACTGCATAAAACGAATCTCCAAAAAATCGTAAGATCCTTAAGGCATCTTTCTTCAAAAACAATGGGGGTCTATAGAAAGATATCGCACGAATTCCGAGTTATTTTGCGATTTCATAGCCAGCACTGTACTCCCAGTCTTTCGATCGACTTTGCCACTTCCGGTTCGGGTACACGTAAACTGAGAGACAATTATGCGACGATTTCAGCCTAAAACATTACTGTAATCACAAAGGAAATCAAATATGAAACTAATCAACAGTTCCAGGTGGTAGACTTCCGTTATTTACGCAGTAATGGGGTAATCGAGTCGAAAACACGAGAGGTGCCATGCACGCCGGCTGCATCTGCTGGCTCAGCCATGTTGTCAGTGTGACAAAGCGAGCGCGTGTGGGGGTTCTCCCTTTTCTTCCCCACGGACTCAACGCGGCAACGACTTCCGGGTCAAGTTATATACCATTTTAAAGAGGAAAAATCAAGCTTTCCGTCGATATATAGGTTGATCTGATTGAACGAAGCAGTAAAATTTCACTGTACGTTGGAAAGAAGCGATTTTTCAACCTCTTGGAAACCTTCTAAATTGTAAACAAATAAATACGAAATTTACACCAACGTGTAGAGGAAATCCCGACCTTTCCATCGATAGTACATGTGTTCTGATTGGTCGGTTTGCGGAGAATCCGTGAGCATTCTAGGGCAGTACCCCAACACAAGCCGGCGCGAGGTGTGAAAAAAAAATGGCCGCGGGGTTTGCTGCACGCGATACCCAAGCTCCGGTTTCAGCTTACATCGGAAATACTCGTCCACATTCTCTCGCATAAACATACTAGAAAGAAGGTAGAAGGATTGTTTTATTCACTGACATATTTTTTACAAGTGTAGGTGCAATATATTGTCAACCAGGCCGATGTGAAAAGTAGCCAAAATGCAGCTTGTCAGCCTATGTTACACACGCTGTAATAGACGGTGGTCCTACCTACTGGAATAGATAGACAGATAGACCTTTCTCAAGATTTTCTAGTTATAGTTCATATCTAGATCTATATAGTTAGACAGGCAGATTGGTACTTTCTCAAGATTTTACAGTTAGAGTTCACATCTATATCTATATAAATAGATAGATACTTTCTGAAAGTTTTATAGTTATAGTTCACATCTATCTCTATATAGATAGATAGATAGACAGTCCCATAACCCCGAAGTCGTAGGGGAGTGAGGTTGGTAGAGACCTCAACTTTTCTTGTGGCCAGCATTATGAGGGCAGTGTCCATCTCATCTCCCTCTGCTCTTCCTTCTGAGAGTGCGTTGCTGCACTGCAGCACCACCCATTTTTCTTTTTCTCACCAAGACTTCAGAAAGGCAAGAAGGCTAACTGGCCTTCAAGGAGAGGGGCATGGGAAATCAATCTATCTCTCCAATGTTTCATACCAAGGCAGCTGGGCAATACCCTGCTCTTCAAAATTTTCAACTGCCATGGGATCTTCAGCGTGCGCAACCAGAAGGCATATGGGTCCGACTTGTTTTTCATCCCCTTCCGAAAGACTAGATGCTCAGTTCAATCTTCTAGTCAAACTAGGGAGAAAAGTCAAGGCCTACTTATCTACATATCTACATATATAAACAGCACCCAACTGTGTTGCCAAGAGACCTGGACTGCTGAAGGCATATTCATTAACTGGAATGATTCCAGCAAAGATGTCTATGCAAAATCCGCAACAACACATAGCAAGATTGAGTGTCTAAACTTTATGTAGATGTGTTTTTTAAATCCCCTGCGTGATAAATTGGATGGAGTAGTCAATGCCAGGGGCATCTGCTTAGATTATGTGCGTGAATGCATTGACAGGTGTACTTAATTTTCTGTTCCTTTTTTTTTGTTGTCGTTGAATTATTGAGTGTCTTGAAACAGTTGTAGGCCTGATATGGCTCTACACAGTCGGCTGGGCTTTAAACAAAAACAATAGTAAAACATGGCCCTAAAGCTCAACTTGGCATTAAAAAATGATGCCCCAGTGTTCACATACAAAAACTATACTGACACTCTATAACCATGTGCTTTTCTGAAGTGTGCTGAATGAATATTTACACTTCATTAAATTTGTCTCTATCACAGTGTATTGTACATACCCCAGATATATGTAGGAAAAGAGGAAAAGCAGCAACACAGATGACCCAATCAACCAGCAATGAATGATCTGAAACATACCCAAAATGTGACGATTATCATGTGCAAAAATGTATGTGTCTGTATCAGGTCTAAACAGTACTAAATAACACTGACAACAGTGTATTTTGCATTCATGCTGTTTTTCATTATTTTATAAACAAATTTTGACCAGTATATGCATTAACACCGATCAAAATGATACTATATACATGAATCAAAATAAACTTCAAGTATGTACCATGCTGGCGCACATGTTGTGTGTGTGTGTGTGTGTGTGTGTGTGTGTGTGTGTGTGTGTGTGTGTGTGTGTGTGTGTGTGTGTGTGTGTGTGTGTGCAGATGCATATAAGTGCACATTTATTTGTGTGTGTACATAATTATGCTTGAGTGTATGTGTGTGTGTGTGTGTGTGTGTGTGTGTGTGTGTGTATGTGTGTGTGTGTGTGTGTGTGTGTGTGTGTGTGTGTGTGTGTGTGTGTGTGTGTGTGTGTGTGTGTGTGGCATGTGTGCAGATGCATATAAACGTTCATTTATTTGTGTGTGTGCATATGCTTGTCTAGGGGTGTGCGTGTGTGTGTGTGGAAATGCATAACTTAAAACAAAATGAGACTGAAAACTTGCGTGCATGCGCGCGCACACACACACACACACACACAGAGATCTATATCTATATATTTTATATATATATGTGTGTGTGTGTGTGTGTGTGTGTGTGTGTGTGTGTGTGTGTGTGTGTGTGTGTGTGTGTGTGTGTGTGTGTGTGTGTGTGTGTGTGTGTGTGTGTGTGTGTGTGTTTTGTATAAATATGTCCAAAAAAGAAAAAAATGAATAACACAGTTTACGGAACACTAAAAGACTAGTACATAACATACAAATCTAACAGACCAGTTCATACATTCTACAACTGCAGAATTTATACACCCATCAAACAATACACTTGTAACAAGTGACATGATAAAATGCCAAAATCGGTACAAGAAATCCAGGTGTAATATTCACCTGCCATGTACAGTACCTTATAACACCTGTATTTGTACAGCAGCAGCAGAACAATGGTCATGACGATGATCACACCCAGCAAAATACCAGCATTCGCAAATGACTGCCACAGCTTGGTGCCTGTGTCTGATGTTTTTTCATGAAATGGAGTGTACACGCTGTCGGAACAAAAACAAAATTATTTTTGTCAAATGTGTCTTACTTATGTCTATACATGTATCCAGATTAATAGAGATATGCAAATACAC
>JAPXFY010000012.1:91076219-91088719 GCA_030674185.1 Monoplex corrugatus | reverse complement strand
TACTATTTACTTTACATTTGCAGCTCGTCAGGGATTGTAATGCAGATTTCGAATCTACACATAATAAGATACTAAATATAGCTATGGGTAGATCTACTTGAGACTTGGAGAGGGGATTGGCGCCACCAAGGATAAACCTAAGCCCACAGAAAAGATATGAGAGACACTATAGCCAACAACATACCGGATCGGTCGGGGCCCGGGTTACAAACGACCGCGCTTACCACTGACAAGCACCAGGGTGGAAGTGAAAAGTCAGCTACTGGGGCAAAGACATCATTCAAACTGCCAACGGAAAAAGCTACCATTGGAACCTGGAATGTCCGTACACTCCATCAGTGCGGCAAAGTAAAAGAACTAGAACACGAGCTGAGACGCTACCAATGGGACATTGTGGGTATATCGGAAGTAAGATGGACAGGCTTCGGAGAAGCAATCACAGAGGAAGGACACAAGATGTGGTACAGTGGCGAAGAGTCACTACATGAAAATGGCGTAGCTTTCATCGTACGCAAAGAAGTCATTGGATGCATCATGAGCTGCACGCCTGTCAACAGTAGAATCATCAGCATTCGGGTGTCAGCCAAACCAAAGAACATCATCATCATACAAGTGTATGCTCCAACTACCAGCCACGAAGACCAGGTGGTTGAAGAATTCTATGAGAAAATAGAAGACACCATCGGAAAAGCCCCCAGGAAAGACATCATCATAGTTCAGGGGGACTTCAACGCCAAAGTCGGCCCAGATGCCTACAAAAACTGGGCTGGAACAGTGGGTCAATTTGGCACAGGGGAAACTAATGACAGGGGACTTCGCCTTCTGGAGTTTGCCTGCACCCAACGGCTCACCATTGCCAACACCCTCTACCCCCACAAACTGTCAAGAAGAACAACCTGGCATGCGCCGAACGGAAAGACTCACAACCAGATCGACTTTGTCCTCACACCGCGGCGCTTCAAATCAAGCATTAATAAAGCAAAGACGAGGACATACCCTGGAGCTGATATAGGCAGCGACCACGACCTCGTGCTGCTCACAATGGAGATCAAATTGAAAAAGAAGTACCAAGCTGCGCAGCCACGCATCAAGTTTGACCTGGAAAAGCTAAAAGATCCAGAGATAGAAGAGGCATTCCAGGCACAGCTCGGGGGGCGGTTCGCGGCACTCAACTTCCTGGACAGCGACATCAACGACCTCACAAACAACTTTGGTGAGGCAGTCCGCGAAACAGCAGAGGAGGTACTGGGGCGACAGAGGAAGAAACACCAAGCATGGATCTCAAATGACATCCTTGACCTCTGCGACAACAGAAGATCACTGAAGAAGACGAAAAACTCCAGCCCTGAAGAAGCCGCACAGTATCGTAAAACCAACAACCTTGTAAAGAAGAAAATGATTGAAGCCAAAGAACAATGGATCAACAACCAGTGTGAGAACATCGAGAAAGGCATGAAAAAAGGAAACAGCAAACATGCCTTCACCACACTGAAAAACCTTACCAAGACGCAGCAAAACAGATCGTCAGTCATCGAGGATACCTCAGGCGAGCTGCTGACAGAAAGCTCCGCTGTTCTGAACAGATGGACGCAGTACTGCCAAGAACTATACAACTACCCAATACAGCCAGATGACAGTTTGTTTCAGGGGGACTCAACACCATTGAGGGAATCTTCACCGCTACCAGTGATGAGAGAAGAAGTGGAAGAAGCCATCCGCAGCCTACCAGCAGGGAAATCACCTGGAGCAGACAATTATTATTATTATTATTATTATGAACATTTAGTACGCCTAATCAAATTAATGCCCTAGGCGTTTACAATGGCAAAACATATAACCAGAATCACAAGCACACACACACACACGCCCACAGAAGCACCCACACACACACAAACACACACACACACACACAAACACACACACAGCATGACATGCAAATACAATGACACATTGACACTAAGACACTATAATGTCACCATTACATTACATGGGGGGAAGGGGGCAGAGATTACCAGTTTTGGGAAACAGGTGAGTTTTGAGGGAGCGTTTGAATGTGGACAGAGAGGGTGAGTATCTAAGAGAGCGAGGTAACTGATTCCAGATGGTTGGAGCTTGATAGGAAAAGGAACGCTGCCCAAACCTTTTAGTGCGGACTATGGGGATACTATAGAGACGGGTATCAGATGAGGACCGCAAAGCTCGAGATGGCGTGTAGAGATGTAACAGATGGGTGAGATACTCAGGACAGGAAGACTCAATAGATTTGAAGCAGAGGCAGGCAATCTTGTAGGATATTCTTTGCTGAACAGGGAGCCAGTGGAGAGAACAGAGCAATGGCGTAACATGGTTAAATTTTGAAGAGCGGAAGATGAGACGGGCAGCATGATTTTGAACTTTCTGAAGTTTGTTAATGAGATGAGAGGGGGAACCAGAAAAAAGAGCATTACAGTAATCGAGACGGGATAGAACAAATGCACAGACAAGAGCCTTTGTCGTGTCTTCTGAGAGGAGGTGGCGGATAGAAGCAATTCGGCGGAGTTCAAGAAAACAAGTCCGACAGACGTTGCTCACATGCTGGTGGAAGGACAGGGTTTGATCAAGAGTTACACCAAGGTTACGGGCAAAATGGGAGAGAGGGATAGATGAGTCAACAAGTGTGACAGAGGTTGGAAGAGAGGGGTGATTTTGGAGTTTGGGTGGGGTGATCAAGATCAATTCGGATTTCTCTTCATTTAATTTCAGTTTGTTATCAGTCATCCAATCCTTCAGGTCAGCTACACAAGACAATATCCCAGCAGAGCTGCTCAAACATGGAGGGAATGATTTGGTCACTCGTGTAACATCGATTTGTCAGAAGATCTGGGAGACAAAACAGTGGCCCACAGAATGGACTCAATCACTCATCATCCCCCTGCCCAAAAAGGGAAATATGCGCCAATGCCAGAACTACAGAACAATAAGTCTCATTAGCCACACCAGCAAGATCATGCTCAGTCATATTGAATCGACTGAAGAAAGAAGCGGAAGAACACCTTGCGGAAGAACAAGCTGGATTTAGGGCGGGCAGAAGCACAGTAGAACAGATCTTCACCTGCCGGATAATGATGGAGAAACATCTGCAGCATCAGAGAGACCTGTTCCACAACTTCATAGACTTTAAAAAAGCATTCGACAGGGTGTGGCATAAGGGTTTGTGGCAGGTGCTAAGAAAGTTTGGCATAGAGGAAGGTCTCGTCCAAACCATCCAGGCACTGTATAACACTGCCAGCAGCACAGTTCTCCTCAACAACCAGATAGGGGACTACTTCAAGACCACAGTTGGAGTCCGTCAAGGCTGCCTACTCTCTCCCGTGCTGTTCAATCTCTTCCTGGAGAACATCATGCGTGAAGCCCTCCATGACTTCCACTCCACTGTCTCCATCGGAGGAAGAACCATCAACAACCTGAGGTTCGCAGATGACATCGACCTGATGGGAGGCAGCAACGAAGAACTACAAGACCTGACCATGAGACTGGAAGAAAGTGCAGGTGCACACGGAATGGAAGTGAGCACAGAAAAAAGCAAAGTCCTGGTCAACAGCACAACCAACACCCATGCTGAAATCTACATGAACGGGCAACAGCTTGAAGAAGTGGACGCTTTCAAATACCTTGGCGCCACCCTCACCAAAGACGGTCGCTCTACAACAGAAATCAAGACCAGACTAGCGATCGCAACAGCAGCAATGGTAAAGCTAAACAAGATCTGGAAGAGCAGAGAGATCGGCTTTCCATCGAAGATGAAGCTGTACAAGTCCCTGGTGCTCCCCATCCTGCTGTATGGATGCGAGAGCTGGACCATGACAGCAGAGACCACCAAGAGAATCCAGACGTTTGAAACTAAATGCTTCAGGCGCTTGCTCGGGATCTCTTGGCAAGATCGGAAGACAAACGACTTTGTGTGGAGCCAAATAACAACACTCGCAGGCCCACAAGAACCCCTCCTGGCAACAGTCAAGAACAGGAAGCTGTCGTGGTTCGGGCATGTCACACGCCACAACTCACTGCCCAAAACGGTCCTCCAGGGTACACTGGGAGGCGGCAGACGAAGGGGACGACAAGCCAAATGCTGGATGGACAACATCAAAGAATGGACCAGGTTGGATGGCCCCACGCTGGTGCGACAGGCGGAGGACAGGACCGGTTGGCGACGGCTGGCTTCAAGAGTGTCTCTCATCTCTCCTCTACGCCCATCACGGGCAGGAGAATGATGATGATGATGAGATCTACTATATATTTCAGTGCCATTAGGATGGCGACTAATTCAGACGTGAAGATTGAGTGTCCCTGTCCTAAAGAGTAAGCCTTTTCCACTTTTAAGTTTGGAATTATAAAACCAGCGCCTGCTGCACCATCATCTAGAACAGAGCCATCAGTAAATATTTTCAAGTGATGTGAATATTTTTTCATGCAGATGAGATAGAACGTCAATTGCCAACAGGTGCGGATTAATATCTTTTCTCAAGTCAGTTTCAATGTAGTTGATATCAAAAGTAGCAGTGGACAATTCCCAGGTGGGTAGAGGACAACATATCAGTTTATGTGAAACTTTTTTAGGAAACTACTCTGCAAATTTCGAAGAGCTCATTTGTGTAACTGGATATTGTTTCTTGTGCCTTTATTGTTCTTGCTCTCTTGGGGAAATGGATGTCAGACCGAATTTTAAGATCCGTGTCAACATAGTTAGCTACTGCATTTGCTCTAACTATATATTTAGCAGCTGATAACTTCCTCCAGTCTTCCAAAGGAAGGATGCCGGCTATTTTATATACTTCTTGTGTGTTTTTGTATACACCGGTACCCCAAGAGCACATTTAACAGCTTTACTATCAAAGCTTTGAAGTTTTTTCAAATAACATTTTGGGGCTGAAAAATATACCTCTTGGCCATAAGCCAACTTTGATCTGACTAAAGCTGTAACAAGATGTAATAACGTTTTAGTGTCCTGCCCCCATGACTGTTTACTAATTATTTTTATTAAATTAAAGCTTTTCACGGCTTTGCATAACAAGGCATCAATATGTACTTTCCATTGTAAACTAGAAGTCAAGTGAACTCCCAGAAATTTCACCTGAGTGGTATATTTCAGTTCCTCATTATCAATTTTGAACAGTGGTAACTCTTTAGGACTGAAACCATTATTAAAAAGAATCATATGTGTCTTTTCATTGGATATTTCCAGACCGTTAACTTTCAAGTAAGTGGAAATGTGATCAATTTCACGTTGATAGATCTTTTTAATATAGGTTATTTCTCTTAAGGAAGTCTTCCTTTTCAACGAAACGTTCACCCAGAGCGCTATATCATCAGCGTACTGAGCTAAGTTCACATTGTTTGAGACTTGTGATGGCAGGTCATTGATCAAAATATTAAATAAAAGAGGAGATATTATGGAACCCTGTGGAATTCCCATGTTTACAGGTCGTTTTCCAGAGTATGTATTACTTATTTTAGCGACTATACTTCGATTACTTATAAATGCTTTGATGAAATAATAAATATTACCTTTGAGACCAATATGTTTCAATTTCAACAAAAGTCTTGCATGCCAGACTTGATCATACGCTTTTTTAAGATCAAAAAAGGTGGCTAAGACATTTTTCCTTCTCGCAAACTGAGTTTTTATTTGAGTTGTTAATTTGACTAAATGGTCTGTCGTCGATCTACCTTTTCGAAATCCAGACTGGTTAATAGGTATTAAATTATTTTTTTCACAAAAATAAGTCAGTCGATTCAGAGTAATTTTTTCCATTAGTTTCGAAACATGGGATGTAAGCGAGATAGGCCTGTAACTACCTGTATCAGAGCGTGGTTTATTAGCTTTCAGTACAGGTATCACAATTGAATTCTTCCAAATGTCAGGTATGTGACCACTTTCCCAGCATTTTAGTATGATATGGTGTAAATATTTAATCCATTTCTCTGGTAAATGATTTAAAAGCGTATACGAAATGCCATCCAGACCTACAGCCGATTTTTTATTGTTCAAAGAGAGAAGAGCATCTTTAAGTTCTTGTAACGTAATTTTTGAATTTATGTACATGTGGCTATCGGGGGTAGGATCTGAGTATTCTACAGATTCCTCAATTTTCCGTCTTTTCTCCTGAATTGGTGGAGACAAGCTACTGGAATTACTTGCTCTTGAAAAGAACTGTACAAATTCTTCAGCTTTCTCAGATGACGAAGGAAATTCATTGTCTCTAATCTTAATAGGAAACTGTTGTAAATGAAATCCATTTTTCATTTCTTTGACCTTATTCCAAATTTTAGGAAGATCTTTAGGACCGGAAATTTGTTGAGAACAGAAATCTGACCAATATCTCTTTTTGGCTTGGGCTATAACTTTGTTTGAATGAATCTTAGCCATTTTCATATTGTAATGGTCTTCTGGAGATTTAGTTTTTAAGTAGGTTTTATACATTTTCTTTTTTTCGTTCTTAGCTTCTTCACATAATTGATTCCACCAGCTATTTCCAACAAAATTACCTTTGTTTACATTTTTCCTTTTTGGAATTGAATCTTTTGCTGCCTCATGTAATGTGTTTGTGAAGTGTGAATACATATAATTAACACTGTCGCTCTCGTTGAACGTGCAATCTTTTCCCATTAAGATCGTGTGGTATTTTACCCAGTTTGCACGGTTGTACAAATATCTAGGAATACAGTCATCTTGTTCTGGTGCTTTAGCAAATAATTCATCAATAACTGTGACAATTGGTAGATGATCACTTCCAAGGGAGTCGGATGTAATATCCCATATACAATTAATGACAAGGTCAGGAGATAATAAAGTCAAGTCAATGGCGGAAGCTTTATGTTTAGGATTATCTAGTAGTCTAGTTATTCGACCGTCATTTAATAATACCAAGCCAGAGTCAACGATGTTTTCAACAAAACAATTGTTAGACACATATTGGCAGTCTTTGTCCCAGAATGGAGAATGGGCATTAAAATCTCCGGCGATCAACCATTTCTCAGCATGTTCTAAAGTTCGTAGCCAGTCACTGTTGTTTCCATCAGGGCCACGTGGATAATATACAGACATGATATTTAAAGTTGATACATAGTTAATTTTTACTTTCACAGCCACACAATAAACACCATCCGTGTCCTTTGGCACAGGAGGCTGAATGATTTTGTAGTCCACATCTTTACGGATATATATAGCTGCATATGTCTTAGAGTTATGATCACAAATGTGTGTCACAGGAGGATAGTAATAGTCCTCTAACTTCGGTAATTTACTTTTCGTCACATTCATGGACTGTAAGGCGATAATATGATGCTTATTTTCGGATAAGTAGTGCTGGAGATGAAGAAGATTAATATTGATGGAGCGACTGTGTGTATGTGTGTGTGTGTGTGTATATGTGTGTGTGTGTATGTGTGTATGTGTGTGTGTGTTTGTGTGTGTGTGTGTGTGTGTATGTGTGTGTGTGTGTATGTGTGTGTGTGTGTGTGTGTGTGTATGTGTGTGTGGTGTGTGTGTGTGTGTGTGTGTGTGTGTATGTGTGTGTGTGTGTGTGTGTGTGTGTGTGTGTGTGTGTGTGTGTGTGTGTGTATAAAAGGACTGGCATATGAAGACAACATTGGTAATATCTCTTGGAAGTGTTTACATGACAAAAAAGATTCTGGGAAAGGAATGAAGAATTGGTGAAGAGTCAAAATGTGTCACCTGTGCAAATATCAGAATAGCTGAAAATGTAATCACGTTACATATTGATAAAATTATGCAAATTCATAAATAAACAGAAAAGCAGTCATACAGAAAAAAAAAAAGAAAAAAAAAAAAGTGGTGCTGCATTGCGGTGATAATAAATAATAATAATTACAATATTTATATAGCGCAAAATCTTGATAAAATCAAATCTAAGCGCTGAAACAGACACACACGCACACACGCACGCACGCACGTACGCACGCACACACGCACGCACACACACACCACACACACACACACACACACACACACACACACACACGCATGGCTATAAATGGGGAGAAAGAATAAAAGCAATAAAAGCAAGAATAAAAGCAATGGAAAATTATAGAGAGCATATCATATACAATTACATATTATAACAATGTGATTCCCCTTCGAGCGGAGACAGGCTGCAAAGGGGGGTTGAGTGAGGTTAGGATTTTATGCAGAGGAGAAAAGGTGAGTTTTGAGAGCGGACTTGAAGGAGACAAAAGTAGATTGCTGACGGACTGAGAGAGGAAGTTTGTTCCAGGAGAGTGGACCAGAAACAGAGAAGGCTCGTGGACCATAGGTATTGAGCTTAGTGCGTGGAAAGCGAAAAGTCAGAGGATCGGAGGCAGAGCGGAGGGTACGTGAGGGAACATAGATCTCAAGTAGGCTTGACAGGTAATCGGGGACTGCGTTATTGAGGCTTTTGTAGCACATGGTGTCTAGTTTGTACTGTATGCGCTTTGATACAGAGAGCCAATGAAGTTGTGCCAGGAGAGGAGATATGTGGTCAGCTTTTTTCTTTTTGAGTACAAGGCGTACAGCATTGTTTTGAATGCGCTGTAGGATGTGAATGGTGGAGGCAGGAAGACCAGACAGGAGTGAATTGCAATAGTCAATGCGAGACATTATGAAGGAGAGAACGAGTTTTGCAGTTGTTTCGACAGAGAGATACTTCCTGATCAGGCTTATACGATGGAGATGATAGTAACAAGATCTGGCAGTTTGAGAAACAAAGTTGTTCATGGAGAGGGTAGAGTCAATGCAGACACCAAGGTTTTTAGCTGAATCAGAATTTGGGACTGATGTGTTACATAATGGGAGAGAAAGAGGAGGCAGCTGAGAAAGTTTCTGACGGGTGCCAATGAGGATAGCTTCTGTCTTGTCGTCATTAAGCTGAAGTTTGTTGAACGTCATCCAGTTCTTAATGTCCGAGTAACACTCAGTGGTGCGAGTCAACAGGCGCTGTATATTATCAGGTGAGTCACTGTCTTGAAGTTGGGTGTCATCAGCATAGAAGTGGTGTTTTATAGAGTGGGAGTTGATGATGGTGGACAGGGGGGAGGTATAAAGAGTGAAAAGAACAGGGCCAAGGACAGATCCTTGTGGAACACCACAGGTCAGGTATGCAGGTTGAGAGTAAGTGCCATTAATGAGAACAGTTTATTTTCTGTTTGATAGATATGAAGTGAACCAGGAGAGAGCAATGTCAGAGATGCCAAAAGTATGATGAAGTCTAGAAAGATGAATACCATGGTCAATGGTATCAAAGGCTGCAGACAGATCAAAGAGTGTGAGTAGACAGACTTTGCCAGTATCAGTTGCAAGGAGGAGATTATTGTGTAGTAGGGCAGTTTCAGTGCTATGGCACTGGCGGTAGGCTGACTGGAAAGGATTGAGGAGATTGTTGGCAGACAGGTGAGAGTTCAGCTGGTTGAGGACGACTTTTTCAAGGAGTTTTGACAAGAAAGAGAGATTAGAGATAGGCCGGTAATTTTTCAGTTCATTTGGGTCTAAATTGTGTTTCTTGAGGAGAGGGTGAACAATAGCAGACTTGAAAGAATCTGGGACAGTTCCAGTTTGAAGAGAAGTGTTGATGATGTCAGTGATGAATGGGAGGAGAGTAGGGAGACAGTCGGAGTAGAGAGAACCTGGAAGAGGATCCAGTTCGCAGGTTTTGAACGACATGGATCTGATTGTGTTGAAAATTTCTTCTTGTGAGACTGGGGTAAAAGTAGTAAGAGGTGTGCCAGAGAAGGAAGGGTCAGGTGGGCATGGTTGACAGGGTGTCCTGTCAAGCCTGTCACGAAGAGTTTGTATTTTGGTGGTGAAATACTTGGAGAATACAGATGGGAGTTCTTCATTTGTATGTTTTGTTGGGAGAGGTAAATCTTTTCGTGTGCCAAGGAGATGATTCATGGTTGTAAAGAGTTCTTTTGAAGAAGAGGCATTCAGGATTTTGGTTTGGAAATAGCTTGTTTTTGCAGATGTAATGAGGGTGGATACTTTTGTTTTAGAGGCTTGGAAAAGTTGCCTGTGTACAGTGAGTTTGGATTTGCGCCAGCGGCGCTCTGCTCTGCGGCGGGCACGTTTTGCACAGGCAATCTCATGAGTGAGCCAGGGGTAGAGCTCTCCCTGGGGTAGAGTAGCCCAATTTTCACATGGTAGATCCACTGTGACAGTAACAAAAAGAAAAGAAAGAAAGAAATGCAATAAACGCAAGCAACTGCATCTGAACGTATAAGTAAATAAGTAAACAATAAACAAATAAATACATAAATAAATAATAAATAAATGAATAAAAAAATAAAAAAATAAAAAAAAAAAAGAAATAAAAAAAGAAAGAAAAGTAAAAAAGAAAAAAAAGATAAGATAGAATAGAATAGATAGAATAGATAGACAGATAGACAGATAGAAGATAGATAGATAGATAGAAGATAAAAGATAGAAGATAGATAGATAGACAGATAGATAGATAGATAGATAGATAGATAGAAGATAGAGAGATAGATAGATAGATAGATTAGATAGATAGATAGATAGATAGATAGATAGATTAGATAGATAGATAGATAGATTAGATAGTAAGATAGAAGATAGATAGATAGATAGATAGATAGATAATAAGCTAGCTAAAAGAGTTAGAGAGAGAGAGAGATAGATAGACAGACAGATAGATAGATAGATAGATAGAGAGATAGATAGATTAGATTAGATAGATAGATAGATAGATAGAAAAAAGTAAGATAGATAGATAGATAGATAGAAAAAAGTAAAGAAAAACACCAAATGCTTAGATTTGATTTTATCAAGATTTTGCGCTATATAAATATTGTAATTATTATTATTATTATTTTATTAAAAGACATGTTACCATAAGATACCACGCAGAAGAATTCAATGCAAAACTGACGTGGTAGACCTACTTGCTCAATTTCAGAAAAAAAATGGCTGCAGCATCTACCATGATTTTAGTTAAAGTTTAACACAACTCCATCTGCTTGGGGTAAGAAGAGGACAGTATCGATCATATGTTTTGGAAATGTCAAAAGATTTTAGGAAATGATGGAAGAATTGTTAAAATAAACACGTGTCCAGTATCACAGATCAGATTAACTGGAAAATTGATCTTTGGTGTTGATGAAAATGCATGCACAGATTCAATGTTCCATCATCATCGTCGTCATCATCATCATCATCATCGTGTAAAATGAATTTGTTTTTAATAATTGAGAGATAAAAAAAAAAAATTAAATCTCTGTGCAAATTTATTCGGTTGATTAGATGGTTGGGTGAGTGCTTTTTCTTTTCTTTTTTAAAAATTTTATTTCATTGCTTGTTTATTCATTCTTTTAGCTACTCTAGGCCAAGTTGCTTTTGGCAATATGCAGTTCATTTAATTCCGACCAAACACATGGATGGGTTCGTTATGTTCGGGCTAATTACCGCAGTGCAAGTGCAGCAGTTTGCCGATTCAGGGGACAGCATTCTTTGAGTCCTACATGATTTTGCAAATGTGATGGTTGCTTCCCTTGGACCGTTTTATCGCGTCTTTCACACTCATTCTGGTTTCCCGTTTTCGTTGCTCGGGAATCCAGTATGCGTCCTTCTGAAAAATGTATGCCACATGTGAAAGAAATTGGAAACGACAATATTGCGCCATCATCATCACCATCATCATCATCATCATCAATAATAATAATAATAAATAATAATCTATTATTTATTTATTTATTATTATTATTATTATTATAGAATTGCTGTCACAATCACCACCGACAGCACCACATTATCATATCATCACCATCACCTTTGTCGAGGTCATTAATACATACAAACATTGCACCAAAACAACAAAAAGGAACAGACAAGCAAATTCCATACAATCATCACAGACTGATGAAGTGTGATTGACATGTGTTCGTCACTATCTACCATTTATTTATTTATTCATTTGTTTATTCATTTCTTTCTTTCTTATCTTTCTTTCTTTCTTTATCAATCAATCTATTCATTCACTCATTCATTCATTCATTCATTCATTCATGCATTCATTCATTCATTCATTCATTCATTCATTCATTTATTCATTCTTTCATTCATTCATTATTCATTCATTCATTCATTCATTCATTCACTCATTCATTCATTCATTCATTCATTCACTCATTCATTCATTCACTCATTCATCCATCCATTTATTCATCCACTTATTTATTTATTTATTATTTATTTATTTACTTATTTATTCATTTTCTCATTGTCAGTGAATATTTCAGCAACGATGAGAGCGTGCGCTTTGAATTTGATTCCTGAGTCAAGATTTAGCGCGTTATAAAACACTACCACTATGAGCGATTGTTATTATTGATGGTAAGTCAAGTTTTGGGTTAGCCCAAAACGGGATATTCGTCACATTCGGACAGTTCCATATGCGCTTCACCCAGATCCGAAAGCAGTTATGTGGTTGAGGCCTTGAGTCTACGCAAAA
>JAPXFY010000012.1:91041219-91051219 GCA_030674185.1 Monoplex corrugatus | reverse complement strand
GATCGGGTACGACATGATGAATTGATCAACCAACTGGAGAGACTCAATGTCGATGGAAAAGATCTACGAATAATCAGGAATATGTACTGGGAACAAACAGCTGCAATGAGAATAGAAAACAATATAAGCTCTTTTCAAAACATCAAAAGAGGAGTCAGACAGGGTTGTGTTTTGTCACCAGATCTGTTTTCACTATATAGCGAAAACATCATGAGAAACCTAGAAGAAGACCCTGGATTAAAGGTTGGAGGGAAAATGATAAACAACATTCGATACGCAGATGACACAGTGCTAATTGCAGAAAATGAAAGGGACCTACAAAACCTTGTGAATATACTAGAAACAGAAAGCAAAGGTAAGGGGTTGGAACTAAACAGCAGGAAGACTGAAGTCATGGTGATCAGTAAAAAACATGAAATCCCCTCCTGCAAAATAAAAACAAATGGCACAACCTTGACACAGGTTAATAAGTTCAAATACCTGGGAACGGTCATTTCATCAGAGCAGAGCACATCGGAAATAGCTGGCAGAATCGGCCAAGCCAAAACAGCATTCAAGAAGATGACAAGCATTCTTACCAACAAATGCCTATCAATTAACATCAGAAAGAGAGTCCTTGAATATTATATAGATCCAATACTGTTGTACGGATGCGAGGCGTGGACAGTCAGCAAGCAAAGCCAGAGCAGGATCGAGGCAGCCGAGATGTGGTTTCTTAGAAGAATGTTGAGAGTTCCATGGACAGCAAAGAAAACAAACGAGACAGTCTTGATGGAGGCAGACACAAATAGATCACTCATAAGGAAGATTAGGAAAAGACAAGCAACATTTATAGGCCATTTTATGAGGAAGGGGGATTTGGAGCACCTGGTCACAACGGGAAAGCTGGAGGGAAAGAGAGCACCAGGTAGACCCAGGGAGAGAATGCTGGACGGACTTGCAGAGTGGCTGGGGATGAAGAGGGTGGGGGAGATGCTGGGTGCAACGAGAGATAGAGATGGTTGGAAGTCCATGGTCGCCAACGCCATGCGGCACGGCACCTGATGATGATGATGATGATATATCTATATGTATGTATATATATATATATATATATATATATATATATAAAACATACACACACACATACAGACACAGACACACACAGAACACACACACACACACACCAACACACAACAACACACACACACACACACACACATATATATATATATATATATTTATATATATATACATGTGCGTGTGTGTGGTTGTGTGTGTGTGTGTGTGTGTGTGTGTGTGTGTGTGTGTGTGTGTGGTGTGTGTGTTGTGTGTTGTGTGTGTGTGTCTGTCTGTCTGTCTGTAAGCGTGTGTATGTGACTAAAACGTGTGTGAAAAACACACGCGATATTTTTGGTGGGCAGGGGGAGGAGGAATAGACAGTAAATGTTTGGAATATAATGTCTTTAAGTCTTGAGAATAATTCTCTGTGTGTGCATCATTATCGATGCCAAAAGTCTTAAGAACAAATGTTTGTTCTCTTCCATTCTTCACGTCTAAAGAAAAGAATAAGTACTTTGCGTGAGTACTAAAAGACTTAAGAATAACTCTGTGTGTCAAGGTCAAGGTCACACGGACAAAGAGAGAGAGGAAGAGAGAGAGAGAGAGAGAGAGAGAGAGACAAATAGACAGACAGACAGACAGACACACAGACAGACAGAGAAGGAAGAAAAACCTAACACCAACACTCCTTTGTGGAAGACGTGTAAACACAGCACTTAATCAGAAACTTCTGACAATATCCGAAATCGGCTTTCACTCCTGTGACATGCTGCCATTGTCTGGCGCACGGAAACTTTAGTTTAAAATCACGCCAAATGACCTCGAAAAAAAGAACAAAAATGTGGATTTTTCTGCATCGATTTTTATATTAAAAGGGATATTGTTCAGAACAATTTGATCATCTTGTAGTAGAAAAATATCTGGATCTTTTTGTATTCATTTTTTTGTCTAAAAAGGGAGATTATCACAATTTGATCATCTTTAGTAGAACAAAATTTGGATGTTTTGGTATGTTTATATAAAAATGGAGATTGTTAGGACAATCCGATTATCTTCTTCTTTTCCTTACGCACAAGAAGAGCACAACAAAATACTTAGGATTGTTAGAAAGAATGTAGAAGTACTGTGACTGGGACAGTGAAATTGTTATTGAATATATAGAGGAGTGGATCATTTCTCACTGTTTATATTCAATCCAGTAATCAGTTTTTTTTGTTGTCGTTCTTTTTTATTTTCTGACAATAATTCCCACTGTCTCCAAATAAGGATCACAACTTCTGTAAAATCAATGACAAGGTTATTTTCCTGACCATTTCCATGTCTCCAAAAAAAGATCACAAATTCAGTAAGGTCAATGACAGCCTTTTTTTCTGACAATAATTCCCACTGTCTCCAAATAAGAATCACAAATTATGTAAAGTCAATGACAGTTTCTGATATTTTTTTCTGACAATAATTTCCACAGTCTCAATAAAGATCACAAATACACTAAAGTCAATAACAGTGTGAGGAAATTAGATTAAAGTTCAATAGTGAGCTGAAGACTTGATACCATTTCTGTCCCAGAAGCTGCTATAAAGATGATAGACTATACCATTAGATCGTTCCAGGTGCTGCTCCACTCCATGACTATGGTCAGGATTTCTTACTGGAGCCCTCGTGTGTAATCTGGCAAGCAGGCCACCATACTCTTTGTCGAGAGCGTGATGACGATGCACGATCCCTCGACCTCATTCAGCAATACGACTCCAGTCTGCATATTTGAAAAAAGACATTTTTGCTAACAGAACCATGGGCGTTGGACAACACATTTTAGCCAGGTGCTATTGTAAAAAATAGAAAGCGTATGTGTACAAGTTATTCGAGATGTCAAGCCTAAGTTTTGACCAAAACCCACCAGAAACATACAAAAGGGCAAATGGGGATTAACTGGCCAGGCTGGGATCAGGAGAGCTGTTACAAGATTTCAAAGATGCCAGCGTCATGTACAAATACGACAGTGAAGATGACAGAGCAGTCTGTGATAATCACGGGATATTTCAGTCTCAAGCATCACCTGAAAGATTTTCTTAACCATCTGACCAAGTTGTTTAAGCCATTCTGGGGAGAGGGGAGTTTCTACAAGATATCAAAGATGAGAAGGTCATCTACATCTGCGAGAGTTAAGATAGAGAAGGCAGTCTGTGACAGTCACGGGAGCACTGCACTCCAAAGCATCACCAGGAAAATCTCCCAAGTTCCCTGAAGAGAATAACAAACCATCTCCTTGACGACATTATATCTGAGCACCAGCATCGATTTAGACAAAACAGACTCACCGTCTTCGTTGTCCGTCAAACACAAAGCGCTTTGAGCAACACCAAGACCTATACTCACTGATCATCGACCTCCACAAAGCTTTTGTCATGGTCCGTTGACACGACTTTTGGTCGATTCTGCCAAACTAGAGTTGTCCATCACAGTTTTTCAACGTATCGTCCGTTTCTTCCATGATGGAATAATGTCTAGATTTGTTTGAAAATGGAAATGGCTTTCCTTAGGCCAAGTCCTGTTATAAATCGGGTTAAGCAGGGTGACGTTCTTGCCCCTTTTATATTCAGCTTTTGGGGTTAAAACGCTGACTGCATCGCTATCACGAATAGACATTATACAGGAATCGAGATTTGCTTCAGGACTGATAGTCGACTGTAGGACCTATACCTTCTTCATATTGTTGCTCACGCGCGTGGGTACCAAGTTTTCCATGAGTACATTCATCAGTCAGCGACTATAACCTAATTAACACTGAATGGACCCAGCCCCGCATCCTCTGTCAGTCCTGATGGGGGACCTATTCTTAATTGAATTCCTTATGGTGGGGCCTATTCTTGATTCTGATAGTCACAAGCCAGAGCGAGATCGGGGAAAGTGTATTTGCGGTGACTGTAGCCATGGAAGTCCATTTTCAGACGCACGTGCTAAACTGGGTACAGACGATGTTTGCTGTGCATGCTGTCTCATACAATACTGGTGTCTGCCCTCAACGGTGGGGCAGTGAGCAGCATCAGCGTTCAACGATTACATCTTAAATGTCCAAACCAAATTTGACAAGGGGAAGAGAGGCCGACTCGACTCCCTCACCACCTCCATCACTTCGAGATGAGATCGTTCAAGCCACAGCTATTGTCAATGTGTGGTGTGTGTGTGTGTGTGTGTGGGGGGGGGTGTTCTGTGTGTGATTGTGTGTGTGTGTGGGGGGATGTGTGTGTGTGTGTGTGTGGTTCTGTGTGTGGTTGTGTGTGTGTGTGTGTGGTGTGTGTGTGTGTGAGGTTTGTGTGTGTGTGTGTGTGTGTGTGTGTGGTTCTGTGTGTGTGGGTGTGTTGTGTGTGTGTGTGTGTGTGTGTGTGTGTGTGTGTGAGGTTTGTGTGTGTGTGTGTGTGTGTGTGTGGTGTGGTGAGTGTGTGTGGTGCGTGTGTGTGTGTGTGTGGGGGGGGGGTGAGGATGTGTGGGTTGTGTGTGAGTGTGTGTGTGGGTTTGGTGTGTGTGTGTGTGTGTGTGTGTGTGTGTGTGTGTGTGGTGCGTGTGTGTTTGGTTGTTGTGTTTGTGTGTGTGTTTGGGTGGGTGGGGGTGGGGGTTTTGTGTGTATGTGTGTGTTGATGTGTGTGTGCATGCAAGCGTGGTGTGTGTGTGTGAGTGTGTGTGTGTGTGTGTGTGTGTGGTGTGTGTGTGTGTGGATAGGTGGGTGGTTGTGTGTATATGTGTATGTGTTTGTATGTGCACATGTATATGTGTATGTGTATGTTGCAACGTTGCAATATGAGTAGTCTAACGTAGTGTGGATTCGTGCGAGAGGGTGTGTGTGTGTGTGTGCGTATTATGCGTGTGTGTGTGTGGGCGTGTCTGTCTGTGTCTGTGTCTGACTGTATACATGCGTGTGTGTCCTTATATGCGTGCGTGTGGACGCGTGTACGCGTGTGAGTGTGATCAGACAACTAACCAAACTTTGCTCTCACAATACCGGGCCCATGACCCCAAACTATTTACCTTGGCCTTCTATGAAGCATCCTGGCACACGGGGATCTGTTGATTCAATTAACCATCCGAGTGTTTATTGCGGCTATTAATTTCAACTCGTGCCGCGACTAGAGTCGCACTAGAAGCCAGGCGGACAGGACTAGAGAGCAAAGGGAGAGAAGAGGAGGGTGATAGTGGTTGTGGATTGTCAAGTCCTCAAATATGCCTTTGCTGTCAGAGAGAGAGAGAGAGGGGGGGGGGGGAGAGGGGTAGAGAGAGAGAGAGAGAGGAGGGGTGTGTGTGTGTGTGCACATGGGGAATGTTTGCTGTGCAGATTTCCCGAGGTTGGAGCTCACACACCACGAGCATTGTCGTGGCTGTGGTCGCTGTCAACATCCCCCTCCCTCGCCCATCCCTCTCCCCCTCCCTCATCCCCTATCCTCCTTCCCCCCCCCTCTGTTACCCTTAGTTTGTTGTCCTCCTGACTTTACACAGCATATCAAAATAAATATTAGAGAACTCATCAACTTGTGACAGTGAAACTATTGCCTCCTGCCAACAGCCCCAGCACCCAGCACCCAGACCCAGCCTCAGCCCCAGCCTAGCCGAGGGGGACCCTTGTGCGATCCAATCAGGGTTCTGGTTCCTATCCTTCTCCACCACCACCACCACCTCACCCACCCACCCACCACACTCACCACATCACCACCACCCTCTCCTCTAACCCCTCCACTACCGCACTTTATCAATATTTGTAAATCTGGGGCTGCCTCTACAGGTTCAAAGAATGGACAAACTCATCTGGCTTGTGAGGCGGCTTGTTCGGGGGAACGCGAGGCACCTTTCTCTATTTAAACACCAATATTAGAGAGTCATATTTATAAACAGGGGCTTGTTTCAATATTGACTGGGGCCGGCCTCATTTCACCGAGGGTATAAAACGCAGTCGCATCTCTCCGACGGCTCCCTGCCAAAAGTCGACGGATCGGCTCATCCTGTCTGTTTTTAGTGAGTGCCTTTGGAAGCTTTGTGCCTTTCCTGACAATTCTTCTGCTGCTAGCTGGCTGCTCCGCGTTGGTCCTGCAGCTGATGCTGCTGTTGTAGCTGCTGATGCTGCTGTTGTTGTTGTTGTTGTTGCGGCTTCCATTTTCCGGGTGCTGGTGTCTTCACGTTGGAGTGGTGCCCCTTGATGACTTACTTCCTCTGTTGGATATCGTCTGAGACGAGAGTGCTCTCCTCCTGGTTCCTTGGTTTTTCGAGTTGTGGCCCCTTTTCCTTGTTCCGTTTGTGGATATGTACTCATTCACGCGCGCGCGCGCACGCACACCACACACACACACACACACACACTCACATGCACACCCCAACACACACACACACACACACACACACACACATTTTTAAAAATAATATATATATATATATATATCTACAGACATACATACATGCATACGTACGTACATATATTTTATATATATATATATAATATATATTATATATATAGATGTACATGCTGCTTCATATATATATATATATATGTATATATGTTATATATATATATAGACATGCATTCATATATACATATACATACATACAAAGATACATACAAAGATACATACATACATCATTCATTCATACATACATACATATATAAGCATACATACATACATACATTCATTCATTCATTCATACATACATACATACATACATACATACATACATACTATACATACATTACATACATACATATACATACATACATATATACATACATCATTCATTCATATACATACATTCATTCATACATACTATACATACATTCATACATACATACATCATACATACATTACATACATTCATTCAACATTTATACATACAATACATACATACATACATATATTCATACATACATAATACATAACATGCACATACATACATACATACATACATACATACATACATCATTCATACATACATATCATACATACTACATACACAATACATACACACTATACATACACATGTGTCTCGACACTTTGTGGATATACCATTCAAGGATTTCACTGGGTACAGTCAGCATCTACCACTTCCTGCTTTGGACCTGGTCCAGTTCTGACGGTGCTGAGGCCAAGATAGCCAGATGAGTGTTACGACTGCGTGGAGTTTTGGATGGTATTTTGTTGTTGTTGTTGTTGCTGTTACTGTTGCGATTGATTGTATGAAAATGGGTTGGATTGGTTGGTTGGTTGGTTGGTTGGTTGGTTATTTGGTTGGTTGGTTGGTTGGTTGGTTGGTGTTGGTGTGGTTGGTTGGTTGGTTGGTTGGTTGGTTGTTGGTTTTGTTGTTGTTGTTTGTTCATCTCTCCTCATCATCATCATCTATCATCACATCCACATCACACATCATCACCATATCATCCGCGTCCGTCGTCCGTGTCTCACTCGTCATCATCATCATCATCTTCATACTCACCTCCACCACCACCAGCACCATCAACCCCAACACCTTCACTTCACCTCACCAACACTCACCACCATCGTGATAATCATTCGTTCATCATGTATCATCATCGCGTCGCATCGTCATCATCATCATCACCATCCATCTCATCGTCATCTGATCGTCCATCACATCATCATCATCATCATACATCATCACTCATCACTCATCATCATCATCATCATCACATCCACCCATCACCTCACCTCACCAACACCACCACCACCATATGTCGTGATAATCATCGTCGTGATCATCATCATATCACCACGTTCATCATCGTCATACATCATCATCATCGTCATCATCATCATCGTCACCACCACACACCACCACTCCACACCACCCTCATCATCATCATCATCGTCTCTCTCTCTCATCATCATCATCATCATCATCATCATCATCATCATCATCATCATCATCATCATCGTCGTCGTCGTCTCTCGCTCGTCTCTCTCATCCATCATCATCATCATCATCATCATCATCATCATCGTCGTCGTCAATCTCGTCATCATCATCATCATCATCATCATCATCTCATCATCATCTATCATCTGTCGTCGTCGTCTCTTCGTCTCCTTCCTTCCTATCCTCTTCTGTATCCTTCTCCCTCATTTCAGCAGCATCAGAGCAGAATCACCATCACCATCACTATCGCTATCTTTACCTGCTACTTGTTCGTGTTCTTCTTCATAGTCAGTGTTGCTGGTGTTAATTACAGTCGCTCCCAGCGGCCTGAGCTGGCTGTTGAACCCTAAGGGCACTGCTGTTGTTTGGGTTCTTTGATGTATATACACATGTATCGATCGGTGAATGAGATCTCATGAGTATGTGCCAAATGCAAAGAGCATGGTTTAACGTGTACTATTTATGCTACGCAAAGGGGATCATCGTCATCGTCGTTATCATCATCATCATCATCATCGTCGTCGTCATCGTAGTCGTCGTCGTCATAATCCCTCTCCTCCTCATCATCATCATTGTATTATTATTGTTATTATTATTATTATCATTGTTATAATCATTATTGAACTTATCATTATTATCATTGTAATTGTTATATTATTACTGATATTACTATCATTATCATTATTATTGTTATTATTAGTATTATTGTTGTTGTTGTTATTAGCATTGTTGTTGTTGTTATAGTCGTTGTTGTTGTTGTTATTGTTGTTACTGTTGTTCTATTGTTATTACTGTTGGTATTATCGCTGTATTACCATCGTTATCAGTTAATTATTATCATTGATATTTGTATTATTCTTAACAATCAGCATTATCATGATAAGCTCATTCAAAGCAATAACTTCAACGAATGTAAAACAGTTCAACATCACCATCATCACCACCACCATCATCACCACCACCATCATCACCACCACCATCATCACCACCACCATCATCATCACCACCACCACCACCACTATCATCATCATCATCGTCGTCGTCGTCGTCGTCGTCGTCATCATCATCATCATCATCATCATCATCAAGACGCAGGTGCATACATTTGGATAGGTATGACGTCAAAGTGATCCTCCACCACTACCCCAGCCCCTCAACAAAAGGGAATCGTTGAATTTTGTCGATAATGTTACCAGTCTGTGATAGAGTGTTATATCCTAATTTTGCAAAATGTGTATGATACACGTTCTGTCATCTTTGATATTTAAGTTATGTGTGATATCAACAAACACACTGTCCAGTTAGTTGCCTCTTGATTATCTCCCATGTCCTGGCGTTTGCAGATTCTTCTTGGTGACTGCTGTAACTACATGTTAACGCTGGGTAATATTGATTAAGATGGCCAAGGTTTTCAGTCAAAGCAATGTGATGACAACAAACACACTGTCTAGTTTGCTGCCTCTTGATAATCTCTCATGTACTGGCGTTTGCTAATTCTTCTTGGTGACTTCAAAAGTACATGTCAACATAGGGCAATATTGAATAGGATGGTCCAATTCCTCAAGGTCGAAGCAGTGTAAAATGCACAGGAAAAGCAAGCCACATTACAATCTTCAAATCATGGGGCGCCATTATCTATACAAGTGCATATATCGTCATTATGTCTGTTCTGATTGTGTTCTTGTCTTTTTGTTCTTTGTGAGAACAGGTCCACTATTACTAGGGCTTGATCTTCTTGTTTTCATGTGATGGATGCGCATGTATTGCATGAAATAATCCTTTCACTCCTGCACCATATCCACCAACTACAAAAACCTAACCCTTTGACTTCCTCACCCTATCCACCAGCTTTCTGCAGGAGTCAAAGGGTTGAGTTTTAGCTTATTCAGCATAGTTGAGAATGCAGGATGCTGATGAACAGGGTGCAGGAGTCAAAGGGTTAAGTAATATGCGTCCTGCTAAACTCGTTAGTTTCAAGGGTGAAGCAATCGTGTACACACATATGTGCTCATTGCTCCACTCACCAGTTCTTTACACACAGACTGACTGACTG
>JAPXFY010000012.1:91016219-91031219 GCA_030674185.1 Monoplex corrugatus | reverse complement strand
TAAGAAGAATGTTGAGAGTTCCATGGACAGCAAAGAAAACAAACGAGACAGTCTTGATGGAAGCAGACACAAGTAGATCACTCATAAGGAAGATTAGGAAAAGACAAGCAACATTTATAGGCCGTTTTATGAGGAAGGGGGATTTGGAGCACCTGGTCACAATGGGGAAAGCTGGAGGGAAAGAGAGCACCAGGTAGACCCAGGGAGAGAATGCTGGACGGACTTGCAGAGTGGCTGGGGATGAGGAGGGTGGGGGAGATGCTGGGGGCAACGAGAGATAGAGATGGATGGAAGTCCATGGTCGCCAACGCCATGCTGCAGGGCACCTGATGATGATGATGATGATGATGATGATGACACTTGTAGCTACACAACTGATTGCAAATAATTCTCACATAACATGAAATCTAAGAACAATTTTGCTGTAAGCTGGACTATTTCTGATTAAAGTCAGCAAAAGATGACATTATCTTTTGATAGAGAAAATGATTACAGAATTGTGATAGATGTGCATGACTTGATGCTACTGGGTTTATGTATTTTACAGATATGATTCAGGAACAGAGATGTCTGTTTTAAACATGTCAAATGATTGTTTCGGAAAAAATAACAACCTTTCCTGAATTTGTCACACACACACACACACACACACACACACACACACACACACACACACACACACACACACACACACACACACACACACACACCACACACACACACACACGCACGCACACCACACACAAACACTCACACACACATACACACACACACACACACACACACACACACACCACCACCACAAACAACACCATCAACAAAAACCGACCACATACACATACATTCCTACATGGAAACGAATGCACACAAAATCAGGCATATACACAATATATCACTCAGTGGCTCGTGCTATGTAACGAGCAAGAAAGCAAAGAGAGGTGGTGAGAGAAAATGGTGAGAGTATAGGGGGTGGAAGCGATGGGAGTGATTTCTTCTTGAAATTGGACCCGTTTTATTTTTTTCCAAAATACTCTGAAATTGTCATTTGAGAATAATCACTGACATTTACACTGTGCACACATCGCAAAGCCTTGTTGCTGCATCAGATTCTATGGGTGTGAGATGCCATCGTAAATGCAACACCAAGTTCTTTTAAGAGTCTGTCTGTCTGTGTGTCTGTGTGTCTGTCTGTCTTTCTGCCTATATTATTTAGCACTGCATCTTTCATAAAACGCCAGAACAACCCCGATCGCTGAATGTCAGTCTCGGGAGAAATCTTTTTTCTCCTCCAACCAGCATGAAACCATTATCCCTCTTGACAGATTTTTGGGCCTTGGCAACAGAGGAGGGAAAATTACGACATCGTTCCAGCATAAAACCTTCAACAATTCTGCAAATTTGCACCCAGCCAAATTGCCAGGCAACGAGGCTCCACGCTTATGAATACTGGGATCTGACGCTCTTGAGTTGTTCCACATTGCCCGTGAAATAGCTGGGATTGATACAGGGTGATTTTTATCGCGTGTCGGTTTCCGGCAGTTGGGGAGATTATGTACGATTTTTTTTTTTACCGTCAGAGATGGTGTTTCTCTGTGTCTCTGTCTCTATCTTTTGTGTGAGTTTGTGTGTTTGTGTGTTCTCTCTGTTCGTCTGTCTGTCTGTTTGTCTTCTATCTGTCTGTCTGTTCTGTCTGTTCTGTTCAGATCTGATCTGTGTCTCTTTTTTGTGTCTGTGTGTCTGTTCTGTCTGTATGTCTGGTCTGTCTGTCATGTTTCTGTTCTGTTCTGATCTGTTCTGTTCTGTTCTGATCTGATCTGTCTGTCTGCCTGTCTTTCTGTCTGTCTGGTTGGCTGGCTGACTGTCTGTCTGTCTGTCTGTCTGTTTGTTTGTTCTGTTCTGTTCTCTCTTGTTCTGTCCTGATTTGTCTGTCTGTCTGTCTGTCTGTCTACTTGCCTGCCTGCCTCCCTGCCTCCCTGCCTGCCTGTCTGTCTGTTTTTTTTTTTTGCTGTCTGTTTGTCTGTCTGTTAGCTGTCTGTCTGGTCTATCTGTTTGACTGTCTGTCTGTTAGTCTGTCTGTCCATCTGTCTAATAAGAAGAGTGATTGATCTACAGATATCAACTTTGAACTTAAAACTTGAGATGTAAGAAAACACTTAATTACTCAAACAGAGTAGCATCAGATCCCATTGGACATGTCTTACAGCTAGGAGTTGTTGTTCTACACACATGCTGTTGTTTGCATATCAAAGCCAAACCTTGCTGGAATATGTTGTATGTACACTTGAATGTTATATACATGTAGAACCAATACTGTTGTACGGATGCGAGGCGTGGACAGTCAGCAAGCAAAGCCAGAGCAAGATTGAGGCAGCCGAGATGTGGTTTCTAAGAAGAATGTTGAGAGTTCCATGGACAGCAAAGAAAACAAACGAGACAGTCTTGATGGAGGCAGACACAAGTAGATCACTCATAAGGAAGATTAGGAAAAGACAGGCAACATTTATAGGCCATTTTATGAGGAAGGGGGATTTGGAGCACCTAGTCACAATGGGAAAGCTGAAGGGAAAGAGAGCACCAGGTAGACCCAGGGAGAGAATGCTGGACGGACTTGCAGAGTGGCTGGGGATGAGGAGGGTGGGGGAGATGCTGGGGGCAACGAGAGATAGAGATGGATGGAAGTCCATGGTCGCCAATGCCATGCTGCAGGGCACCTGATGATGATGACACTTGTAGCTACACAACTGATTGCAAATAATTCTCACATAACATCAAATCTAAGAACAATTTTGCTGTAATCTGGACTATTTCTGATTAAAGTCAGCAAAAGATGAAATCATCTTTTGATAGAAAATGATTACAGAATTGTGATAGATGTGCATGACTTGATGCTACTGGGTTTATGTATTTTACAGATATGATTCAGGAACAGAGATGTCTGTTTTAAACATGTGAAATGATTGTCTTGGAAAAATAACAACTTTTCTTGAATTTGTCACACACACACACACACACACACACACACACACACACACACACACACACACACACACACACACACACAAACACACACGCACACACATCACACACACACACACACACCACCACCACCACCACCACCACCACAAACAACACCATCAACAAAAACCGACCACATACACATACATTCCTACATGGAAACGAATGCACACAAAATCAGGCATATACACAATATATCACTCAGAGGCTCGTGCTATGTAACGAGCAAGAAAGCAAAGAGAGGTGGTGAGAGAAAATGGTGAGAGTATAGGGGGTGGAAGCGATGGGAGTGATTTCTTCTTGAAATTGGACCCGTTTTATTTTTTTCCAAAATACTCTGAAATTGTCATTTGAGAATAATCACTGACATTTACACTGTGCACACATCGCAAAGCCTTGTTGCTGCATCAGATTCTATGGACGTGAGATGCCATCATAAGTGCAGCACCAAGTTCTTTTAAGAGTCTGTCTGTCTGTCTGCCTGCCTGTGTGTCTTTCTGCCTGTGTTATTTAGCACTGCATCTTTCATACAACGCCAGAACAACCCCGATCGCTGAATGTCAGTCTCAGGAGAAATCTTTTTTCTCCTCCAACCAGCATGAAACCATTATCCCCCCGACAGATTTTTGGGCCTTGGCAACAGAGGAGGGAAAATTACGACATCGTTCCAGCATAAAACCTTCAACAACTCTGCAAATTTGCACCCAGCCAAATTGCCAGGCAACGAGGCTCCACGCTTATGAATACTGGGACCTGAAGCTCTTGAGTTGTTCCACATTGCCCGTGAAATAGCTGGGATTGATACAGGGTGATTTTTATCGCGTGTCGGTTTCCGGCAGTTGGGGAGATTATGTATGATTTTTTTTTTACCGTCAGAGATGGGGTTTCTCTGTGTCTCTGTGTCTGTGTGTCTCTTTTTTTTTGTCTGTCTCTCTGTGTGTCTGTTCTGTCTGTATGTCTGGTCTGTCTGTCATGTTTCTGTTCTCTTCTGATCTGTTCTGTTCTGTTCTGCTCTGTTCTGTTCTGTTCTGATCTGGTCTGTCTGTCATGTTCTGTTCTGTTCTGATCTGATCTGTTCTGTTCTGTTCTGATCTGTTCTCTTCTGTTCTGATCTGTTCTGTTCTGTTCTGATCTGTTCTGTTCTGTTCTGTTCTGGTCTGTGTGTCATGTCTGTTCTGTTCTGTCTGTCATGTTCTGTTCTGTTCTGTTCTGATCTGTTCTGTTCTGTTCTGTTCTGTTCTGTTCTGATCTGTTCTGTCTGTCATGTTCTGTTCTGTTCTGATCTGTTCTGTTCTGTTCTGTTCTGATCTGATCTGTTCTGTTCTGATCTGTTCTGTTCTGATCTGTCTGTCTGCTGTCTTTTTGTCTGTCTGGTTGGATGGCTGACTGTCTGTCTGTCTTCTGTTCTGTTTGATTCTGTTCTGTTCTATCCTGTTCTGTTCTGATCTGTCTGTCTGCCTTCTGTCTGTCTGTCTGTTTCTGTCTGCTGTCTTCTTGCTTTCTGTCTGTCTGTCTGTCTGTTTCTGTTTCTGTCTGTCTGCTGTCTGTTACTGTCTGTCTGTCTGGTCTGGTCTGTTGTCTGACTGTCTGATTCTGTCTGTTATACTGTCTGTTGTCTGTCGAGTTATGTCTAACAGGAAAAGTGATTGATCTACAGATATCAACTTTGAACTTAAAACTTGAGATGTAAGAAAACACTTAATTACTTAAACAGAGTAGCATCAGGTCCCATTGGACATGTCTTACAGCTAGGAGTTGTTGTTCTACACACATGCTGTTGTTTGCATATCAAAGCCGAACCCCGCTGGAATATGTTGTATGTATACTTGAATGTTATATAGAACCAATACTGTTGTACGGATGCGAGGCGTGGACAGTCAGCAAGCAAAGCCAGAGCAAGATTGAGGCAGCCGAGATGTGGTTTCTAAGAAGAATGTTGAGAGTTCCATGGACAGCAAAGAAAACAAACGAAACAGTCTTGATGGAGGCAGACACAAGTCGATCACTCATAAGGAAGATTAGGAAAAGACAGGCAACATTTATAGGCCATTTTATGAGGAAGGGGGATTTGGAGCACCTGGTCACAACGGGAAAGCTGGAGGGAAAGAGAGCACCAGGTAGACCCAGGGAGAGAATGCTGGACGGACTTGCAGAGTGGCTGGGGATGAGGAGGGTGGGGGAGATGCTGGGGGCAATGAGAGATAGAGATGGATGGAAGTCCATGGTCGCCAACGCCATGTGGCAAGGCACCTGATGATGATGACCCTTGTAGCTACACAACTATTGCAAATAATTCTTACATAACATCAAATCTAAGAACAATTTTGCTGTAATCTGGATTATTTCTTATTAAAGCCAGCAAAAGATGACATCATCTTTTGATAGAGAAAATGATTACAGAATTGTGATAGATGTGCATGACTTGATGCTACTGGGTTTTATATATTTTACAGATATGATTCAGGAACAGAGATGTCTATTTTAAACATGTGAAATGATTGTCTTGGAAAAATAACAACTTTTCTTGAATTTGTCACACACACACACACACACACACACACACACACACACACACACACACACACACACACACACACACATCACACACACACACACACACACACACCACCACTACCACCACCACCACCACAAACAACACCATCAACAAAAGCACGACCACATACACATACATTCCTACATGGAAATGAATGCACACAAAATCAGGCATATACACAATATTTCACTCAGTGGTTCGTGCCACGTAACGAGCAAGAAAGCAAAGAGAAATGGTGAGAGAAAATGGGGAGAGTATAGGGGGTGGAAGCGATGGGAGTGATTTCATCCTGAAATTGGACCCGTTTTACTTTTTTCCAAAATACTCTGAAATTGTCATTCGAGAATAATCATCGACATTTACACTGTGCATACATCGCAAAAGCCTTGTTGCTGCATCAGATTCTATGGGTGTGAGATTGTGAGATGCCATCGTAAGTGCAACACCAAGTTCTTTTAAGAGTCTGTCTGTCTGTCTGTCTGTCTGTCTGTGTGCCTATGTTATTTAGCACTGCATCTTTCTAAAACGCCAGAACAACCCCGATCGCTGAATGTCAGTCTGTTCTGTCTGCTCTGTTCAGATCTGATCTGATCTGTCTGTCTGTCTGTCTGTTGTGTCATGTTCTGTCTGTCTGTTCTGTCTGTTCTATCTGTCATGTTCTGATCTGTCTGTCTGACTGTTTGTTATGATCTGTTCTGACTGTCTGTCTGTTCTGTCTGTCTGTGTGTTCTATCTTTCTGTCTGTTCTGTTATGATATGATCTATCTATATGTCTGCCTGTTCTGTTCTGTCTGTTTGTTTTGTCTGTTTTTTCTGTTCTATTCTGTCCAGTTTGTGTTTCTCTCTCTGTGTTAGTCTGTCTGTTATGTGTGTCTGTTCTGCCTGCCTGCCTGTCTGTCTGTCAATCTGTCTGTGTGCCTATGTTATTTAGCACTGCATCTTTCATAAAACGCCAGAACAACCCTGATCGCTGAATGTGAGTCTCGGGAGAAATCTTTTTTCTCCTCCAACCAGCATGAAACCATTATCCTCCCTGACAGATTTTTGGGCCTTGGCAACAGAGGAGGGAAAATTACGACATCGTTCCAGCATAAAACCTTCAACAACTCTGCAAATTTGCACCCAGCCAAATTGCCAGGCAACGAGGCTCCACGCTTATGAATACTGGGATCTGACGCTGTTGAGTTGTTCCACATTGCCCGTGAAATAGCTGGGATTGATACAGGGTGATTTTTATCGCGTGTCGGTTTCCGGCAGTTGGGGAGATTATGTATGATTTTTTTTTTTACCGTCAGAGCTGGTGTTTCTCTGTGTCTCTGTGTCTCTTTTTTGTGTCTGTCTGTGTGTCTGTGTGTTCTCTCTGTTCGTCTGTCTGTCTGTTTGTCTTCTATCTGTCTGTCTGTTCTGTCTGTCTGTCTGTTCTGTCTGCTCTGTTCAGATCTGGGGAGATTATGTATGGTTTTTTTTTTTTACTGTCAGAGATGGTGTTTCTCTGTGTCTCTGTCTCTCTCTTTTGTGTGAGTTTGTGTTAGTGTGTTCTTCTGTTCGTCTGTCTGTCTGTTTGTCTTCTGTCTGTCTGTCTGTTCTGTCTGTCTGTTCTGTCTGTTGTGTTCAGATCTGATCTGTGTCTCTTTTTTGTGTCTGTCTGTGTGTCTGTGTGTGTGTTCTGTCTGTATGTCTGGTCTGTCTGTCATGTTTCTGTTCTGTTCTGATCTGTTCTGTTCTGTTCTGTTCTGTTCTGATCTGATCTGTCTGTCTGCCTGTTTTTCTGTCTGTCTGGTTGGCTGGCTGACTGTCTGTCTGTCTGTTTGTTTGTTCTGTTCTCTCTTGTTCTGTCCTGATTTGTCTGTCTGTCTGTCTGTCTGTCTACTTGCCTGCCTACCTCCCTGCCTCCCTGCCTGCCTGTCTGTCCGTTTGTTGTTTTTGTTTTGGCTGTCTGTTTGTCTGTCTGTTAGCTGTCTGTCTGGTCCATCTGTTTGACTGTCTGATTTGTCTGTCTGTTAGTCTGTCTGTCTGTTTGTTCTGTTCTGTTCTCTCTTCTTCTGTTCTGATTTGTCTGTCTGTCTGTCTGTCTACTTGCCTGCCTGTCTGTCTGTCTGTTGTTTTGTTTTGGCTGTCTGTCTGTCTGTTTGTTAGCTGTCTGTCTGGTCTGTCTGTTTGACTGTCTGATTTGTCTGTCTGTCTGTCTGTCTACTTGCCTGCCTGTCTGTCTGTCTGTTGTTTTGTTTTGGCTGTCTGTCTGTCTGTTAGCTGTCTGTCTGTCCATCTGTCTAACAGGAAGAGTGATATTGATCTACAGATATCAACTTTGAACTTAATACTTGAGATGTAAGAAAACACTTAATTACTCAAAGAGAGTAGCATCAGGTCCCATTGGACATGTCTTACAGCTAGGAGTTGTTGTTCTACACACATGCTGTTGTTTGCATATCAAAGCCGAACCCTGCTGGAATATGTTGTATGTACACTTGAATGTTATATAGAACCAATACTGTTGTACGGATGCGAGGCGTGGACAGTCGGCAAGCAAAGCCAGAGCAAGATCGAGGCAGCTGAGATGTGGTTTCTAAGAAGAATGTTGAGAGTTCCATGGACAGCAAAGAAAACAAACGAGACAGTCTTGATGGAGGCAGACACAAGTCGATCACTGATAAGGAAGATTAGGAAAAGATAGACAACATTTATAGGCCATTTTATGAGGAAGGGGGATTTGGAGCACCTGGTCACAACGGGAAAGCTGGAGGGGAAGAGAGCACCAGGTAGACCCAGGGAGAGAATGCTGGACGGACTTGCAGAGTGGCTGGGGACGAGGAGGGTGGGGGAGATGCTGGGGGCAACGAGAGATAGAGACAGATGGAAGTCCATGGTCGCCAACGCCATGCGGCAGGGCACCTGATGATGCTGATGATGATGATGACACTTGTAGCTACACAACTGATTGCAAATAATTCTCACATAACATGAAATCTAAGAACAATTTTGCTGTAAGCTGGACTATTTCTGATTAAAGTCAGCAAAAGATGACATCTTTTGATAGAGAAAATGATTACAGAATTGTGATAGATGTGCATGATTTGATGCTACTGGGTTTATATATTTTACAGATATGATTCAGGAACAGAGATGTCTGTTTTAAACATGTCAAATGATTGTTTCTGAAAAAATAACAACCTTTCCTGAATTTGTCACACACACACACACACACACACACACACACACACACACACACACACACACACACACACACACACACACACACACACACACACACACACACACACACACACACAAACAACAAACAAAACACACACAACACACATACAACTCACCACACACACACCAATCATCACACACATCACACAAAACACACACATCACACACACACACACACACACACACACACACACACACACACACACACACAACACCACACCACACACCACCACACCACAAAACGACCACATACATACATTCCTACATGGAAATGAATGCACACAAAATCAGGCAGATACAGAATATCTCACTCAGGCTCGTGCAATGTAACGAGCAAGAAAGCGAAGAGAGATAGTGAGAGAAAATGGTGAGAGTATAGGGGGTGGAAGCGATGGGAGTGATTTCTTCTTGAAATTGGACCCGTTTTATTTTTTTCCAAAATACTCTGAAATTGTCATTTGAGAATAATCACTGACATTTACACTGTGCATACATCGCAAAGCCTTGTTGCTGCATCAGATTCTATGGGTGTGAGATTGTGAGACGCCATCGTAAGTGCAACACCAAGTTCTTTTAAGAGTCTGTCTGTCTGTGTGTCTGTGTGTCTGTCTGTCTGTGTGCCTATGTTATTTAGCACTGCATCTTTCATAAAACGCCAGAACAACCCCAATCGCTGAATGTCAGTCTCGGGAGAAATCTTTTTTCTCCTCCAACCAGCATGAAACCATTATCCTCCCTGACAGATTTTTGGGCTTTGGCAACAGAGGAGGGAAAATTACGACATCGTTCCAGCATAAAACCTTCAACAACTCTGCAAATTTGCACCCAGCCAAATTGCCAGGCAACGAGGCTCCACGCTTATGAATACTGGGACCTGACGCTGTTGAGTTGTTCCACATTGCCCGTGAAATAGCTGGGATTGATACAGGGTGATTTTTATCGCGTGTCGGTTTCCGGCAGTTGGGGAGATTATGTATGATTCTTTTTTTTACCGTCAGAGATGGGATTTCTCTGTGTCTCTGTGTCTGTGTGTCTCTTTTTTGTGTCTGTCTCTCTGTGTGTCTGTTCTGTCTGTATGTCTGGTCTGTCTGTCATGTTTTTGTTCTCTTCTGATCTGTTCTGTTCTGTTCTGATCTGTTCTGTTCTGTTCTGATCTGGTCTGTCTGTCATGTTTCTGTTCTCTTCTGATCTGTTCTGTTCTGTTCTGATCTGTTCTTTCTGTTCTGATCTGTTCTGTTCTGTTCTGTTCTGATCTGTTCTGTCTGTCATGTTCTGTTCTGTTCTGATCTGTTCTGTTCTGTTCTGATCTGATCTGTTCTGTTCTGATCTGTTCTGTTCTGTTCTGTTCTGATCTGTCTGTCTGCCTGTCTTTTTGTCTGTCTGGTTGGATGGCTGACTGTTTGTCTGTCTGTCTGTTTGTTTGTTCTGTTCTGTTCTGTACTCTCTTGTTCTGTTCTGATTTGTCTTTCTGTCTACTCGCCTGCCTCCCTGCCTGCCTCCCTGCCTGCTTGCCTGTCTGTCTGTCTGTTGTTTTGTTTTGGCTGTCTGTCTGTCTGTTAACTGTCTGTCTGGTCTGTCTGTTTGACTGTCTGATTTGTCTGTTAGTCTGTCTGTCTGTCTGTCCATCTGTCTAACAGGAAAAGTGATTGATCTACAGATATCAACTTTGAACTTAAAACTTGAGATGTAATAAAACACTTAATTACTCAAACAGAATAGCATCAGGTCCCATTGGACATGTCTTACAGCTAAAAGTTGTTGTTCTACACACATGCTGTTGTTTGCATATCAAAGCCGAACCCTGCTGGAATATGTTGTATGTACACTTGAATGTTATATAGAACCAATACTGTTGTACGGATGCGAGGCGTGGACAGTCAGCAAGCAAAGCCAGAGCAAGATCGAGGCAGCCGAGATGTGGTTTCTAAGAAGAATGTTGAGAGTTCCATGGACAGCAAAGAAAAGAAACGAGACAGTCTTGATGGAGGCAGACACAAATAGATCACTCATAAGGAAGATTAGGAAAAGACAGACAACATTTATAGGCCATTTTATGAGGAAGGGGCATTTTGAGAACCTGGTCACAATGGGAAAGCTGGAGGGAAAGAGAGCACCATGTAGACCCAGGGAGAGAATGCTGGACGGACTTGCAGAGTGGCTGGGGATGAGGAGGGTGGGGGAGATGCTGAGTGCAACGAGAGATAGAGATGGATGGAAGTCCATGGTCGCCAACGCCATGCGGCAGGGCACCTGATGATGATGACACTTGTAGCTACACAACTGATTGCAAATAATTCTCACATAACATGAAATCTAAGAACAATTTTGCTGTAATCTGGACTATTTCTGATTAAAGTCAGCAAAAGATGTCATTAGCTTTTGATAGAAAATGATTACAGAATTGTGATAGATGTGCATGACTTGATGCTACTGGGATTATGTATTTGACAGATATGATTCAGGAACAGAGATGTCTGTTTTGAACATGTCAAATGATTGTCTTGGAAAAATAACAAATTTTCTTGAATTTGTCACACACACACACACACACACACACACACACACACACACACACACACACACACACACACACACACACACACACACACACACACACACACACACACACACACACACACACACGCACGCACACCACACACAAACACTCACACAACACACACACACACACACACACACACCACACACACCACCACCACCACAAACAACACCATCAACAAAAACCGACCACATACACATACATTCCTACATGGAAACGAATGCACACAAAATTAGGCAGATACACAATATATCACTCAGTGGCTCGTGCTATGTAACGAGCAAGAAAGCAAAGAGAGGTGGTGAGAGAAAATGGTGAGAGTATAGGGGGGTGGAAGCGATGGGAGTGATTTCTTCTTGAAATTGGACCCGTTTTATTTTTTTCCAAAATACTCTGAAATTGTCATTTGAGAATAATCACTGACATTTACACTGTGCACACATCGCAAAGCCTTGTTGCTGCATCATATTCTATGGACGTGAGATGCCATCATAAGTGCAGCACCAAGTTCTTTTAAGAGTCTGTCTGTCTGTCTGTCTGTCTGCCTGCCTGTGTTATTTAGCACTGCATCTTTCATACAATGCCAGAACAACCCCAATCGCTGAATGTCAGTCTCGGGAGAAATCTTTTTTCTCCTCCAACCAGCATGAAACCATTATCCCCCCGACAGATTTTTGGGCCTTGGCAACAGAGGAGGGAAAATTACGACATCGTTCCAGCATAAAACCTTCAACAACTCTGCAAATTTGCACCCAGCCAAATTGCCAGGCAACGAGGCTCCACGCTTATGAATACTGGGACCTGACGCTCTTGAGTTGTTCGACATTGCCCGTGAAATAGCTGGGATTGATACAGGGTGATTTTTATCGCGTGTGGGTTTCCGGCAGTTGGGGAGATTATGTATGATTTTTTTTTTACCTTCAGAGATGGAGTTTTTCTGTGTCTGTGTCTGTCTGTATGTCTGTGTGTCTGTTCTGTCTGTATGTCTGGTCAGTCTGTCATGTTCTGTTCTCTTCTGATCTGTTCTGTTCTGTTCTGATCTGTCTGTCTGCCTGTCTTTCTGTCTGTCTGGTTGGCTGGCTGACTGTCTGTCTGTCTGTTTGTTTGTTTGTTCTGTTTTGTTTTGTTCTGATCTGTCTGTCTGTCTGCCTGTCTTTTTGTCTGTCTGTCTGGTTGGCTGGCTGACTGTCTGTCTGTCTGTTTGTTTGTTCTGTTCTGTTTTGTTTTGATCTGTCTGTCTGTCTGCCTGTCTTTCTGTCTGTTTGGTTGGTTGGCTGAGTGTATGTCTGTCTGTTTGTTCTGTTCTGTTCTCTCTTGTTCTGTTCTGATTTGTCTGTCTGTCTGTCTGTCTGTCTACTTGCCTCCCTGCCTCCCTGACTGCCTGTCTGTCTGTCTGTCTGTTGTTTTGTTTTGGCTGTCTGTCTGTCTGTTAGCTGTCTGTCAGTCTGGTCTGTCTGATTTGTCTGTCTGTTAGTCTGTCTGTCTGTCCATCTGTCTAACAGGAAAAGTGATTGATCTACAGATATAAACTTTGAACTTAAAACTTGAGATGTAAGAAAACACTTAATTACTCAAACAGAGTAGCATCAGGTCCCATTGGACATGTCTTACAGCTAGGAGTTGTTGTTCTACACACATGCTGTTGTTTGCATATCAAAGCCGAACCCTGCTGGAATATTTTGTATGTACACTTGAATGTTATATAGAACCAATACTGTTATACGGATGCGAGGCGTGGACAGTCAGCAAAGCAAAGCCAGAGCAAAATTGAGGCAGTCAAGATGTGGTTTCTAAGAAGAATGTTGAGAGTTCCATGGACAGCAAAGAAAACAAACGAGACAGTCTTGATGGAGGCAGACACAAATAGATCACTCATAAGGAAGATTAGGAAAAGACAAGCAACATTTATAGGCCATTTTATGAGGAAGGGGGATTTGGAGCACCTGGTCACAACGGGAAAGCTGGAGGGAAAGAGAGCACCAGGTAGACCCAGGGAGAGAATGCTGGACGGACTTGCAGAGTGGCTGGGGATGAGGAGGGTGTGGGAGATGCTAGGGTCAACGAGAGATAGAGATGGATGGAAGTCCATGGTCGCCAACGCCATGCGGCAGGGCACCTGATGATGATGATGATGATGACGCTTGTAGCTACACAACTGATTGCAAATTCTCACATAACATGAAATCTAAGAACAATTTTGCTGTAAGCTGGACTATTTCTGATTAAAGTCAGCAAAAGATGACATTATTTTTTGATAGAGAAAATGATTACAGAATTGTGATAGATGTGCATGATTTGATGCTACTGGGTTTATGTATTTTACAAATATGATTCAGGAAGAGAGATGTCTGTTTTAAACATGTGAAATGATTGTCTTGGAAAAATAACAACTTTTCTGGAAGTTTTCACACACACACACACACACACACACACACACACACACACACACACACACACAACACACACACACACACACACACACACACACACACTCACACACAGACATACACCAATCACACACACACACTTCCATGCTCAAACACACATGAACACACAGAAGCACACACACACACACACACACAAAACACATACACACACACACAAACACACAAACACAAACACATACACACACTTGCAATCTCAAACACACATACGCACGCACGCACACACACACATACACAAACACACACATACACACACATATACAGCAACCCAAAGCAAGAACAACATTCCACTTTTAATGGCAGTCAGTCCATCTTACCCATACCCCAGCATCGACCCATCCATCTTTACAACCTTTTACAACCTCCTGACTTCTTAGAAGAATTTTATGGACATTCTCCTTCATTTTCCTCCATAATTCTACTTCTCCTCTCTATCCATAAAAGCACTAAGCTGAAGCCTCCCTCCTCTTCTCCCCCCACCCCCCCACCCCCCAGATCATTACAAGTCAAAAAATCACCCCTTCATTTTCAGGCTGTGAAGCCGATGCGAAGGGCAAATATTTGCGGGCAGGACAGTTATGCCCCTTGCTTGATGACTGCTTCTATGCCATCCATAATTCCAGTGTAGCGCGCAATTAGAAGTGTCTACTCTATGGTTTCCGGGCCTGCCTTCATATCTCACACAAAGTGACAGCAGGGGAGGAGAATGACGTAACCCTAAAGGTATTGTTGATGGTAGAATATAAAAATATGAATAGGAAAGTGTGGGTGGTGGTGGTTAGGGGTTGTGGGGTTGGAGGGTGAGAAACTAGAAGATGAGAGAGAAGGGAAGATGAAGGAAAAGTGATCAGGAAAGAGAGGACAGAGAGAGGAGAGAATTTGAAAAGAGGGAAGGAGACAGAGGGAGAGAGAGAGGGAACAGAGGAAGAGCTTGTGCTCACATGAGAGAGAGAGAGGGAGAGAGAGAAAGAGAGAGAGAGATGGAGGGGAGAGAGAGAGAAGAGAAAGACAGAGAGAGAGAGAGCAGAGAGAGAGGGAGCAAGAGAGAGAGAGAGAAGGAGGAGAAAGAAATATGTATAGAGAGAGATGAGAAAGAGAGAGAGGGGGAGAGAGAAAGAGAGAGACAGAGGACAGAGTGAGAAAGAAAGAAAGGAAGAGAGAGGGAGAGAGAGAGAGAGAGAGAAAGAAAGACAGAAACAGAGAGAGAGAGAGATAGG
>JAPXFY010000012.1:91008719-91011219 GCA_030674185.1 Monoplex corrugatus | reverse complement strand
CCTTCCAACCAGCCTGAAAGCATTTTCCTCGACAGTTTCGAATCTAGCAATAGAGAGAGGGATAATGACAGTATCATCCCAGCATAAAACCGTCATCAAAATTGTAAATTTACTCCCAAGCAAAAATTGCCAGGTAATGAGACTCTGTGCTTATGAATACTGGAATATGACGGTTTGGAGTGGTTGGTTACACATTGCCTGTAACATGTAGTTCCATTTTTGTCTGTGTGATTTTCCTCCATGCCTGGACTTCCATCACTTTGGGGATTCTGTGTGCTGTTTTTTTTTTTGTACAGTCAGGAATGGAGTTTATCTGTGTCTGTCTCTTTCTGTCTCTGTCTGCTTCTCTCCCTGTGTCTCTGTTCATTTGTCTGTCTGTCTGTCTGTCTCTGTCTTTCTGTCTTGGTTTATCTCTGTGTGTGTGTCTCTCTGTTCATCTGTCTGTTGGTCGGTCTGTCTGTCTGTCTGTCTCTGCCTCTGTCTCTGTCTCTCTGACTCACTCTGTCTCTGTCTTTGTCTCTGTCTCTGATTGTCTGTCTGTCTGTCTTTCTCTGTCTTTCTCTCTGTTCATCTGTCTATCTGTCTGTCTCTCTGTCCTTGTCTCTCTTTGTCTCTGTCTTCGTCTCTGTCTCTGTCTCTCTCTTTATTTCTCTGTCTTTCTCTATCTGTCTTTCTCTATCTGTCTCTCTCTCTGTCTCTCTCTGTCTGTCTCTGCCTCTCTCTTTATCTGTTCCTCTCTCTCTCTGTGTCTCTTGTCTCTGTCTCTCTGTCTCTCTCTGTCTTTCTCCCTGTCTTTCTCTCCCTCTCTCTGTTTCTCTCTCTCTTTCTCTCCCTCTCTCCCTCTGTCTCTGTCTCTCTCTTCCCTCTGTCTCTGTCTTCTGTCTTTCTCTCTGTCTCTCTGTCTCTGTTTCTCTCTTTCTCTCTGTCTGTCTGTCTGTCTGTCTGTCTCCTTCTCTTCTTTTTTTTAATTTTTTTTATTGCTTTGTAAAGAGCCTGTCACAGATGGCCAAAATGGTTTGATTGCTGAATGGGAGTTTCAGTAGAAATATTCCCTCCCCTTCAACCAGCCTGAAATCATTTTCCTCGACAGTTTCCAATCCAGCAATAGAGAGAATGACATTGACAGTATCATTCCAGCATAAAACTGTCATCAAAATTGCAAATTTACTCCCAAGCAAAAATTGCCAGGTAACGAGACTCTGTGCTTATGACAACTGGAATGTGACGGTTTGGAGTGGTTGGTTACACATTGCCTGTAACATGTAGTTCCATTTTTGTCTGTGTGATTTTCCTCCATGCCTGGACTTCCATCACTTCTGTGTACTTCTTTTTTTTTGTACAGTCAGGAATGGAGTTTGTCTGTGTCTGTGTCTCTTTCTGTCACTGTTCTGATACTGTCTTTCAGTCTGTGTCCATCTGTTTGTCTGTCTCTCTGGCTCTGTGTCTGTGTTTCTGTTTCTGTCTCTGTTTTTTCTATCCCTCTTTCTGTCTCTCCGTCTCTTTACGCCTGTCTGTCCGTCTATCTCTCTGTCTATATATGTATGATATATATATATATATATATATATATGTATATATATATATGTATATATATATGTATATATGTATATATAATGTACATATGTATGTATACTCTGTCTATATATATTTAGATATATATTGTATATATATGTAGATAGATAGATAGATAGATTGATTGATAGATAGATAGATAGATAGATAGATAGACAGACAAACAGGTAAATAGATAGATAGATAGATAGATAGATAGATAGATAGATAGATAGATAGATAGATAGATAGATGGATGGATAGATGGATAGATAGATACATAGATACATAGATACATAGAGAAAGTTACTTGAAATACATCAGTTTTAGCTAAACGTGTTGGAGCTAACCGACATTGAAAATATTACTAAAAATTTGAATCTGTAGAAAGGATTAAGGTTACGATCATTTCTGGATGTCTATGACAAACGTGTCAATTGACACATGCCATTAGGAATATGTCTGGTGTATACATAGCATTTTAAGTGCCATCCACTGTGATTTCTTGACGTTCAAAACAAATTTGTGACCTCCCACCACGAAATCCGTCTTAACTCGCAGTCAGTCGAACAGCACTAGGAGCTGAAAAGGTGACTGAGGGTCTATCTTGTGTTTTGACTTTTTCTCAAAATTGATTTCTGTAGACTATAATCTATCCCCCACAGAAATGTTTTCTTGAAAAAATGTTATTAATCAATTTAAATCGGTATTTTAATGCACTGATCGCAGAAGAAAAAAACGCAATCTCGTACCAAAAGTACCTTTTTTTTGTCTGTTATTATGAACCGTAACCTGTACAGTACCCACACATGTAATATACTGATGGAAAGCTCTTTGGTGTACCTTTCAGACAATGACAGCGAAAATTAGAGACAAACTGGGTCAAAGCCACCAAATAAAGAAATTTAAGGAAAATGTGTTGGAGAGCACACAAAAACTTTAGAGGCCG
>JAPXFY010000012.1:90986219-90991219 GCA_030674185.1 Monoplex corrugatus | reverse complement strand
GCTCTTGCGTGCAGTCTGAGAGATTGTATAGAGGATGTCTCCAAGTGGATGAGTGAAAACAAGCTGAAGATGAATGATGATAAAACTGAGCTTATTGTTACTGGTACTAAGTCAAAGGTCAATCAGGTTACTCATGCCCCCATGTCTATCTCTGGTTGTGATGTATCTTTCTCACAAACTGTTAGAAACCTTGGCTTCTATCTGGATGAAACACCGTCTATGGAAGCCCATGTCAAACAGTTGTGCCGTACTCTGTACTATCAGCTACGCAGAATTGGTAAGATTCGCTCCTTCCTTTCCACTGATGCTACCAACAAGCTTGCTGTCTCTTTCATACTATCTAGACTGGACTATTGTAACTCTCTATTCGCAGGTCTCCATGACAATCAACTATCTAAACTTCAGCGCATACAGAACCACGCGGCTCGCCTTGTTCTCCGCAAGCCCAGGCGTGAGAGTGCAAAATCTCTGCTTAGAACGCTTCATTGGCTCCCGGTAAAGGCTAGGATTCAATATAAAGTTGCCTGTCTCTGCTTTCAGTGTATCTATCACGAGAACATGCCATCCTATCTTGCCAACCTCCTGCAGGGTTACAAACCTTCTCGAACGCTCCGCTCTTCTGACACCTCACTGTTGACTGTTCCTCGCTTCTCTCTAGACACCTTTGGTAAAAAATCTTTCTCTGTCTTTGGCCCAAATGTATGGAACTCTCTACCACTGTCTCTCAGAAAAACTAAGTGTTTCTCAACCTTCAAACGGCACCTGAAAACCCACCTCTTTCAAACTCATCTAACCTGAAGAGCCTTAGTTTGCAAGTTTGTCATCAGACTAATCTCTCCTGCCTGTATAACAGTATTTTGTATAAGGGCCTATAGAGCAAGGTGTGTGTGTGCGTGCATGTGTGTATGTGTGTGTGTGTGTGTGTGTGTGTGTGTGTGTGTGTGTGTGTGTGTGTGTGTGTGTGTGTGTGTGTGTGTGTGTGTGTGTGCTTGAGTGAGCATGTGTGTGTATCAATGTATGTGTACAGCTGAGGAAGGGATAGGGGAGAAATTGAGTGGGAAAGAGACTGAAATACTTTAAGAAACTTTTTCAAATCTTTGTTTGTATGTAAATTGTGATGTATGATATGCGAATAGTTCATAATTTGTGAGGAATTTTGATTGTCAAGGTATTAATGCTGTAATACTGAAGTTGTAATGTTTTTCCTGTATATGGATTAGAATTTTTCTGTTTTTATCTTCATTCAAAATATTGATTATAATTTTATGTACAACTATTGCATGCATAAACACACACACACGCATGCAAACATAGCACACGCACACACACACACACACACACACACACTCTCTCTCTCTCTCTCTCACACACACACACACACACACACACACACATTCTTACAAACACACGCGCACAGCAACGCACACGCACGCACACACACATGTACACACACACGTACGCAAGCACACACACGCAGCAATATATAAACACAGTATACCTCTTTATTCATATGAAAAATCTGTTAATCTTTCTTCATTACATAAGTCAGTGTTTAAATTTTAATATTCTGTGGTTTCTTATGTGTCTTCTTACTTGTATAGCTTTAATGTTTGTTGTTATCTTATTGTGTATGTAATTGTGAACATTTTTTATCACCTTTTGCCTTTCTTGCGAAATGTAAAGCGCTGGTGAGCATGTTTTTATATGGAATATGCGCTATACAAATAAACATTATTATTATTATTATTATTATCTCACGGTCTTAGTAAGTCAGGATGCATTATCTCACGGTCTTAGTAAGTCAGGATGTGTTATCTCACGGTCTTAGTAAGTCAGGATGCGTTATCTCACGGTCTTAGAAAGTCATGATGCATTATCTCACGGTCTTAGAGAGTCATGATGCATTATCTCACGGTCTTAGAAAGTCATGATGCATTATCTCACGGTCTTAGAAAGTCATGATGCATTATCTCACGGTCTTAGAAAGTCATGATGCATTATCTCACGGTCTTAGTAAGTCAGGATGTGTCATCTCACGGTCTTAGTAAGTCAGGATGCATTATCTCACGGTCTTAGAAAGTCAGGATGTGTTATCTCACGGTCTTAGTAAGTCAGGATGTGTTGTCTCACGGTCTTAGTAAGTCAGGATGCATTATCTCACGGTCTTAGTAAGTCAGGATGTGTTATCTCACGGTCTTAGTAAGTCAGGATGCATTATCTCACGGTCTTAGAAAGTCAGGATGTGTTATCTCACGGTCTTAGAAAGTCAGGATGTGTCATCTCACGGTCTTAGTAAGTCAGGATGCATTATCTCACGGTCTTAGAAAGTCAGGATGTGTTATCTCACGGTCTTAGTAAGTCAGGATGTGTTATCTCACGGTCTTAGTAAGTCAGGATGTGTTATCTCACGGTCTTAGTAAGTCAGGATGTGTCATCTCACGGTCTTAGTAAGTCAGGATGCATTATCTCACGGTCTTAGAAAGTCAGGATGTGTTATCTCACGGTCTTAGTAAGTCAGGATGTGTTATCTCACGGTCTTAGTAAGTCAGGATGTGTTATCTCACGGTCTTAGAAAGTCAGAATGTGTCATCTCAGGGTCTTAGTAAGTCAGGATGCATTATCTCACGGTCTTAGACAGTCAGGATGTGTTATCTCACGGTCTTAGTAAGTCAGGATGTGTTATCTCACGGTCTTAGAAAGTCAGGATGTGTCATCTCACGGTCTTAGTAAGTCAGGAAGCATTATCTCACGGTCTTAGAAAGTCAGGATGTGTTATCTCACGGTCTTAGTAAGTCAGGATGTGTTATCTCATGGTCTTAGTAAGTCATGGTGTGTCAGGATGTGTTGTCTTTATAAGTCCTAGGTATTATTATTATTATTATCTCACGGTCTTAGAAAGTCAGGATGCATTATCTCAGTCTTAGTAAGTCAGGGTGTATTATCTCACGGTCTTAGTAATTCAGGATGCATTATCTCAGTCTTAGTAAGTCAGGATATGCTAGTTCACGGTCTCAGTAAGCCAGGATGCATTATCTCACCGTCTTAGAAAGTCACGATGTATTGTCTATCTACTTGAGAGTTACATTTAGAAAGATGGAATAATTCTAGAAAGTTGGTTTAATTCTGCGGAAACTTTTGTTGTGTATAAGAACCACAAATGAGTGGACAATAAAATAATTATGAATTCACGAAACAAGGCAGTCCCTCTGAAATAGTTTGGAGTTTGCTCAAGAAGGATTCATCGTACTCGGACGATTCCATATGTGCTCCGCCCAAATCTGCCAACAATTATCTAGCAGATTTTTTTGAGCTTGTGCAAAATCCCATGCGCTGGTAAGGTCTTGACGTCAATATCATCATGTGCCCTGCTGCATGGCGTTGGCGATCATGGCCCTCCATACGAATCTATCCCTTGTTGCTGCAAGTATATCTCCCACCACTACTCTGTCTTCATCCACTTTGCAAGCCCGTCCAACAATTTCTCCCTCGGCCTGTCTGGTTCTCTTTTCCCCTCCAGCTTTCCTGTTGTGATTAGGTGCTCTAATTTCTCTTGCCTCATAAAATGTCTTTAAAAAGTTGCTTGTCTTTTCGTAATCTTCTTTATTAATGTCCTTCTTGTGTCTGCCTCCATCAAGACTGTCTCGTTTGTTTTCTTTGCTGTCCATGGAACTCTCAACATTCTTTTAGAAACCACATTTCAGTTACCTAAATCTTGTTCCAATGTTCTTCTTAGAAACCACATTTCAGTTGGCTGAATCTTGTTCTGACTTTGCATGTTGACTGTCCGCGCCTCACAGCCGTACAACACTGAAGAACTCTGTTCCTGATGTTCATTGATAGGTGTTTGTTGGCAAGAACGCTTTCCATCTTGTTGAGTGCTGTTTAGCTTGGCCGATTCTGCTGGCTATTTCTGATATGCATCCTCTGGCAAAACATCCCCAACACTGAGACTTTGAATAAATGATTCTAGGTTTGAAGACATGCTAGTGACATGAGCGACACGTGAAGGTATCCCATTAGACATGATTCAGAATGTGGGGTAGACACAGAATTAATGTCGTAGCTGACGTAGATATTCATCATCATCATCACCAGGTACCTTACCTCATGGCGTTGGCGACCATGGACTTCCAACCATCTCTATCTCTCGTTGCCCCCAGCATCTTCCCCACCCCCTCATCCCTAGCCACTCTGCAAGTCCGTCCAGCATTCTCTCCCTGGGTCTACCTGGTGCTCTCTTTCCCTCCAGCTTTCCCGTTGTGACCAGGTGCTCCAAATCCCCCTTCCTCATAAAATGGCCTATATATTAGTAGATATTAGTATTTTAAAACAGAGCATTTAAGAGGAAAAGAAATCCTCCTATTTCAATGTTTTATTTCAAGTAAATATACAATAGTTATTCTACATCGCAGTTGCCAGTCCTGGCCGATCGCTCTGACTGTAGAAATTTAAGCAGCAAACACTATTAAAACAGACATGCTTCGTGGATAATCAGTGTTTGTGTATGCGTGTGCTAAACACAATTGGTTCAATCAAAGATAGCCGTTCTCTCTCTCTCCCTCTCCTCTTTCTCTCTCTCTCTCTCTTTCGCTCTCGCTCTCTCTGTCTCTCTTTCTGTCTATCTGTCTGTCTTTCTCTGTCTCTCTCTGTGTCTCTCTCCTCCCCCCCTCCTCTCTCTTCGTCCCTCATTCTCTCTCTTCCGTCCTCTCTTGTTTCTCTCTCTCTCTCTCGCTCTCTCTGTCTCTGTCTCTCCTCTCTCTCTTTCTGTCTATCTGTCTGTCTGTCTTTCTCTGTCTCTTTTGTCTCTCTCTCTTCTCTCTCCTCCATCTCTCTGTCTCTCTCTCTCTCTCTTTCTATCTATCTTCTGTCTGTCTTTCTCTGTCTCTCTCTGTGTCTCTCTGTTGTCTCTCTCTCTCTCTCGCTCTCTCTGTCTCTGTCTCTGTCTCTCTCTTGTCTCTCTGTGTCTCCCTCTCCCCCCCCTCTCTCTCTCTCGTCCCTCA
>JAPXFY010000012.1:90963719-90978719 GCA_030674185.1 Monoplex corrugatus | reverse complement strand
TCTCTCTGTCTTCTCTCTGTCTCAGTCTGTATGTCTGTCTCTGTTAATCTGTCTCTCCCCCTCTCTATTTTCTCTACGTGTTTTTCTGGCTCCGTGAATGTGCATGTTTGTCTGATATTGTCTGTCTGTTCACCTCCGTCATCTCTATGTCTCGAGTTCGATCCTAGCCCGCATCATCAAAAACCTGGCCCCGTCCCCTGCCCATCGTAGCAATGTTTCCATCGTTCTGGTGGTGACAGCTTAGTGTTTCACAGGTCCCTCGCCCTCTCCCCTCTCCATATTTCAGCACCATGCCAGTGCCCGCAAAGGGTTTTCCGCATACTCAGGAAGTCTGCTAGATAATTGCTGGCAGGTTTGGGTGGAGCGCTTATGGATTGTTTGAGTGTGATGGAGCCCTCTTGGTCAAACTCCAAATTTCAAACTCTTTGTCTGTTTATCTGTCTGTCTGTCTGCCTGTCTCTCTGTCTCTGTCTTTTTCTCTGTCTGTCTCTTTTTGTCTCTTTCTCTTTCTCTGTCTCTCTGTCTCTGTCTGTCTTTGTCTCTGTCTCTCTCTGTCTATTTTTGTCTCTGTCTCTCTCTGTCTCTGTCTCTCTCTGTCTCTATCTGTCTCTCTCTCTGTCTCTCTCTGTCTGTCTCTGTCTCTGTCTCTGTCTCTCTCTCTCTCTGTCTCTATCTCTCTCTGTCTCTCTCTGTCTCTTTTTGTCTCTGTCTCTGTCTCTTTCTGTCTCTGTCTCTCTTTGTCTCTGTCTCTCTCTGTCTCTCTCTGTCTCTCTCTGTCTCTGTCTCTCTCTGTCTCTCTCTGTCTCTCTCTGTCTCTGTCTCTGTCTGTCTCTGTCTGTCTCTGTCTGTCTGTCTCTCTCTCTCTTTTTCTCTTCTCTCTCTCTTGTTTTGTCGCCCCGTCTGATTGAGATTTTGTCGCTGTTATTAGCACTACGACTACAAATATTTTGCTGTGTGTGTGTGTGTGTGTGTGTGTGTGTGTGTGTGTGTGTGTGTGTGTGTGTGTGTGTGTATGTGTGTGTGTGTGTGTGTATGTGTATGTGTGTGGTGTGTGCATGTGTATGTGTGTGTGTATGTGTGTGTGTGTGTGTGCATGTGTGTGTGTGTATGTGTGTGCGTGTGTGTGCATGTGCATGTGGTTGTATGTGTATGTGCGATATTGAAGTATTGGCCAGCTCATGGGTGTATGGCCTGCTCGTGGGTTTATGTGCAGGTTTAAGGCTTGTGCCATGATCACCATACACATGGCACCTGTGACGTTAGTGCATGTGGAATTCGTTCCGAGCGCGTAGACGTCCTCTTGAGAAACTGAAACTGAAATATTTGATAGTTGTTATGTAAAATGTCCAATATAGCGCGTTAGTAAGTACAGACGTGGACTCAAGATTTGATATCTTGAGTTCAATCCCTGCCCGCAACATTAAAATCTGGCCTGTTGGCTGCCCGTCTTAATGTTTTCATCATTCTGGTGGTGTCAACTTAGTGTTGCATAGGTCCACTGGCCTGTTGGCTGCCCATCTTAATGTTTCCATCATTCTGGTGGTGCCAGCTTAGTGTTTGATAGGTCCGCTGGCCTGTTCGCTGCCCGTCTTAATGTTTCCATCATTCTGGTGGTGTCAGCTTAGTGTTTGATAGGTCCACTGGCCTGTTGGCTGCCCATCTTAATGTTTCTATCATTCTGGTGGTGTCAGCTTAGTGTTGCATATGTCCACTGGCCTGTTGGCTGCCCGTCTTAATGTTTCCATCATTCTGGTGGTGTCAGCTTAGTGTTGCATAGGTCCAATGGTCTGTTGGCTGCCCATCTTAATGTTTCCATCATTCTGGTGGTGTCAGCTTAGTGTTTGATAGGTCCACTGGCCTGTTGGCTGCCCATCTTAATGTTTCCATCATTCTGGTGGTGTCAGCTTAGTGTTTGATAGGTCCGCTGGCCTGTTGGCTGCCTATCTTAATGTTTCCATCATTCTGGTGTTGTCAGCTTAGTGTTTAATAGGTCCACTGGCCTGTTAGCTGCCTGTCTTAATGTTTCCATCATTCTGGTGGTGTCAGCTTAGTGTTGCATATGTCCACTGGCCTGTTGGCTGCCCGTCTTAATGTTTCCATCATTCTGGTGGTGTCAGCTTAGTGTTGCATAGGTCCACTGGTCTGTTGGCTGCCCATCTTAATGTTTCCATCATTCTGGTGGTGTCAGCTTAGTGTTTGATAGGTCCGCTGGCCTGTTGGCTGCCTATCTTAATGTTTCCATCATTCTGGTGTTGTCAGCTTAGTGTTTAATAGGTCCACTGGTCTGTTCGCTGCCCGTCTTAATGTTTCCATCATTCTGGTGGTGTCAGCTTAGTGTTGCATATGTCCACTGGCCTGTTGGCTGCCCGTCTTAATGTTTCCATCATTCTGGTGGTGTCAGCTTAGTGTTGCATAGGTCCACTGGTCTGTTGGCTGCCCATCTTAATGTTTCCATCATTCTGGTGGTGTCAGCTTAGTGTTTGATAGGTCCACTGGCCTGTTGGCTGCCCATCTTAATGTTTCTATCATTCTGGTGGTGTCAGCTTAGTGTTGCATATGTCCACTGGCCTGTTGGCTGCCCGTCTTAATGTTTCCATCATTCTGGTGGTGTCAGCTTAGTGTTGCATAGGTCCACTGGTCTGTTGGCTGCCCATCTTAATGTTTCCATCATTCTGGTGGTGTCAGCTTAGTGTTTGATAGGTCCACTGGCCTGTTGGCTGCCCATCTTAATGTTTTCATCATTCTGGTGGTGTCAGCTTAGTGTTTGATAGGTCCGCTGGCCTGTTGGCTGCCTGTCTTAATGTTTCCATCATTCTGGTGGTGTCAGCTTAGTGTTGCATATGTCCACTGGCCTGTTGGCTGCCCGTCTTAATGTTTCCATCATTCTGGTGGTGTCAGCTTAGTGTTGCATAGGTCCACTGGTCTGTTCGCTGCCCGTCTTAATGTTTCCATCATTCTGGTGGTGTCAGCTTAGTGTTGCATGGGTCCACTGGTCTGTTCGCTGCCCGTCTTAATGTTTCCATCATTCTTTTAGTGTCAGCTTAGTGTTTGATAGGTCCACTGGCCTGTTCGTTGCCCATCTTAATGTTTCCATCATTCTGGTGCTGTCAGCTTAGTGTTTGATTGGTCCCTTCTCCCTTTTCTCCGTTTCAAGACCTTGCCAGCGCGTAGGGTTTTGTGCAGGCTCAGGAAATCCGTCAGATAATTGCTGGCAGATTTGGGTGGAGCGCATACGGAGTTGTTCGAGCATGGTGAATCCCTCTTGAAATAACTCCAATAATCCCCGTATAGCAAGGAATGCCTCATGGTACTGTTGTCTATAATGTGTGTAATTTTAAACTGCTTTGTGTGACCATAATCCAAGGTATTTGACCAGTGAAGGGACAAGCAGTCATGATGAGAAAGGAATTGTTCCTGGCAAAAATTCTGTGAAAAATATCACTTTCTTAAAAGGTCAGATATTGTCCTATGACCCTGAAGTTGCAAGAGACTGAGACGGTAGAATGTTTTTATTTTTTCTAAATAAATTGTTACATTGGGTGTTCAAATACACATCACAATAATACAAAAATGTCCTTCACCCATCAAGCAACATAACCTCCCACCACTAGTCGTCATCATCATCATCATCATCACCATCATCATCATCATCATCATCATCATCATCATCATCATCATCATCACATCATCATCATCATCATCATCATCATCATCATCATCACCATCATCATCAATCGTCATCATCACCACCACCACCACCATCATCATCATCATCATCATCATCATCATCATCATCATCATCATCATCATCATCATCATCATCACATGCCCTTCATACTAATCTATCCCTTGACGCTGCAAGTACGTCTCCCACCCTCTCTGTCCTCAGCCACCATGCAAGTCCGTCCAGTATTTTTTCCCTGGGTCTACCTGATGCTCTTTTTCTCTCCAGCGTTTCTGTTATGACCAGGAACTCTAATTTCTCTTGCCGCACCCCCCCCCCCCCTAGTAGTAGTAACTCTTGTTTACCAGACTTTTTTTTCACCTTTTTTTAATTCATTTTTTAACAGGAATAGACATCAACAGACAATGTACTAACAAAACAAAACAAAAAACAAATAATAATAATAATTTCAATTCATAACAATTGTTCACATAAAAAAAAAAGAAAAGAAAACATATAGCCTAAAACCTATTGTTTACCAGACTTACCAAAAACCATATTAATGCACATTCATGGAATGGAATGAATCTATTAATGTCTGTTCACAATAGTGATTTTAGACACACATACACACACACACACACCACACACACACAAACACACACACACACACAAAACAACACACACCACACACACACAATTCATGGCAGTATAATGAACCATCGTAAGGATACACAGCTAGAACCTGCCACGGGGTAAAACTGACGCATGTATAGACTATAGTGTTGCTGCTGTATTGACAGACCCGTAAGTTTATAGTCTCTCTACCACCACCATTCACATCATTTCTATTCACCTTCCTAGTTCTTTGATCCCTTTTCAGTGGTCTTTCTTTTCTCTGTCTGTCTCTGTCTATTGGTCTGTCTGTCTGTCTCTGCTGTCAGTCTCTCTGTCTGTCTCTTTCTGTTGTCTCTGTCTCTGTCTGTTGTTCTCCCACTCTGCCTCTTTCTCTCTCTCTTTCTGTTTGTCTGTCTGTTTTGTCTGCCTGTCTTGACTCTCTTTCTGTTTGTCTGTCTGTCTTGTCTGTCTCTGACTCTCTTTCTGTTTGTTCTGTCTGTCTCTGCTGTCTTTCTGTTGTTCTGACTGTCTCTTCTCTGTCTCTCTTCTGTTTGTCCTGCCTGTCTCTGTCTGTTTTCTGTTGTCTGTCTGTCTCTGTCTGTCTCTGTCTGTCTTTCTTTGTCTGTCTGTCTCTGTCTCTCTTTCTGTTTGTCCTGTCTGTCTCTGTCTGTCTCTGACTGTCTTTCTGTTTGTCCTGCCTGTCTCTGTCTGTCTCTGACTCTCTTCTGTTTGTCCTGTGTCTCTGTCTGTCTCTGACTCTCTTTCTGTTTGTCTGTCTGTCTCTGTCTGTCTCTGACTCTCTTTCTGTTTGTCCTGTTGCTCTGTCTGTCTCTGACTCTCTGTTTGTCTTGCCTGTCTCTGTCTGTCTCTGACTGTCTTTCTGTTTGTCCTGTCTGTCTCTGTCTGTCTCTGACTCTCTTTCTGTTTGTCCTGTCTGTCTCTGTCTGTCTCTGACTGTCTCTCTGTTTGTCCTGCCTGTCTCTGTCTGTCTCTGACTCTCTTTCTGTTGTCCTGTCTGTCTCTGTCTGTCTCTGACTTCTTTCTGTTTGTCCTGTCTGTCTCTGTCTGTCTCTGTCTGTCTCTGACTCTCTTTCTGTTTGTCCTGTCTGTCTCTGTCTGTCTCTGGCTCTTTTTCTGTTTGTCCTGTCTGTCTCTGTCTGTCTCTGTCTGTCTCTGACTCTCTTTCTGTTTGTCCTGTCTGTCTCTGTCTGTCTCTGTCTGTCTCTGACTCTCTTTCTGTTTGTCTGTCTGTCTCTGTCTGTCTCTGACTCTCTTTCTGTTTTTCCTGCCTGTCTCTGTCTGTCTCTGTCTGTCCTTCTGTTGTCCTGTCTGTCTCTGTCTCTGTCTGTCTTTCTGTTTGTCCTGTCTGTCTCTGTCTGTCTCTGACTCTCTCTCTCTCTCTCTCTCTCACTCTCACTCTGTCTCTGACGTTATCTGTCTGTGTCAATCTCTAGATGTAAATGAAGAGCGGAAATATGTGTCTATTATCTTCGTAGATAATGTTCTCTTTTGTTCTCTTCTGTACTCTCTTTTCTTCTCTCTCTCTCCTCTCTCCTCTCTCACTCACACACACACACACACACACACACACACACACACACACACACACACACACACACACACACACACACACACACACACACACACTCAGTCTGTCTGTCTGTCTCTCTCACTTTGTGGTGTGTCTGTGTGTGTGTGTGTGGTTCTGTCTCTCTCCATCTCCCTCCCTCACTCTCATTCTGGCTGTCTGTCTGATTGTCTGTCTGTCTGTCTGTCTCTTTCTCCGTCCCCCCTCTCCTTCTCTCTCTCTCTCTCTCTTAGTTACTTTCTCCTTTTTCGTCCATTTTCTCCCAAACCCTCCCCTTCTCCCTCCTTCCTTCAAACACAAGAACCTCAGAGGTCAGAGGTGTTCGCCCTGAAACTCAATGTTGTAGTCAATTAAGAGTGTTGACAGTCAGTGACGTTGACCTCCCCCACCCCACCCCCCACCACACACACACACACTGACCGGGAGCGCCCGAGATGGCTTTTTCCTGCCGCCCAGACAAGACCAAACGAGCCGCCCCATAATGAGCACCTTTCCGTCTCTTCCTGTTTGCCTAGGTCTCCTGGGAGGTAAGGGGCTAACCCCGGTTTTTGTCCACCACCCGGGTCTCTTGAAAGGGGATCCCCTTCTCCTCCTCCTCCTTCTCCTCCACCTCTTCTTCTTCAGCCCACCTTGAACGTCCATGGAGCTCAGGCCACGATGGTGGCTCGTGGAGAGCGTGTTGTAGGGTTTCTGTAGACCTTGGAAGTTAAAGGTTCTTGGAGGTGGGGTTCAGGGTTGGTTGGGGGGGGGGGGGTTCCATGGGTGGGGTTGGGGTGGGGGTTCTGGCTGAGACTGGTTCCACAAGTGAGCTGATTTTGGGACTGGGGGTTCGGGGGTTGGGGTGGAGGGGTGTAAGAGAATTTAGGTTGGGGGTGTTTCTTTTTTGTTTGTTTGTTTTCATTTATTCGTTTGTTTGTTTGTTGTGTGTGTGTGTGTGTGTGTGTGTGTGTGTGTGTGTGTGTGTGTGTGTGTGTGTTGTGTGTGTGTGTGTGTGTGTGTGTGTCTGTGAGTGTGTGTGTGAGTGTGTGTGTGTTAGTGTAGTGTTGTGTGTATGTATGTATGTATGTATGTATGTAGTGTATGCATCATGCATGTATGTTGTATGTATGTATGTATTATGTATGTATGTATGTAGTTATGTATTTATGTATGTATGTGTGCGGCGGCGTATGTGTATGTGTGTGCGTACGTGTGTATACGTATATGCGTGCGTAGTGTGTGTGTGCGTGCGTATGTATCGTTGTGAATGTGTGTATGTGTGTGTGTATATATGTGTGTGTGTGTGTTTATTGGTTCCTAAACTATAGGCAAAACAAATAAGAAACATTTCTGCGTGTGTAACACGTCAAAATGTCTCCACATCCAAACTTGCTCTTGAAATCTACTTCAAACATACATATTCCAACAAACTCTGTTTCGTACAATTTCAACAAAGAACATTGATCGTAACAATGAAAAGTACGAATGCGTTGGTAAAGTCACATACAATAAGGAGGAGAAGAGAAATAATCGAAAGAAAAGCAGGTGCCATTTTGACAACTGTTAGCCAATCAGATTCATCCATTCGGACTCCAATATATATGACGTAAGCTAAAAAGCCCTTATTTGGCGAGCAAACTGAGTTCCGCACGTCTGTATAATGTAACGTAACAATTATATCATGAACTTTAAAAGGTCTGGACCCATGTATGAAACTGTCGGGACAATTTATTGAATGGGTGAATGTCATGCCCTTAGAAAATGTTTTGTTAGACATGGACAAGCACCAAATGCTTGATGAATGTAATGTTGGTGTAATGAGGGGCTTTTTTGCTTATCATATGTACATACGTATATGCATACGCCTGTCTGTCTGTCTATCTATCTATCTATCTATCTATCTATCTATCTATCTATCTATCTATCTATCTATCTATCTATCTATCTATCTATATGTACACATATATGTATCATCATCATCAGGTGCCCTGCCGCATGGCGTTGGCGATCATGGACTTCCATCTGTCCTCTATCTCTCGTTGCCCCTAGCATCTCCCCCACCCTCCTCGTCCCCAGCCACTCTGCAAGTCCGTCCAGCATTTTCTCCCTGGGTCTACCTGGTGCTCTCTTTCCTTCCAGCTTTCCCGTTGTGACCAGGTGCTCCAAATCCCCTTTCCTCATAAAATGGCCTTAAATGTTTCCTGTCTTTTCCTAATCTTCCTTATTCTACTTGTGTCTGCCTCCATCAAGACTGTTCGTTTGTTTTCTTTGCTGTCCATGGAACTCTCAACATTCTTCTTAGAAACCACATCTTGGCTGCCTCAATCTTGTTCTGGCTTTGCTTGTTGACTGTCCACGCCTCACATCCTACAACAGTATTGGTTCAATATAACATTCAAGAACTCTCTTCCTGATGTTAACTGATAGGCATATACATCCTAAGAACTATCATAGAGAGATCAAATGAGATGAATAAGGATTTGTATTTATGCTTTGTTGAACTACACCAAGGCTTTCGATCGGGTAAGACATGATGAATTGATCAACCAACTGGAGAGACTCAATGTTGATGGAAAAGATCTACGAATAATCAGAAATATGTACTGGGAACAAACAGCTGCAATGAGAATAGCAAACAATGTAAGCTCTTTCCAAAATATCAAAAGAGGAGTCAGATAGGGTTGTGTTTTGTCACCAGATCTGTTTTCACTTTACAGCGAAAACATCACGAGAAACCTAGAAGAAGACCCTAGATTAAAGGTTGGAGGGAAAATGATAAACAACATTCGATACGCAGATGACACCGTGCTAATTGCAGAAAATGAAAGGGACTACAAAACCTTGTGAATATACTAGAAATAGAAAGCAAAGGTAAGGGGCTGGAACTAAACAGCAGGAAGACTGAAGTCATGGTGATCAGTAAAAAACATGAAATCCCCTCCTGCAAAATAACAGCAAATGGTACAACCTTGACACAGGTTGATAAATTCAAATACCTGGGAACGATCATTTCATCAGACGGCAGGTGCACATCAGAAATAGCCGGCAGAATCGGCCAAGCCAAAACAGCATTCAAGAAGATGACAAGCATTCTTACCAATAAATATATGTATATATATGCATATATGTATATCATCATCATCATTAGCCCTTCCGCATGGCGTTGATGATCATGGCCCTCTTTTGTCGCTGCAAGTACACCTCTCACCCTCTCTGTATTCATCTACTCCTCAAGTCCGTCCAATTTTTTTTTCTCCCTGGGTCTACCTGGTGCTCTTTTTCCCTCCAGCTTTCCTGTTGTGATTAGGTGCTCTAATTTCTCTTGCCCCATAAAATATCCTATAAATGTTGCTTGGTTTCTTTTTCCTAATCTTCTTTACATGTAATATTCTTTTTGTATTTGCCTATTTCAAGACTGTCTCGTTTATTTTCTTTGCTGTCCATCATGATCATCATGTGCCCTGCCCATTGCGTTGGCGATCAAGGGCCCGCCATATGCATCTATCCCTTGTCGCCTCAAGCACATCTTCCACCCTCTCTGTCCTCAGCCACTCTGCAAGTCCGTCCAATATTTTCTCCCAGGGTCGACCTGGTGTTCTCGTTCCCTCCAGCTTTCCTTTGTGACCAGGTGCTCTAATTCCACTTTCTTCATAAAATGGCCTATAAACGTTGCTTGTTTTTTCCCTAATCTTCCATATCAATGATCGTCTTGTGTCTGCCTCCATCAAGACTTGCTGTCCATAGAACTCTTAATATTCTTCTTAAAAAACACATTTTAGCTGCCTGAATTTAAAAACAAAACAAACTTCTTTTATTTATCTTTTTGCTCCAAACCAAACGGACACCAAACATACAATATGGCATCGAAAATGCGATAAAAAATCATATACATATGAAAAAAAACATCGCCGACATACGAACTCTTTACAACACACAGACACACATAATGACATTTTATACATCGGACACAGCGCTCGTGGTCTTCTGGTCTAAAAGCACTTATGTGAATAGACGTTAAAAGAAATAACGAACGAACGAACACAGCGCTCGAGTTGATTTCCATACTCTAACACCACCAGTGCCAAACAACGGAGAATATTCTTTTCCCAACATTTTTCTTTTATTCATTTTCCTTTGTAATAAACATCAAAACGCCAGGAAGATTATTAATTTCGTCTGTTATTACAGTCAAGAAATTATGCTGTTCATATTTGATATCATAGTCTTAACAAAAGTACCTTTCGTGTGAACACCGCGAGAGCGTATTTGGTGGACATAATACTACTGGGTGGAGTGGGGGGGTGGGGGTCGGGGAGGGTTGGTGGGGTCGGGGTGGGGGGGAGGGTAGGGAGGGGGGATGTAGAGGGGTGACAGAACGACCGTGGTGTGGTCTGGTTGGGTCTATTCCAGTTTCTGATCCGTTGACTGTTTGCTTTCAGTTGCTGGATCGTTAAAAGCTCATGACAAACAGGTTTTCGTTTCCTGGGTTTGTGTCAACTGAGAAAGTGTGGGTTGGTGAGTCGGAGGGTGGTGTGGTCCTTTCGCCCCCCCCCTCTCTCTCTTTCTCTTTCTCTCTCTCTTTCTCTCACTCTCTGTCTCTGTCTCTGTGTCTCTCTGTCTTTCTTTCTCTCTCTCTCTCTCTCTCACACACTCTCTCTCTTTCTCTCTCTCTCTCTCTGTCTCTGTCTCAGTCTGTCTCTGTCTCTCCGTCTCTCTCTGTCTCTGTGTGTGTGTTTCTCTCTCTCTTTCTTTATATACATATATATAAGTATATCTGTCTCTCTGTCTGTCTCTTTCTGTGTCTGTGTGTGTGTGTGTGTGTGCCTCTCTCTCTTTGTCTGTCTTTCTGTTCTGTCTCTGTCTGTCTTTCTGTCTGTCTGTCTGTCTCTCTGTCCCTGTCTCTGTGCCTGTCTGTCTGTTTGTCTCTCTCTCTTTCTCTCTGGCTATGTCTCTGTCTCATTCTGTCTCTGTCTGTCTCTGTTTGTCTGTCTCTGTCTGTCTCTGTCTTCTCTCTCTGTGTCTCTCTCTGTCTCCTCTCTCTGTGTCTCTATCTGTCTGTCTCTCTCTGTCTCCTCTCTTTCTGTCTCTGTCTGTCTGTCTCTCTCTCTCCGTCTCTGTCTCTTTCTCTGTCTCTATCTCCCTCTCTCGCTTTCTCTTTCCCTCTCTCTGTCTGTCTCTCTCTGTCTCCTCTCTTTCTGTCTCTGTCTGTCTGTCTCTCTCTCTCCGTCTCTGTCTCTATCTCTGTCTCTATCTCCCTCTCTCGCTCTCTCTTTCCCTCTCTCTCTCTCTGTCTGTTTGTCTGTCTGTCTGTCTCTCTGTCTGGCTGTCTGTCTGGCTGTCTGTCTGTCTGTCTGTCTCTCTGTCTTTCTCTCTCTGTCTCTCTGTCTGTCTGTCTGTCTCTCTGTCTGTCTGTCTCTCTCTCTGTGTCTTTCTCTCTCTGTCTCTCTGTCTGTCTGTCTCTCTCTCTGTCTTTCTCTGTCTGTCTGTCTGTCTGTCTCTCTCTCCCAGCACAGACTGACTGCCTTCCCACATCGGTTGTATTTGGAGCTGGTGTGGATCTGGTGGCCTGTACCGAGACCGCTTTACGTCACTGAAGTTCTGAGGTTGGCGGGCCTACATAACCCTTGTTTAATTAACCTTTTGACTCCCACACCCTGTCCACCAACTGCAAAAACTTAAACCCTTTGATTCCCTCACCCTATTCACCAGCTTCCAGCAGGAAGCTGGTGAATAGGGTGAGGGAATCAAAGGGTTAAGTTTTTGCTTTGCTAGCATGGTTAACAATGCAGGATGCTGGGTGGACAGGGTGCGGGAGTCAAAGGGTTAATACAGTGACAGCATTGGTTTTGTATTAACTTTAGTCAGTCGCTTTTTATTCTGTACATGCTGTTTGTGAAAGTGTTATAGTATTGAAATGCATATAGTAGTCAAGCTATTTTTTGGTGTTGTTGTTGTCTTAAGTTAAATCCCGAGATGACCTTTGTGGTCGGCTTAGCTGTTGAGAACAAACAAATGAACTAGCAAGCGAACAAACAAACAAACAAACAAACAAAACAAACAAACAAACAAACAAAACGAACAAACAAACAAGCAAAGAAACAAACGAACGAACGAACGAACGAACCAACCAACCAACCAATCAACTAAACCAACCAACCAAACCAACCAACCAACCAACCAAAAAAACCAACCAACCACAACCAACCAACCAACCAACCAACCAACCAACCAACCAACCAACCAACCAACCAACCAACCAACCAGCCAGCTAACCATCCAACCAACCAATCAACCAACCAACCAACTAACCATCCAACAAACAAACAAACAAACAAAAACAAACAAAACAGAAGACAGACAGACAGAACAGATCCAGATCCAACAAAAACGGTAAACTGATTGAACCGTTTGCAACACAATGTGTCTTTTATGTTCCAACTTTGTCTTTAGTAGTTGGTGTTAACAATTAACAGAAATAAGTTGTGCTTATACGCAATTCCTTCAACACCAAAATACAGTCCCCAGTAGCTCAGTTGGCTTGAGCGTCGGATTCACATGCTAATGGTTGTGGGTTCGAATCCCGGGGTGCGCTATATTAAAATGGCCATCTCGCTGTCCCATCTTAACATCATTGTTGTTCTGGTGGTGTGGGTATATGATTACATAGGTCCCCCTTCCCCCACTTCCCTGGGATGGTTATCCCCGTCGGCCATATCACCTGAGGTGGGTGTCGACGTAAAAACTCAACCAAATCAATCAATCAATCAGTCAATCAACCAAACCAACAAACAAATCCACACTCACATATAAATCATTAAAGAAAGAAATATTTTCTTCTTCGTCTTTCGTTCACCTTCTACGTGGTCCGGCCATTTCTGGCATTGCATTAGCCGATTATTGTCGGCTGCCATTCTTAGCCCTGTTATGGTGTTGTGTCCCAGGTTCGATACGTCCCAGGTTCGATACGTCCCAGGTTCGATACGTCCTATTGGTTCGATACGTCCTATGTTCAATACTCCCAGGTTCGATATCAGTCCGTCCAGGTTCGATACGTCCCATGTTCAATACGTCCCAGGTTCGATACGTCCTATGTTCGATACGTCCTATGTTCGATACATCCAGGTTCAATACATCCAGGTTGTTACGTATTAATTAATATTTATATATAGCGCAAAATCTTGATAAAATCAAATCTAAGCGCTGAAACAGCACACGCACGCACAACGCACACACACACACACACACACACACACACACACACACACACACACACACGCATGGCTATGAATGGGAGAAAAAATAAAAGCCATGGAAAATTATAAAGAGCATATTATATACAATTATATATTACAATGTGATTCCCCTCTGAGTGGAGACAGGCTGCAGAGGGGGTTGAGTGAGGTCAGGATTTTATGCAGAGGAGAAAAGGTTCTACACGTCCCATGTACGATACGTCCCAGGTTCGATACGTCCCAAGTTCGATGTGTCCCTGGCTCGATATGTCGTAGATCGAGGGATCAGTTTTAGGGCAAAAAGTGGATACACCGTGTCACACGAAAAACAGTATGTATCATGTTTTAGATGTTGCGTCATGATTAAGACAAAAATTGTCCAACGAAATTGTATGCCTGTGATGTATTGAACTTGGGACATAAATAACCTATGTCGTCGGACATGTGGCGTTGAACCTGTGACGTCGAACCTGGGACGTATCGAACCAGAGGCGTATCGTACACGGGAAGTATTGGAACTGAGACGAATCGAACTGTGACGTATCGAACATGGGACGTATCGAACCTGGGAAGTATCGAACCTGGGACTATCGAACATAAGACGTATTGAAATGACCCTATTGTAGATGGGGTCCGAGGATTAGATTCGAATGGGTCAACACATGGACAGCCCCCCCCCCCTTCCCCTTTGCTTGATGAAATGACTATCGAATGGCGTCAGGAGCTTGTGAGGTGATTGTCCGGAGAGTGGTGAGGCATTGGTGCTGCGGGTCCCATCCGCACCCTCGTGGTGTTTCTTGTTAACTTCGGCTTGTGGCTTGACCGCTGACTTCAGGGAACCAGGCCTGATGACTGCAGGGAAAGACCTACTTGCTGCTAGGAACGACGGCAAATTTGGGATCCCTTTCGGGGCATGTCAGACCTTGCTGAACAGCAACATGGGTTGTGTGTCTGGAACATCATGCCTGGCTACTTTTCGCGGCCGTTCAACCAACCTCTGTGATTGAAGTAAGGCAACGTTGGGAGCTTCCGATTGCTAATTCTCGCGACTATAATGAGGGGAAAGGAGCTGGTAGCTATGCGAGCTGGTGGCAGGGCGGGCTGCCTGAAAGAGAGATGAAGACCAGAGTGGGGCGAAGAGAGGGTCGTCCATTCTCTCTTGGTCCAGAGGCTGGGCTGGACCTGGTTGGTGAGCGTTGTGTGGCTGTTCCCGGGGTTTGTCATCTCCCCACCTTGCCATTCGGTTTGTAAACAAGGATAACTGATGACTGGGTCCAAAGGGGACATGCAACGTATGGACAGCCTCCCTCCCACCTTTACTTGATGAAATGACTATCGAATGGCGTCAGGAGCTTCGAAGGTGATTGTCGGGAGAATGGCGAAGCATTGTTGCTCTGGGTCCCCATCCACACCCTCGGGTGTTTCTTGTTAACTTGTCGCTCCACTTGATGGTAAAGATAACATCGCTGCAATCGTTACGTCTAAATCTTCGCCTCACACCTCTTGGACACCAGACGTCCATTAACCCTTTATCGTCTGAACGTGACTTCCTTTCACATCTGCCACATTCCGCTGCTCATGATCTCAAACATCCAGACGCTTCAAGTCCCTGAGGCTGGCTGAAGGAAGAAGTAGGGGGAGGGGGGGTGAGAAGAAGCATGCACAGAAAAATAAAAATAAAATAAATAAAATAAAAAAATAAAGCGAGGTGGTTAAACATTTGCATTACATTCTAGCCTTCTCTGCTGTGAAGCTGGACATTTGCTTTTCTGTTTTTCATTGATGTGTTCATGAGTACTTGTTTTTCTTTTTTCACGGATACATTTTGAAAATGCAAGCAGACTGACTGACTGACAGAAAAGCAGAGATTGAGAGAGAGAGAGAGAGAGAGAGAGAGAGAGAGAGAGAGGAGAGAGAGG
>JAPXFY010000012.1:90956219-90958719 GCA_030674185.1 Monoplex corrugatus | reverse complement strand
CATGATGATAATACTTTGTCAATTTTTTTGCCCACACTGTTGATGTTTGGAGTTTGTTTGGAGTTGGAGAGATTCATCTCATTTCATGTGTTCCACCCAAATCTGCCTGCAATTATCTGCCTGATTTTCTCAGCTGTGTAAAACCTTATGCGCTGGAAAAGTCTTGAATTGGGGAAGGGAAGGGGGGGGGGGGGTGAGACGAAGAAGAAACCAATGAAATAGTAAGTTGAATCCACCACAATGATGAAAACGTTACGATGGGATGCGAACAAGCCGATTTTTAAATTAATGTTGTGGGCTGGAATTGAACTTGAGATATCGGATCTTGAGTCCTTAGCTCTTAAAAAAACGAAACAAAACAAAAAAAACAACAAAAAACAAAACAAAACAAACAAACAAACAAAAAAACCCAACCGGCATGCTGTTGCACAGTCGCCATATTCTATCTTTGGTGGGTCTGTATGCTGAGTGTTCTCATGTTTGCTAATTGGTAGAGCCTTGGACTCAAGATCTGATGTCTTGAATTCAATCCCAGCCCGCAACATTAAAAACTGACCTGTTTGCTGTCCATCTTAATGTTTACATCATTCTGGTGGTGTCAGTTTAGTGTTTGATAGGTCCACTGGCCTGTTGGCTGCCCATCTTAATGTTTCCATCATTCTGTTGGTGTCAGCTTAGTGTTTGATAGGTCCACTGGTCTGTTGGCTGCCCATCTTAATGTTTCCATCATTCTGGTGGTGTCAGCTTAGTGTTTGATAGGTCCACTGGCCTGTTGGCTGCCCATCTTAATGTTTCCATCATTCTGGAGATGTCAGCTTACTGTTTGATAGGTCCACTGGTCTGTTGGCTGCCCATCTTAATGTTTCCATCATTCTGGTGGTGTCAGCTTACTGTTTGATAGGTCCACTGGCCTGTTGGCTGCCCATCTTAATGTTTCCATCATTCTGGAGATGTCAGCTTACTGTTTGATAGGTCCACTGGTCAGTTCACTGCACATCTTAATGTTTCCATCGCTCTGGTGGTGTCAGCTTACTGTTTGATAGGCCCACTGTCCTGTTTGCTGCCCATCTTAATGTTTCCATCATTCTGGAGATGTCAGCTTAGTGTTTGATAGGTCCACTGGCCTGTTCACTGCCCATCTTAACGTTTCTATCATTCTTGTAGTGTCAGCTTAGTGTTTGATGGGTCCACTGGCCTGTTGGCTGCCCATCTTAATGTTTCCATCATTCTGGTGGTGTCAGCTTAGTGTTTGATGGGTCCACTGGCCTGTTCACTGCCCATCTTAATGTTTACATCATTCTGGTGGTATCAGCTTACTGTTTGATAGGTCCACTGGCCTGTTTGCTGCCCATCTTAATGTTTCCATCATTCTGGTGGTGTCAGCTTACTGTTTGATAGGTTCACTAGCCTGTTTGCTGCCCATCTTAATGTTTCCATCATTCTGGTGGTGTCAGCTTAGTGTTTGATAGGTCCCTTCACCCCTTTCCCCGTTTCAAGACCTTGCCAGCGTATAGGGTTTCGTGCAGGCTCAGGAAATCTGCTAGATAATTGCTGACGGATTTGGATGGAGAATATAATAAGTTGTCCGAACACGCTGAACCCCTCTTGAAATAACTCCAGTAACTCCAATAAATCCAATAACTCCATAAGCCAGCAACCAACATGGCTTTCATAATATTCACACTGCATACTTGATTTTCTGCATGCGTATGCACACAAAAGGGGATTTAGACCAAGTAGGTCTGCACACACATTGGTATGGGAGATCAGAAAAATTACCAACCGTTAACCACCAGATATTTCAGTTTCAGTTTCAATTTCTCAAGATGACGGCTCCGCGCTCGGAACGAATTCCGTATGCACTAACGTCACAGGTGCCATGTGTATGGTGATTGTGGCACAAGCCTTAAGCCTGCACATAAACCCATGAGCTGGCCAGGTCCTGAGGCCCTACCTAGACTATGTTTTACCTACTCGGTATTTTATACTGATATTGTATCGTCCTTTCACTGGAATCATCTTGGTTACATGCAAATGACATGTGTATCTGATCTCCAAAAAAAGGAACATGTCTATCTGTATTTATACTTTATCTATATCTATATCTGTCTGTCTGTCTGTCTGTCTCTCTCTCTATGTATATATGTTTGTGTGTGTGTGCGTGTGTGTATAAAGTGAATAAATAAAGAATTAAAGGTCTGAATCCCAACAGAGCTAGCTATTCTGTTAAACATGTATCACATGACAGAAAGCCTCCACCCCCCATCCTCCAGTCAATGCACAAAGCTCAGGTATCAACTAGGTGGAGACATCTCATCAGATGGAGTTACCAAGTCAGATCTAACCCAGGAACATAACATTAGAAATTTTCCCACTAGACAACAGCACCCGCTGAAAACAAAACAAAACAAAACAAAACAAAACCAAAACGATATGAAACATTGTTTATTGTTATTAAGATCACACTTTTATAAAACTGGCGGCGCTGCTTTATCTGAGC
>JAPXFY010000012.1:90951219-90953719 GCA_030674185.1 Monoplex corrugatus | reverse complement strand
GTCTCCCTCATGCCAGACTAACCCCTGGAACATTCTTACTGAAAAAGAACGACACCAAGAGAGAGAGAGAGGAGAAGAGAGAGAGAGAGGAGAAGAGACAGACAGACGAGAGGCGAGACAGACAGAGACGAGAGGATAGACAGAGAGAGAGTGAGAGACAGAGACGAAGAGAGAGAGAGAGAAAGAGACAGACAAACGAGAGACAGAGAGAGACAGAAGAGAGAGAGAGAGAAAGAGAGACAGACAGTCAGACAGACGACGACAGACATAGAATACAGAAAGACAGACAGAGAGAGGCGAAGACAGAGACAGAGAGAGCGAAAGAGAGAGAGAGAAGAGAGAGAGAGAGAGAGGGAGAAGACAGAGAGAGAGAGAGAGCGAGACAGAGAGAGAGAGCGAGACAGAGAGAGAGACAGAGACAGAGAGAGAAACACAGAGAGAGAGAAGACAATAGAGAGACAGAGGGACAGAGAGAAAGAGAGGGGGACAGACAGACAGACAGACAGAAGAGAGACGAGAGAAAAAGAGACGAGAGAGAGAGTTGTGTCAGCGAATCCATCTACTTGAAAAATACTAAAAATGATTTCAATGAGATTAGGCACTATTTCGACAGATAAACTGAAATGAAGAATATCTAAAATCATCTGCGTATAAACCGTAGACATTGTTGACTTCCAAATAGGTAGGTATATGAACAAAAGAATGTACTTCTCATAGTTTTCAGTTTCAGTTTCTCCAGAGACGTCTCCTCGCTCGAAACTTTGCATTACTTTAAGGGTTGTATGATGTACCCCCCACCCCACTCCACCAAAAAAAAAAAATAAAAAAAAAAGGAAAAGAAAAACAAAAGAAAGAAAGAACAGAAAAGAAAAAAAGAGATAAGATAAGGATGACGGCCGTTTGGGCGAATCAGAAAATCATACAGAGAGGCAAGGGGGTCAAATCTGACGAGGGGGCATTTCTGCACTGATACACCGTCCTAGAAGTGCCAGCGAAGAGTCTGCCTCCAGGACTCTTCAGACCGTCTTCTATTACGGTGAGGGTAGCGGTGCCAGACTCACCATGGACCCTTCAAGACCTGACCATCGGCCACCTTCCCATCTTGCCTTCAGTGACCTGGAGGGCTGCGGTGAAATGAAAAATCTGTCTCGCGTGTCGTACTGGAGAGCGTGTGTGTGGGGGTGGGGTGGGGTGGAGTGTGGTCATTTTTGGCATTGGTCACTTGCTTGTCCACTCTGCACCCTGCTGACCTTTTCTGTACTGCAAGTCCGCAGTGCAGCTTTTCGTAGACTGAAGAGCTGTAGAGTTGTCCTCTTGTCCTCTCCCCTGTTGTTGACTCAGCCTCTTTGTCTTTTTCTGTCTTGTCTTTGTCTGTCTCTGTCTGTCCCTCTGTCTGTCTGTCTGCCCCCCCCTCTCTCTCTCTTTCTGTATCTCTGTTTGTCTGCCTCTTCATTTGTCTGTCTGTCGTCTGTCTGTCTTTCTTCTTCTCTTTTCCTTTTTCTTGTCTGTCTGTCTGTCTTGTCTCCTCTCTTTCTCTCTCTCTCTCCCCTTTCTCTGTCTGTCATCTCTCTCTCTCCTCTCCCCTTCTTCTCTCTCTCCCCTCTCTCTGTTCTGTCACTCATCTCTCTCTCTCTCTCTCTTCTCTGTCTGTCTGTCTGTCTCTTCCTCTCTCTCTCTCTTCTGAGTCTTTCTCTCTGTCTCTGTCTGTCTGTCTGTCTGTCAGTCTGTCTGTCTTCTCTCTCCCCCTCCTTCTTCTTCTGTCATCTCTCTCTCTTCTCTCTGCTGTGTATGCTTGTCTCTTCTCTCTCTGTGTCTCTTTCTCTCCTGTTGCTTGTCTCTGTCTAATTCTTTTTCTCTGTCCCTTATCATGCCTCTATTTTGTCCGTCTTCTGTCTTTTCTGTCTCTTTTTCTGTTCTTTTTTCTCTCTTTTTTCTGTCCTGTCTCTGTCTCGTCTGCTGCTCTGTCTGTCTGTCTTCTCTCGGTTAGGGATACGCTGTCTAAATATACGAACAAAAGATACTTTGAAATCGCAATTAGTATTCTAATAGGATGGTTTCTGGGCATCAACTCTCACTGATATCTGATTTCTGAAGTTGTCTAGTATAGTTATACAAAGCACAATTTATACACGATCAACATAACAATGAAACTCCGTCACAAAATTTTCAATAAAATATGATGAACAAAGAAATTAACTGAAAATAATAGATTTGCTCTTTATTTCTGCCCAGGTAAAACATTACTCGAAGAAAACAGATAGTCTTGTCAATAAGAAAGTGAAATTCGTCCCCAAATCTTAGTGGGGAAAATGAAGTCTGATCTCAATATTCGTTCATCGAACAAGCATGGGATCGTCAAGGGAGGGTACTCTCATGACAGCAGTTTATCAGACAAGAGTTCTCTCACTTCTAGAAGAATCCCAAGGGAAGTAGCTCTTTACATATTGAAATCTATTTGTGTCTGTCGCAGTGACGTCAGCCTTGACTGTATGAACTATTT
>JAPXFY010000012.1:90926219-90941219 GCA_030674185.1 Monoplex corrugatus | reverse complement strand
CTCTCTCTTTCTACACCCCCCTCTCACTTTCACTTTCTCTTTCCATCGCACAACATTTCCTGTCACTCACCCTCAGACTTTACAAGTACACGCCCATAAAGACCCTGGGCAGAGAACATGGTTTTCACACATGGGAGCCAACACTCACACCACTCCCAGCAAAGTAAGGGGAAAAAGCTATGGCACTGAATGCAAAGCCACAATGGTCTCCAGTCACACAGACGTGACCTACACAGACCATGGTGCACTTCAGTCAAGACAAAAAAATGAAAAAAGAAAAAGAAAATAAAAACACCTCAGGAGCTAGAGGGGAACCTTGTGATAATCTGCATTCAGAGGAGGGAAAAGTCTAGAAAGGACAAGAGTAGTGAGAGAGAGAGAGAGAGGGAGTTAGCAAGGAAATTTTTGCAGACGACCCAAACCCCTGCCCCTGTCAAGCCTTTGATCTCTGAGCATTTTTGAAGAAGGCTCGGGGTGCTGGTGGCATTACACAAGACATGTTTGAAGAAGGAGACAGGAGGGGAGGGAATGCTTCCATCATAAGCCATGGGCAAATCAAAATGCGAAGTGAAAATGAGAAGGTTCAACAAAGCTTTCCGGCCCTGCCCTAATGATTGGAGGTGAGAAACATTACGAGGAATGATGTTCAAAGGATGTTTTTTTCCTCTCAGGAGAAGGGACAGGATTAAAAATAAGTATAGCAACTGATCAAGATAGATGTGATGGATGTTAATGAAAGGTTTGTCAAAGGTTGAATTTAAAAATTGAATATAAAGTACCAAGACGAATTCAATTTTGTCCTGAAATGTTTTTGAATAAAGTTATAACTACAAAGCCAGTTGTTCAACATATTCATACACAGAGTCTCAAAAGAATAACGATATCAAATGTTGTCTGTCTGTCTGTCTCTGTGTCTGTTGCTGTCTCTGTCTCTGCCTTTCTTTCTTTCTGTCTCTCTGTCTCTGTCTGTCTGTCTGCTGTCTCTCTCTCTCTCTTTCTCTCCTTGTATCTATGCATCTATGTATGTAAGGATATCAAATGTTGTCTGTCTCTCTCTCTCTATCTGTCTGTCAGTCTGTCTCTCTCTTTCTCTCCGTCTCTTTATTCTCTCTCTCTCTCTCTCTCTGTGCGTGTGTCTCTCTGTCTCCTTCTCTCTGTCTGTCTCTCATTTATTCTCTGTCTGTCTGGCTGGCTCTCCTCTCCCTGTCTCTCTGTCTGTTTGTTTGTTTGTCTGTCTCTCTATCTATATTTCTGTCCCTGTCTGTCTGTCTCTCCATCCTTCCTGGATATGTACAGTGATAAAGAAAAAAACTTCAAACTTTACCATGAACCAGAAAACCGTAGAGTGCTGTAGAACGACGTGTTCCTGTCTCCATACACGCTTTTCCTTCCCTGTTCCGGAGGTGAAAGAGTCTGGGTGTTTCAGATGGTGAACAGGGACCACTTGGCTGATGCCAAAGCCAGTCACGTTCAGACGATAAAGAGTTAATGGACGTCTAATGTCACACGGAGAAGTGTGGTCGTGAGAGTTCTCTCCCTGTGTCAGTGTTAAGTTGTTTTCCTAGACATTGCTGAACAGAGTGACATGAAAGTGTTTCAGAGAAAGTGATCGTGAGAGTTCTCTCCCTGTGTCAGTGGAGTTGTGTTCTTAGACATTACTACGCCACATTTAGAGAGACACGAAAATGTTTCAGAGAAATTCTGATGGAAGGAAAGGGCGTTACGAGTAAACCTCGTTTTGAGTATCCCAGGTTACCAAAACTTTAAAGAAAAATTTGGAGAGTTACAGGTTTGTGTTGGAATAAAAAAAAAATCTTGGGAGATGTTGTCTCATGTGATCTTGTTTGGGGAGACAGTTGTGATAGGTTGAGACGAAACGATGTGAACCGAGTTCTCCATGATAAAGTCAGGCGTTGCTCATAGAGACCTCGACTTTTCTCCTCAGTTTGACTTCAAAATCGAAGTAAACGTCTAGTCCTTTGGGAAGGGGACGAAAAGCGAGTCTGACCCGTGTGCCTTCTGGCTGCGCATGATAAAGATCCCACGGCAGTTAGAAATCATGAAGAGCAGAGCTTTTCCCGGCTGCTTTGGTTTAAAACATTGGAGAGATAGGTTGATTTCCCAGGTTCCACCCCTTGAAGACCAATTAGTCTTCTTGCCTTTCTGAAGTCTTTGTTAAGAAAAAAAAGTGAATATAATATGAATTTGATGCGAGGAAGAAGGGAAGGCCTATGGGCGCTGACCTCGTGGATGCTGGCCCCTGGAAAAGTTGAGGTCTCTTCCACCTCACTCCCCCACGACCTCAGGGTTATGGAACTATCTAGGTAGGACCTCAGGACCTGGCCAGCTCGTGGGTTTATGTGCAGGCTTAAGGCTTGTGCCGTGATCATTCTGGATCTTCTCCATCACATGGCACTTGTGATATTAGTGCATATATGGAATTCATTCCGAGCGTGGAGACGTCGTCTCGAGAATTGAAACTGAAACTGAAATTGATATCGCAAAATGCAGGCAAAGTGGAAACGAAGGCTAATGTCATTATGTCATGTTTAGAGTTACATAACTAATGTCACCGTTCAACCTTATGGTAATTCTCTTGTAAAGCCAAAGATGTCACTTAACCCTTTAACTCCCCCATCCTATCCACCAAACTGCAAAAACTTAATCCTTTGACTCCTTCACCCTATCCACCAGCTTCCTGCAGGAAGCTGGTGGATAGGGTGAGGGAGTCAAAGGGTTACATTTTTTGTTTTGCTAGCTTGGTTGACAATGCAGGATGCTAGTGGACAGGATGCGGGAGTTAAACAACAAGCTAGCAACCAACTCAACCTAGCCAGCCAAATCGGCTTTTTCGGTACTCCCTGACCACTTCTAGAACAAAGCAGCAGCAAAGCAGGCATCCAGGATAGCAATCAAACTAAGCCAACCAATTCATCTCTGTCTGTCTCTTTTCTCCTCTGTTTCTTTCTGTCTCTGTCTCTCTCTGTCTCTCTCTGTGTCTCTGTCTCTCTCTGTCTCTGTTCTCTCTTTCTGTGTGTGTGTATGTGTGTGTGTGTGTTGTGTGTGTGTGTGTGTGTGTGTGTGTTGTGTGTTGTGTGTTTCTTCTATCTCTGTTCTCTGTCTTTCTGTCTCTCTTTCACTCTCTCTCTCTCTCTCTCTCTCTCTCTCTCTCTGTCTGTCTCTGTCCCTCTATGTCTGTTTCTCTCTGTCTGTCTCTATGTCTCTCTGTCTGTCTATCATCTGTCTGGCCATCTGTCTGTTTGTCTCTTTTTGCTCTCTCTCTCTCTCTCTCTCTCTCTCTCTCCTCCTCTCTCCCCTCTTTCTCTCTGTCTGTTTTTCTCTTTCATTCTCTCTCTCTCTTCTATCTCTCTCTCTCTCTTCTCTCTCTCTCCCGTCTTTCTCTATCTGTCTGTCTGTCTCTCTGTCTTTGTCTCTTTCTCCCCCCCTCTCTCTCTCCCTCTGTCGTTCACCTCTTCCCCCACATACTCTCTCTCCCTTGCTGTCCTGCCATTCTGTCATCACACTGTCTGTCACTTCATAACGGGGCTATGACCCCTTCAGGCGCCTAATCTGCCACTTGTTTGATCAGCTCTGCCACTGTGGGGAGGGGGAGGGGGTGGGGGTTGATAAAAATCGGGATGGGGGTCAACCTTATCCTCGGAGGACCCCAGGGTCTGATGGAGGCTAGGACGCGGCCAATAAATCAAAGAGGCCTTGTTTGTTGAGGTGAAATTAAAACCTGACCTCCGCCTCTGCTTTTTTTCCCCCTCTTTTTCGTCTTTCTCCCCATCCTTCGTTTTTAACCTGTACTTATTTTTTTTATCTCTGTTTTTTGTTTGTTTGTTTTTATTCATTTTGCTTGTGTTTTGGAATTTTGTGTCTATTGTTCATTGTTTTTTGTTTTTAGTCTTTTTGCTTATTATTGTTTGGGGATAATTTTGGGTCTAGTTGTTATATTGCTTATCTATTGTTTGGGTGTGATATTTGTTATTTTGTTGGGATAATTGGGGTCTAGTTGTTCATATGTTTTTTGTTCTTTAGTCGTTTTTGCTTATCTATTGTTTGGGGATAATTTGGGGGTCTAGTTGTTTATATTTGCTTATCTATTGTTTGGGGATAATTTTGGGGTCTAGTTGTTCATATGTTTTTTGTTCTTTAGTCGTTTTTGCTTATCTATTGTTTGGGGGATAATTTGGGGGTCTAGTTGTTCATATGTTTTTTGTTCTTTAGTCGTTTTTGCTTATCTATTGTTTGGGGATAATTTTGGGGTCTAGTTGTTCATATTTGCTTATCTATTGTTTGGGGATAATTTGGGAGTCTAGTTGTTCATATGTTTTTTGTTCTCTCGTCGTTTTTGCTTATCTATTGTTTGGGGGATAATTTGGGGGTCTAGTTGTTCATATTTGCTTATCTATTGTTTGGGGATAATTTGGGGGTCTAGTTGTTCATGTGTTTTTTGTTCTCTAGTCGTTTTTGCTTATTGTTTTGGGGATAACTTTGGGGTCTAGTTGTTTATGTATTTTTTGTTCTTTATTCGTTTTTGCTTATTGTTTTGGGATAACTTTGGGGTCTAGTTGTTCATTTACTTTTTTGTTCTTTTTTGTTTTTGCTTATTGTTTGGGAATAATTTTTGGGTCTTGTTGTTCATATATTTTATTCTCTGTTTTTGTTTATTGTTTGGGGATAATTTTGGGGTCTAATTGTTCATGTATTTCATTCTGTTTTTGTTTATTGTTTGGGGATAATTTTGGGGTCTAATTGTTCATGTATTTTTTGTTTTTTATTTATTTTTGCTTATTGTTCTGGGGGGATGCTTTTGGGGTCTAGTTGTTCATTTATCTTTTGTTTTTCAGTCGTTTTTGTTTATTGTTTGGGGATAATTTTGGGGTCTAGTTGTTCATATATTTTATTCTCTGTTTTTGTTTATTGTTTGGGGATAATTTTGGGGTCTAGTTGTTCATATATTTTATTCTCTGTTTTTGTTTATTGTTTGGGGATAATTTTGGGATCTAGTTGTTCATATATTTTATTCTCTGTTTTTGTTTATTGTTTGGAGATAATTTTGGGTTCTAGTTATTCATTTATGTTTTGTTCTTTATTTGCTTTTGTTTGATTGTTTGGGGATACTTTTGGGGTCTAGTTGTTCATTTGTTTTTGTTCTATATTTGCTTTTTGTTTGGAGATAATTTTGGGGTCTAGTTATTTATTTATGTTCTGTTCTTTATATGCTTTGTTTGATTGTTTGGGGATAATTTTGGGGTCTAGTTGTTTATTTGTGTTTTGTTCTTTATTTGTTTTTGCTTGGTTGTTTGGGAATAACTTTGGGGTCTAGTTGTTCATATATTTTTTGTTCTTCATTTGTTTTTGCTTGGTTGTTCTGGAGATAATTTTGGGGTCTAGTTGTTCATTTATTTTTTGTTCTCCGTTTTTGCTTATTGTTTGGGGGTAAGTTTGTGGTCTAGTTGTTCGTTTATTGTTTTGGTTCTTTATTTGGTTTTGCATATTGTTTGGCGATGATTTTTGGGGTCTAGTTGTTCATTTACTTGCCAAGTTCAGTTTTGTTTATTCATCAGCCATGTTGGCTACCTCTAGCTGTGTTGAATAAAGCAATGGACTGAAGATTAGATGTCTCGAGTTCAGTTCCAGCTTGCAACATTACAACTGGTCTTTGATGCCCACCTTCAAGTGTCAACCATTGTGAATATACAGGGGGGGGTGCAAAAGTAGGTATACAGTTATGAAAAAAGAAAACACGTACAATACTCATTGCATTTATTATACACACAAATGAATATTGCATATACATGTAATAACAAGCACAGCCTTAATCCTTCAGATACTCAAATTGCTTGCCGTCGGTATTCACACACTCCTCTAATCGAGAGCAGAATTAAGCATTATAATAATGATGTGATACTTACTGTATACCTACTTTTGCACCCCCCCTGTATATATATATATATATATATATATATATATATATATATATATATATATATATATATAGAGAGAGAGAGAGAGAGAGAGAGAGAGAGAGAAACTAACTAACTGTCAAACTAACTAACTAACTGACTGACCAACTAACTGACTGACTGACTAGCTAACTAAGTAACTAATTAACTAACTAGCTAACTAACTAACTAACACACTCACACACTCACATACATACATACACACGCACACAAACACATCACACACACACCAACAAACACACCTACACCACCCCCCACCCCCACCCCCCACACACACACGCACACAAACACATCACACACACACCAACAAACATACCTACACCCACCCCCACCCCCACAACGCACGCACGCATGCACACAAGCACAAACACACACACACACACACACAAACACAAACACACACACACACACACACACACACACACACACACACACACACACACACACACACACACACACACACACACACACACACACACTCGAACCATGGGGGTCAAGTTTTAATGTCATCTAATCAAACAAGGGGTCTATGATTTATTGGCCTCGGTGTGGCCGCCACCAGGTCCTAGAGGCCTTCTAGGGTAAGGATGACCTCCCCTCCATTCCAACTTGACCTCCACAGTGGAAGAGCTGATCAAACAAGTGGCAGATTAGGTGCCTGAAGAATCACAGACCCGTTGTGAAGTGACAGACTGTGCCAAGGCAGCAAGGATCCTTCCATCAGTCTGCAGGGGGTGGGGTGGGGTGGCTGGTTGTGTGGGAAGAGGGAGGGAATTGGAGACCTGGCTTGGGAAAGCTGGCATCATCATGCTTCCTGCCGCATGGCGTTGGCGATCATGGCCCTCCATATGCATCTATTCCTTGTCGCTGCAAGTACATCTTCCACCATCTTTGTCCTCAGCCACCCTGCAAGTCCCGTCCAATGTTTTCTCCCTGGGCCTACCTGGTGTTCTCTTTCATTCCAGCTTTCCTGTTGTGACCAGGTGCTCTAATTCCCCTTTCCTCATAAAATGTCCTATAAATATTGCCTGTCTTTTCCTGATCTTCTTTATCAATGATCTTCTTGTGTCTGCCTCCATCAAGACTGTCTCGTTTGTTTTCTTTGCTGTCCATGGATGTTCAGAGTTCCATGGGCAGCAAAGGTAGACTCAGGAAGAAAATGTGCCATGATCACCATACACATGGAACCTGTGACCTTACTGCATATGGAATTCGTTCCGAACGCTTGAGAATCTGAAGCTGAAACTGAAACTCAGGGAGAAAATATTGGACCGACTTGTGGAGTGGATGAAGACAAAGAAGGTGGGAGATATTCTTGCTGTAACAAATGATAGATTGGTATGGAGGGCCGTGATCGTCAACGCCATGCGGCAGGGCACATGATGATGATGATGATGATGAATGATGATGACGACGACGACGACGATGATGATGGCTTGGATGGGATGGCTTCTGGCTGCTGCTTCTTCTGGAGAGGTTTAGGAAAGGATGGGGGGGGGGGGGGGGCGGGAGCTGACTTGATTGGGTTTCAGTTCTTGCTCTTTTTGGTTTCGGTTGTTTGATCAAGTCTGACACTGTGGGGGTTGTGAAGAGAGAATAGTGAGTGGTGAGGTAGGGTTATCTTTGACCTGGTTTTGGTTGACTTAGTTAAGTTTTTACGTCGATACCCACCTCAGGTGATATGGCCGACGGGGATAATCATCCCAGAGAAGTGGGGGAAGGAAGACTTATCTAATCCTATACCGACACCAGCAGAACAACAATGATGTTAAGATAGGACACTGAAAAGACCAGTTTTAATGCAGCGCACCCTGGGATTTGCACCCACAACCACTTTGATATGGAAAGCCCTCAGGGCCCTATAGACCTTGCCAGTGCGTATGTTTTTTTTCTTTTTTTTTTAGGCTTGGGAAGTCTGTCAGATAGTTGCTGGCAGATTTGGGTGGAGCGCGTATGGAGTTTTCCAAGTGCGGTGAATCCCTCTTGAATAAACCCCAAATTCTGTCCACAGAAGGATGATGTATCCTCGCTGTACAACCAACCTAACCAACCCAACCCAGTCCAACCCAACTCAACCCAGCCTAACACAACCCAACCCAACACAACCCAACCCAACACAACCCAATCCAAGTCAACCCAACCCAACCCAACACAACACAACACAACACAACACAACACAACACAACACGACCGCCGAACACAACCCAACACAACCCAATTCAACGCATTCCAACTCAACTACAAAACTCAACACAACCAACACAACCAACACAACCAACCCAACCAACCCAACCACCAACTCAATCCAACCAACCCAACTCAACACAACCAACCCACCCAACCGAACCAACCAATCCAATCAACCCAACCGAACCACAACCCAACCCAACCCAACCCAACCCAACTCAACTAAACTCAACCCAACTCAACCCAACCCAATCCAACACAACCCAACCCAACTGAACACAACCCAACACAACCCAACTCAACCCAATACAACCCAATCCAACTCAACCAAACAGAACCCAACCCACCACAACACAACTAAAACCAACCCAACCCAACTAGCTCAACACAACACAACTCAACCCAACCAACCAACCAATCCAACCAACCAACTCAATCCAACCAATCAACTTAATCAACCCAAACTCAGTCCAACCAACCCAACTCAACCCAACCAACCCAACCGATTCATTCCTTACTGTCTCATCTCTGTCCACAGCAGGGCTGATGTATCCTCACTGTCACACACCCCCCCACTCAATGTGTCACTTCATCACAGGCTGTGACCCCTACAGGCACGTCATTTGACACTTGTTGCATCTTTCCTCTCCACTCTCTTCCAACAGCCAGCAAGCCATTCAAACCAACCACACCAAAAAAACCCTACCTAACTCAACTCAAGCCAACCCACCCAACCAACCTAACCAACCCAACTAACCCAACAAACATAAGCAACTCAACTCAACTCAACCCACCCAACCCAACTCAACCTAACCAACCCACCCAACCAACCCAACCCAACCCAACCAACCCAACCCAACTCAACTCAACCCAACCCAACCCAACCCAACCCAACCCAACCCACTCAGTGTGTCACTTCATACCAGGGCTGTGACCCCTACAGGCGCTTCATTTGACACTTGTTGGATCTTTCCTCTTCCAACCAGCCAGCCAGCCATTCAAACCAACCACACCAATTATACCCAACCTAACTCAACTCAAGCCAACCAACACAACCAATCTAACCAACCCAACTCAACCCACCTCAACCTAACTCAACCTAACCAACCCAACTCAACCCAACCAACCCAACTCAACCCACCTCAACCTTATCAACTTAACAAACCCAACTCAACCTAACCAACCTAACTCAACCCAATTCAACCCAACCCAAACTAATCAACCTAACCAACCCAATTCAACACAACCACCCCAACTCAACTCGACCCAACACAACCCAACACAACCCAACTCGACCCAACACAACCCAACACAACCCAACAAACCCAAACAATCCAATCACCCAACCAACCCAACTCAACCCAACCCAACCCAACCTAACACAACCCAACACAACCAAACCAAACCAAACCAACCCACCCAACCCAACCCAACACAACCCAACACAACCCAGCCAACCCAACCAGCTAAACCAATCAAAATCAACCCAACCAACCCAACCAACCCAACTCAACCCAACTCAACCCAACTCAACACAACTCAACATAACTCAACACAACCCAACCAACCCAACCAACCCAAGCAATCCAACCAACACAACCACCCCAACTCAACCCAGACAACCCAAACTCAACCCAACCAACCTAACCGATTCACTCGTTACTGTCTCATCTCTGTCCACAGCAGGGTTGATGTATCCACGCTGTCCAGCTATTCCTCTCACTCAGTCTGTCACTTCATCACAGGGCTGTGACCCCTACAGGCACTTCATTTGCCACTTGTTGGATCTTTCCTCTTCCAACAGCCAGCAAGCCATTCAAACCAACCACACCAACTAAACACAACCTAACTCAACTCAAGCCAACCAACCCAAATCAACCCAACAAACCTAAGCAACACAACTCAACCCAAATCAACCTAACCAACCCAACCAACCCAACTCACCTAACCATCTAACCAACCTAACCAACCCAACCACCCCAACTCAACTCAACCAACCCAACTCAACCCAACTCAACCCAACTCAACCCAACTCAACCCAACTCAAACTAATCAACCTAACCAACCCTACTCAATCTAACCAAACAACTCAATCCAAACCACCCAACTCAACCCAACCAACCCAACCCAACCCAACCCAATCCAACTCAACACAACCCAACCCAACCCAACTCAACCCAACCCAACCCAACCCAACACAACCCAACACAACCCAACCCAACCCAACCCAACCCAACCCAACACAACCACCCCAACTCAACACAACCCAACCCAACACAACCGAACACAACCCAACACAACCCAACACAACCACTCAACTCAACACAACCCAACCCAACACAACCGAACACAACCCAACACAATCCAACACAACTCAACACAACACAACCCAACACAACCGAACACAACCCAACACAACCCAACAAACCCAAGCAATCCAATCAACCCAACCAACCCAACCAACCCAACTCAACCCAACCCAACCCAACCCAACACAACCCAAACCACCCAACCTAAATCAACCCAACCTAACACAACCCAACCCAACTAAACTAAACCAACCCACCCAACCCAACCCAACCCAACCCAACCCAACACAACCCAACCCAACTTAACCAAACACAACCCAATCCAACTCAACCAAACAGAACCCAATCCAACACAACACAACTAAAACCAACCCAACCCAACTAGCTCAACACAACACAACTCAACCCAACCAACCCAACCGACTCACTCCTTACTATCTCATATCTGTCCACAGCAGGGTTGATGTATCCTCGCTGTCACACCACCCCCCACTCAGTCTGTCACTTCATCACAGGGCTGTGACCCCTACAGGCACTTCATTTGACACTTGTTGGATCAGCTCTGCCACTGTCAGGTTGGGATGAAAGAAGGGTGAAGGTGGGGTGAGGTCATCCTTATCCTGATGGACCCCCGAGGCCCTGGAAGAGGTCACGACGAGGCCAATAAATCGTAGAGGTCTTATTTGGTGATGTGAACTTATAAACTGATCTCTATGGTTCATTTTTTAAATTTTGGTAGCGTTGTTTCGAGGTGGTTTTTTGGGTTTTGTTTGTTTTTTGGCTTGTTTTGTTTTCTCCATTTTCTGTCTTTGTTTAAATTGAAATTATTGTTTAGATTACTCCATTTCATACGAATAATTATATTTTACAATGTTTGACTTTGTCTCTTCTATATATATATAATTTACTGAGCATTCTTGTTAAATTTGTCTAAATCATTTTCATCATTTTTATGTCTTGCACTTTCCCCCAACTAAATCAAGCACAAATTAATGAGATTCTTTTATTTCATGATAATGTTTAATATAGCACTTGACAGGAATCTGTCACCTCAAAAACTAACCGTGAAATTACCCAAATCAACTGCTTGTCTTGGCTTCTGCCAATAACATGGTGGCAGCCCTATTATGACCCTCCAACAGTCAGCAGGTTTAAAGCAACATGAATGAATGAATGAAATGAATGAATGAATGAATGAAGGAAGGAATGAATAATGAAGGAATGAAGGGAGTTTATACTAATCAACTGCCTGGTAAAATAAGTCACAAGACTTAAAATATCATTGTTATTAAAAAGAAGATTATAGCAAAATTCGCTATTTATTTTAAATATATTATACTTATAAAATATATATGTGTGTGTGTGGTGGTGTGTGTGTCGTGGTGTGTGTGTGCGCGCGCGGCGTAGGTGTTGTAGCAGAGAGTGGTGTAGCGTGATGGTGATAGATGTGTGTGTCGTGTCGATGTTGATGTAGACAGAAAGAGATAGATATGATAGATACATGATAGACAGATAGATAGACAGATAGATAGATATAATAGATATTTGATGATAGATAGATGATAGAGATAGATAGATAAATAGATAGATAGATAGATAGATAGAGACAGACAGACAGACAAAATAGATAGATAGATAGACAGACTATATAGAATATATAGATAGATAGATATATAGAAATAGATCGATAGATAGATAGCGAGAGAGAGAGAGAGAGAGAGAGAGATAGAGAGAGAGGACAGAGACAGAGACACAGAGAGAGACAGACAGGGAGAGATATATATATTATACTGTGTGTGTGTGTGGTGTGTGTGTGTGTGTGCGTGTGTGTATGTGTGTGTGTGTGTGTGTATTCTGTCTGTGTGTGTGCGTCTGCGTGTTTGTGTGTCTGTCTGTCTGTTCTGTTTGCTGTCTGTGTTGTGGGGTGTGTGTGTGGTGTGTGTGTGTCTGTATTTTATGTACATGTGTTTTCACATGCGTGCGTGTCTATATGCACTTCAAGATATTATGACTGAGATCACAGCCTTTTATAGTCCTTATCAGATTACTGTTCAGAATGATGGCAACGTTGGTACCACGTAGTCACCTCAGTACGTGGACTGTGCTGTTGGTTTTGTATCGAATAACGCTTGTTTAGTTCTCATCTCTCGCCCTCCTTAGACAATGTGTCTCCTAGCTCTGCAGTTTACGCTTTATTTTGTTTAAGCTATGGCACGATTTTGGCCAAGCAAAGAAAGAAAGAAAGAAAGAAAGACAAACAACAAATATATAATAAATAAAAGAAATGAAAAGAAAAGTAAAACAGAATAAAGGAAAAGAGAAATATAAAGAAAACCAAAGGAAAGAAAGCAGTCATTAGAAATTACTTGTTATTGTGTATGGCTAGCTGGGAAACAATATTTAAGCTACCAAAACAAAGAAAATACGAATACATAAATGAACATAATCAATAATAAATAAATAACTAGATAAAACTTCACAAGCTTCGAGGATAATGGTAGATTATCACAATAAAGGAAGAAAGTGAAAAATGTCAGACGTTTTTGATACCGTCCTGTTCAGACACCTTCCTCAAAAACTGCTGAATTCAAACCTTTTTTTATTTATTCGTGCGACCTGATTTATATGTCAAAAAACATACTGTTCAATTGGATAGGTCATATTCAAAACATATGATTGATACAGGTTTTTGACCTCGCTTGGGACTCTCAAAGTTTTGGAAATAAACACACTTTTTTGCAAAAAATTGTTACTCACTTCAGGATAATTATCAGCAAGTCTTAAAGAGAACTTGGCTAATCATATTACTTCGAAATTTCAAAACTGAATTTGAAATACAGAAATAAATATATGACACGTTGCCAGACATTCTTGTTTTTCCTTTGATTAAATATCGGTACAAGTGTCACAAACTTGTGACTGGATTAGACAGACGCAAAGAAGTAGACAGACAAAACACAATATTTCAGTTTTGTGATGACAGACAGTGCCTTAGGCGACAGGTTTCACTTTATTTTTGAATGTTGTAAGTTCCGTGATGACCGTCAGAAGTTTATTGCACAAAAATATATTTCAATCAAATCAATGTTCTCATTGTGTAACTTCCTTTCTGGAAGGAAAAAAAAAGATAAACTGAAAGTAGCAAAATGATAAAACTGTCTAAAATTGTATAATTATCTTTTGAACATTTGAGTATTCTATCCTAAAAATTTCAAATGTATTTTTTTTCTGTTGAACCAAATTCTCTCCCTCCTCCTCCCCCCGTGGGGTGCTGGGGCTCTTTGAGTATAAATGTGACCCCCCACCACCAAATCAGTCTTAACTCGCAGTCAGTCGAACAGCACTAGGAGCTGAAAAGGTGACTGAGGGTCTATCTGGGGTGTTTTGACTTTTTCCCAAAATTGATTTCTGTAGACTATAATCTATCCCCCACAGAAATGTTTTTCTTGAAAAAAATATTATTAATCAATTTAAAATGGTATTTTAATGCACTTATGGCAGCAGAAAGAAAGCAATTTCTTACCAAAAGTACCTATTTTTGTCTCAAATTATGAACCGTAACCTGTACAGTACCCACACATGTAATATACTGATGGAAAGCTCTTTGGTGCACCTTTGAGATAATGACAGCGAAAATCAGAAACAAACTGGATCAAAGCCACCAACTAAAGAAATTTAAGGAAAATGTGTACGAGAGCACACAAAAACTTTAGAGGCCGTTTTCTCAAAATGGCCATCAAACAACTTAATGACTTTAAACATACATAACTTCTACATTTTTTTGAGTACAAGCTTTATTCAAGTACCAAAATAATCAGCAGAATGTACACTTTCCTGTGATATGTATATCTCAAAATGCCCAAAATGCTAGTTAAGACTGATTTTGTGGTGGGAGGTCACAAATAGTATTCCAACCTTCTGGAAATACAATGCTGCAAATTTCCTATTTTCTGTCACTCTCTTTGTTTCTCCCTTCCTCCTTTGTTTTCTGTCATTTCTTCCTGTCATTTTCTGCGTCGTTGGTCCATTCACCTGTAGGTGTTCGATAAAGTCTTATGTACTTTCTCTTAAGATTGATAATTGAGTTAATGTATTATGTACATTTTTGGCTCTATGGAAATGTCACACCCAGAAGCAATTTCAGGTAATTTAGGTCCGTTTTTTATAAGTATGTTTTAGTCTTTCATCATCATCAGGTGCCCTGCCGCATGGCGTTGGCGATCATGGACTTCCATCCATCTCTATCTCTCTCGATGCCCCTAGCATCTCTCCCACCTTCCTCGTCCCCAGCCACTCTGCAAGTCCGTCCAGCATTCTCTCTCTGGGTCTACCCGGTGCTCTCTTTCCCTCCAGCTTTCCCGTTGTGACCAGGTGCTCCAAATCCTCCTTCCTCATAAAATGGCTTATAACCCCCTTCCTCATAAAATGGCTTATAACCCCCTTCCTCATAAAATGACTTATAAATGTTGCCTGTCTTTTCCTAATCTTCCTTATGAGTGATCTACTTGTGTCTGCCTCCATCAAGACTGTCT
>JAPXFY010000012.1:90916219-90921219 GCA_030674185.1 Monoplex corrugatus | reverse complement strand
ATGATCTACTTGTGTCTGCCTCTCATCAAGACTGTCTCGTTTGTTTTCTTTGCTGTCATGGAACTCTCAACATTCTTCTTAGAAACCACATCTCGGCTACCTAAATCTTGTTCTGGCTTTGCTTGTTGACTGTCCACGCCTCACATCCGTACAACAGTATTGGTTCTATATAACATTCAAGAACTCTCTTCCTGATGTTAATTGATAGGCATTTGTTGGTAAGAATGCTTGTCATCTTCTTGAATGCTGTTTTGGCTTGGTCCGATTCTGGCGGCTATTTCTGATGTGCATCTGCCGTCTGATGAAATGATCGTTCCCAGGTATTTAAAGTTATCAACCTGTGTCAAGGTTCAAATGAACATAAATGAGCATAAACAATACATAAAAAACGGGAAACATTCGAGTTAACAATCGGTTTTAAAATAACAACAACAACAATATACGAAACAATATACGTCTGTCTGGACAGAAGGAAAAGAGTGGATGTAACAAAAGGGATGAGAGGTTAAACAAACGAGTGCATATTGTCGGAACAATCATCAACATGTCAAATAAACATAAATGTGACCTCCCACCACGAAATCAGTCTTAACTAGCATTTTGGGATTTTGAGATATACATATCACTGGAAAGTGTACATTCTGCTGATTATTTTGGATACTTGAATAAAGCTTGTACTCAAAAAAAAATGTAGTAAGTTATGTCTGTTTAAAGTCATTAAGTTGTGTGACGGCCATTTTGAGAAAACGGCCTCTGAAGTTTTTGTGTGTTCTCCTACACATTTTCCTTAGATTTCTTTAGTTGGTGGCTTTGACCCAGTTTGTTTCTATTTTTGCTGTCATTATCTGAAAGGTGCACCAAAGAGCTTTCCATCAATATATTACATGTGCGGGTATGTACAGGTTACGGTTCATAATTTGAGACAAAAACAGGTACTTTTGGTAGGAAATTGCGTTCTTTCTGCTGTGATCAGTGCATTAAAATACCGATTTGAATTGATTAATAATAATTTTTCAAGAAAAAAAATTCTGTGGGGGATAGATTATAGTCTACAGAAATCAATTTTGAGAAAAAGTCAAAACACCCCAGACAGACCCTCAGTCACTTTTCAGCTCCTAGTGCAGTTCGACTGACTGCGAGTTAAGACTGATTTCGTAGTGGGAAGTCACATATGAACATAAACAATATATAAAAAACCCCACTCAAATTAACATCGGGTTTTAAAATAACAATAACAACAACAATATACCAAACAATATACGTCTGTCTGACGGAAGAAAGAGTGGATGGAAGAAGAGGTTTCAAAGGTTGAACAAACGAACACATAATGTTCGGAACAATCATCAATGTGCGAAATGAACATACATGAGAAAAAGTGATAATAAAAAGCAGAAACATTAACATTAACAGTCGGTTTTAAAATAATAATAACAACAATATACCAAACAATATACGTCTATCTAGACGGGAAGAAAAAGTGCATGGAACAAGAGAGTTGAAAAGTTGAACAAACCAGTACATATTGTCGGAACAATCATCAACAAGTCAAATAAACATAAACGAGCATAAACAATATATAAAAAATCCATAATTCGGGATTTAAGAGGAACAAACTGATACTAAATTCAATGCATAAAATCAAATAGAACCACGACAAAATCACTGTAAAACACTACACACACTTTTGTCTCCTTCGTAACCTACTTTTGTCTCCTTCAAGTCCGCTCTCAAAACTCACCTTTTCTCCTCTGCATAAAATCCTGACCTCACTCAATCCCCTCTGCAGCCTGTCTCCACTCGGAGGGGAATCACATTGTAATATATATTTGTATATAATATGCTCTCTATAATTTTCCATTGCTTTTATTCTTTCTCCCCATTTATAGCCATGCGTGTGTGTGTGTGTGTGTGTGTGTGTGTGTGTGTGTGTGTGTGTGTGTGTGTGTGTGTGTGTGTGTGTGTGTGAGTGTGTGTGTGTGTGCGTGTGTGGGGTGCGTGTGTGTGAGTGTGTGTGTGTGTGCGTGCGTGCATGTGTGTGCGTGCGTGCGTGTGTGTCTGTTCAGCCCTTAGATTTGATTTTATCAAGATTTTGCGCTATATAAATATTGTAATTATTATTTAATTATATTATTAATTATTATATAAAAAAAATCCCTTCAAATTAACAGTCGGGTTTTAAAATTACAATAGCAACAACAACAATATACCAAACAATAGACGTCTGTCTGGACGGGAAGAAAAAAGTGGATGGAACAAGAGGGAGGAGAGATTGAACAAACGAGCGCATATTGTCCAACACTACATCTCCAAGTTGTATGCGTTCGCCCTCGTTCTATGGCGCTCGTTGACTCGCCCTCTCAAACCGTGTCAATTTGTTCTCTGTCTTAACCTCCGGCCCTGTCTTACAAAACAAATATACACCGAAAACACTGCCCTCTGATTTGCTTCTCCCCCCCCCCCATTCCTCCATCCTTCCTTCCCTGTCCTCCTCCCCTCCCTTCCCCTCCCTCCCCCCAATCACTCTGAGTAAAGCTTGATGCTAACCAGTTGAGCAACCGACAGTTTAAACAGTGTTTTTCGCATATATACAAATATACAAAACTTCAGAGAGGTTTTGTCTGATCAGTTTTTTTGTTTTGCATTTTTCTTTGTTTTGTTTTGTGAGTGTTTTATTCCCCTCCCCTCCCCCCCCCCACCTTCCCCTTTGTTAATTTCACGGTTTGTTAATACTCGTATTAAGTTGGAATTGACCATGGGTGGCCTCCCACCACGAAATCAGTCTTAACTCGCAGTCAGTCGAACAGCACTAGGAGCTGAAAAGATGACTGAGGGTCTATCTGGGGTGTTTTGACTTTTTCTCAAAATTGATTTCTGTTGACTATAATCTATCCCTCACAGAAATTTTTTCTCTTGAAAAATATTATTAATCAATTTAAAATGGTATTTTAATGCACTGATCGCAGCAGAAAGAACGCAATTTCCTACCGAAAGTAACTATTTTTGTCTCTTATTATGAACCGTAACCTGTACAGTATCCGCACATGTAATATACTGATGGAAAGCTCTTTGGTGCACCTTTCAGATAATGAAAGAAAAATTATAAACAAACTGGGTCAAAGCCACCAACTAAAGAAATTTAACGAAAATGTGTAAGAGAGCACACAAAAACTTCAGAGGCCGTTTTCTCAAAATGGCTGTCATGCAACTTAATGACTTTAAACATACATAACTTCTACATTTTTTTTAGTACAAGCTTTATTCAAGTACCAAAATAATCAGCAGAATGTACACTTTCAAGTGATATGTATATCTCAAAATGCCCAAAATGCTAGTTAAGACTGATTTCGTGGTGGGAGGTCACATGGGATAAACTTCTCGATTCAATAACTGACAGTTTAAATGCAATGTATTTCACACATACAAGTATACAAACCTTCAGAGGAGTTTGTCTTTTGATTTTGTGTGTGTTTTGCAATGATTCTGTTTTGTTTTGTGGCTGGTTTATCCCCCCCCCCCCCCCCCACACACACACTATGTTAAAACCTCACGGTTCGTTAATACTCGTATTAAGTTGGAATTGACCATAGGATAAACTTCTCTTTTCAATAACTGACAGTTTAAATACAGTGTGTTTCACACACACACACACACACACACACACACACACACACACACACACACACACACACACACACACACACACACACACTACACACACACACACACACACACACACACACACACACACACACACACACACACACACACATACAGTCTCCTGAGGAAGGCCACTGGCCGAAGTACTGGGCACAAAACTCTGGTTTGTTGTCTTGTTTCTTTGGTTTATCTACAATATATATATATATGTATGTATGTATGTATGTATATATATATATATATATATATATATATATATATATATACAAGTATACAAACTTTCAGAGCAGTTTGTCAGATGCTTTTTTGTGTTTTGCATTTTTCTGTTTTGTTTTTTGTGATTGTTTTATTTCCCCTCTGTGTTAAAACCTCACGGTTCGTTAATACTCAAATTGACCATGGGATAAACTTCTCGATTCAATAAATGATAGTTTAAATAGAATGTGTTTCACATATCTATCTATCTATCTATCTATCTATCTATCTATCTATCTATCTATCTATCTGTCTGTCTGTCTGTCTATCTATCTATCTATCTATCTATCTGTCTATCTATCTGTCTGTCTGTCTATCTATCTATCTATCTATCTGTCTATCTATCTGTCTGTCTGTCTATCTATCTATCTATCTGTCTGTCTGTCTGTCTATCTATCTATCTATCTATCTGTCTGTCTGTCTATCTATCTATCTATCTATCTATCTGTCTGTCTGTCTATCTATCTATCTATCTATCTATCTGTCTATCTATCCATCTATCTATCTATCTATAATATATATATATAATATATATATATATATGTGTGTATACACACACACACACACACATATACATATATATATACATATTATAATATATATATATATATATACAAGTAAACAAACCTTCAGATGAGTTTGTCTGAAGAGTTTTTTTGTGTTTTGCATTGTTCTGTTTTGTTTTGTAATTGTTTTACATGCACCCAGTGTTAACTTCACGGTTTGTTAATACTCGTATTAAGTTGCAATTGACCATGGGATCAACTTCTCGATTCAATAACTGACAGTTTAAATACAGTGTGTTTCACACATACAAATATACAAACTTTCAAACGGGTTTGTCTAATGATTTTTTTTGGTGTTTTCGCATTTTTTTGTTTGTTTTGTATTGATTATTTTATCTTCCCCTCTGTGTTTTATAAAACCTGACAGTTTGTTAATTCTTGTATTAAGTTGGAATTGACTGGAGGATAAACTTCTCGATTCAATAACTTGAAGTAGTACAGGGACCTGACTGAGCAACACAGTGTTTGAAAATCAAACCGGCTGCTGGTCGGGTCAAGAGTGAAGGTAAATTTGAATTGCTG
>JAPXFY010000012.1:90893719-90901219 GCA_030674185.1 Monoplex corrugatus | reverse complement strand
TGTCTCTCTCTCTGCTCTCTCTTTCTCTCTGGCTCTCTCTCTCTCTCTGTGTCTCTTCTTCTCTCTCTGGCTGTCTCTATCTCTCGCTCTCCCTGTCTCTGTCTCTCTATCTTGTTTGTCTCTCTGTCTCTGTCTCTGTCTGTCTGTTATCTTCTCTCTCTCTCTCTCACTTCTGTCGTTTCTCTCTTTCTCTCTGTCTGTCTATTCTCTCTTTCTCTCTGTCTGTCGTCTCTCTCTCTTCTCTGTCTTCTGTCTCTCTCCCCTCCGGGGTCTTCGCTCCCTCCCTCCCTCTTTTTCTCTTAATCTCTGTTTTGATTTTGTTCGTTTGTGTGAATTTTGTTTTGCTTATTTAGATGTGTATGTTCGAGTTACTGTTTTTCTTTAGACAGTTTTCTCGAAAGTTGAAGATTATTAGTGATGGACTTATGTTTATCGCTACGTTAGGGGCATTTTGTCAATATGTTTGGTTACATGTTCACGTTTGTTTGTTTGTTTGTTTGTTTATTTGTTTGTTGGCTTGTTTCTTTGTCTGTTTAATCTTTGGTTTGGTTCTTTATTCTCTTTTCTTGTTTTGTTTGTTTGATAAGGTACTAGTTATATGTAATTATTTTGAATGTTTTGTATCAGGTATCATAGTAATATATTTCTTTGCTCGTTTTTTTAATTTAAAATTTTATTTTTTATTATTTTTTTTTTTTACTATTGTTTATTATTTTACTTGTTTGTTCATGTTTCTAACTTTGTTGAAGGATGGTCATTGTATGTTGTTTTTTACGAAAAACATATCAGCAAGGACATATCAAAATATTTGGAAAAGTGATATCAATAAAGACGCGAAGCTAACAACGGCATTTTTTTTTCCTGACTTTTATTCGTATAGAAGGACTTTACTCTCTTTCTCTGTCTGTCTGTCCGTCTGTCTGTCAATCTGTCTGTCTGTCTGTCTGTCTCTCTCTGTGTGTCTCTCTCCCCTCTCTTTTCTTCTGTTTGTCTGTCTGTCTGCTCGTCTGTCTCTTTCTCTCTCTCTCTCTCTCTGTACTGTGTGTATTATGTTGATGTGTGTTGTGTGTGTGCGCATGTGTGTGTGAATGTTGTGTGTGTGTGTGTGTGTATGTGTGTGTAATGTGTGTGTTGTGTGTGTGTGTGTGTGTGTGTGTGTGTGTGTGTATGTGTGTGATGTGTGTGATGTGTGTGATGTGTGTGTGTGTGTGTGATGTGTGTGTGATGTGTAGTTGGTGATGTTGTGGTGGTGTGTGTGTGTGTGTGTGTGTGTTGTGTGTGTATACGCATGTATGTATTTGTGTGTTTCTCTTTATTCTGTAACAAGCACATCAACTAAACAAGTAACTCTATTCCAAACACAAACTGATTTTATAAATCTACAGCAAAAACAGAACCTAAAGAAGCAAACTAATAATTAAAAGAAACGAAACAAAGATTTCAAGAATCTAAACTCTAAAGTCCATAATACTGTGATATAAATTAGCACGAAAAACACACGTTAAATCAAAAAAAAAGAAAAGAAAAAGGACTCACAAACTGTACTGTTATATAAACTACAAATACTGTTATATAAATTAGCACGAAGGACACTCGTTAAACTCACAACAAAAAGGACTCAAACTATTCTGATATAAATTGCAAATACTGTTATACAAATTAGTTCCAAAAACACTCGTTAAATCCATAAAAATAGGACTCACAAACTATATTGTTATGTAAATTACAAATGCTGTCATATAAATTAACTCCAAAAACTCTCGTTAAATCCATAAAAATAGGACTCACAAACTGTACTGTTATGTAAATTACAAATACTGTTATATAAATTAGCACAAAGGACACTCGTTAAACCCATAACAACGAGGACTCTCAAAGTATGCAGTTATATAAATTACAAATACTGTGACATAAATTAGCACGAAGAACGTCCGTTATACCCATAACAAAAAGAACTCACAAACTATACTGTTATATAAATTACAAATACTGTGATATAAATTAGCATGAACAACACTCATTTAAATCCATAAGAAAAAGGACCCACAAACTATACTGTTATATGAATTACAAATAACGTTGCTCACAAACTATACTGTTATAAAAATTACAACTACTGTTATATAAATTATCACGAAGAACTTTCGTTAAACCCTTAACAAAAAGGGCTCACAAACTATGCTGTGATATAAATTACAAATGCTGTGATATAAATTAGCACTAAGTTTACTCATTAAACCTACAACAAAGGAACTCATAACCTATACTGTTATGTAAACTACAAATACTGTTACATAAATGAGCACGAAGAACACTAGTTAAACCCATAGCAAAAAGGATTCCCAAACCATAATGTTAATTACAAATACCGTTGTATAAATTACACATACTATTATATAAATTAACACGAAGAACACTCGTTAAATCCATAACATAAAAATACCGTTGTATAAACTACACATCTGTTATATAAATTAACACGAAGAACACTCGTTAAATCTATAACATAAAGGACTCACAACCTATACCGTTATATAAATTACAAATAATGTTGCTCACAAACTGTACTGTTATATGAATTATAAATACTGCTAGGTAAATTAGCACAAAAAACACTCGTTAAACCCAAAACAAAAAAGACTCACAACCTATACCGTTATACAAATTGCAAATACTGTAATATAAATTAACATGAAGAAAACTCGTTAAATCCATAACAAAAAGCACTCACAAATTATAATGTTATACAAATTACAAATACTACATAACAAGTACTGTTATATAAATTATGAATACTGTTACATAAATTACAAATACCGTTATGTAAATTAGCACGAAGAACACTCGCTAAATCCGTAACTTAAAGGACTCACACATTATACTGTTATTTAATTTACAAATACTACATTACAAATATTGTTATATAAATTACAAATACTACATTAAAAATACTGTTATATAAATTACAAATACTACATTACAAATATTGTTACATAAATTACAAATACTACATTACAAATACTGTTATATAAATTACAAATTCTGTTATATAAATTAGCACGAAGAACACTCGTTAAATCCATAAGAAAAAGGACTCTCAAAGTATGCTGTTATATAAATTACAAATACTGTTATATAAATTAGCACGAAGAACATTCGTTAAATCCATAACAAAAAAGACTCACAACCTATACTGTTATATAGATTACAAGTAATGTTGCTCATAAACTATATTGTTATATAAATTATAAATACTGTTGTATAAATAAGCACAAAAAGACACTCGTGAAATCTAAAAAACAAAAACAAAAAAACACACACACACACAATATTCGACTATATAAAACACAAATGCTGTTAAATAGATTACATATACTGCGATATAAATTGGCACCAAGAACACTCATTAAATCCATAACAAAAAAGAACTCACAAACTATACCGTTACATAAATTACAAATACTGTTGTATAAATTGGCACGAAGAATACTCGTTAAATACATAACAAAAAGGACCGACAAACTGAACTGTTATGTATAAACTAATACTAGTGTTATATAAATGAGCACGAAGAACACTCGTTAAACCCATAATAAAAATGACTCACAATCTATGCTGTTATATAAACAACAAATATTGTTATATAACTTACAAATTACTTTAAAAAGTCTTGGTGATCAGTAAAAAATCATGAAATCCCCTCATGCAAAAAAACAGCAAATAGCACAACCTTGACACATGTTAATAAATTCAAATACCTGGGAACGGTCATTTCATCAGACGGCAGATGCACATCGGAAATAGCCGGCAGAATCGGCCAAGCCAAAACAGCATTCAAGAAGATGACAAGCATTCTTACCAACAAATGCCTATCAATTAACATCAGAAAGAGAGTCCTTGAATGTTATGTAGAACCAATACTGTTGTACGGATGCGAGGCGTGGACAGTCAGCAAGCAAAGCCAGAGCAGGATTGAGGCAGCCGAGATGTGGTTTCTCAGAAGAATGTTGAGAGTACCATGGACAGCAAAGAAAACAAACGAGACAGTCTTGATGGAGGCAGACACAAGTCGATCACTGATAAGGAAGATTAGGAAAAGACAAGCAACATTTACAGGCCATTTTATGAGGAAGGGGGATTTGGAGCACCTGGTCACAACGGGAAATCTGGAGGGAAAGAGAGCACCGGGTAGACCCAGGGAGAGAATGCTGGACGGACTTGCACAGTGGCTGGGGATGAGGAGGGTGGGGGAGATGCTGGTGGCAACGAGAGATAGAGATGGTTGGAAGTCCATGGTCGCCAACGCCATGCGGCAGGGCACCTGATGATGATGATGATGAACTTACAAATACTGTGATATAAACTAACACGAAGAAAACTCGTTAAATCCATAACATTAAGGACCCACAAACTGTACTGTTTTAAAAACTACAAATAGTGTGATATAAATTACAAATTCTGTCATATAAATTAGCAGGAAAAAAACTCGTTAAACCCATAACAAAATGAACTTTCAAACTATGCTGCTATATAAACTACAAATAATATTATATAAATTACAAATACTGTGATATAAATTAGTATGAACAACACTCATTAAATCCATAAGAAAGAGGACCCACAAACTATACTGTTATATAAATCACAAATACTTTTTTTTATATATATTATCACGAAGAACATTCGTTAAATCCATAATAAAAAGGACTCAAAAATTATATTGCTATATGAATTACAAATACTACATTACAAATAGTTATATCAACTACAAATAATGTAATGTAAATTACAAATACTGTTATATAAACTACAAATATTGTTATATAAATTACAAATACTGTTATATAAATTACAAATACTACATTACAAATACTGTTTATATAAACTATAAATACTGTGATGTAAATTACAAATACTGCTATATAAATTACAAATACTGTTATATAAGCTACAAACATTATTATATAAATGACAAATACTGTTATATAAATTATAAATGCTACATCGCAAAATTGTTATATAAATTATAAATACTGTTATATAAATTACAAATACTGTTATGTAAATTACAAATGCTGTTATATAAACTAGAATTTATAAATTACAAATGCTGTTATGTAAACTACAAATACGGTCATATAAATTAGCACAAACAACACTCGTTGAATCCATAACATAAAGGACTTCCAAACTATGTTGTTATATAAATTACAAACACTGTTATAAATTATATATTAGCACCGAGAACACTTGTCAAATCGATAACAGCAAGGACTCTCAAACTATACTATTACACAAACTAAAAACACTTTGATATAAATTAGTATGAAAAACACTCGTTAAACCCATAACATAAAGACACAAACAATTTTGTTATATACACTACAAATACTGTTATGTAAACTACAAATACTCTTACATAAACTACAAATTTTGTTATATAATTACAAATACTGTTATATAAACTACAAATACTGTTACATAAATCATAAATACTGTTATATAAACTACAAATACTGTTACATAAATTGCAAAATACTGTTATACAAACTACAAATACTGTTATATAAACTACAAATACTGTTACATAAATTGCAAATACTGTTACATAAATTGCAAAATACTGTTGTATAAACTACAAATACTGTTATATATAAACTACAAATACTGTTACATAAATTGCAAAATACTGTAATACAAATTACAAAATAATGTTATACAATTACAAATACTGTTACATAAATTGCAAAATACATTTATATAAATTACAAAATACTGTTATATAAACTACAAAATACTGTTATATAAATTACAAAATACTGTTACATAAATTACCAAATACTGTTATATAAATTACAAATACTTTTATGTAAATAACAAAAAACTGTGATATAAATTAGCACAAAAAACACCGATACAATGAATGGACAATCGCCACAGGACGACTATTCCAGAGAACCACCGTACCACCGCCGTCGCACCAGGATCGTGCCGTTGCCATAGAAACCAGAGTCCCGCGGATTCTCTGGCCCCGGGTTTCCAGAAGGCCACAACGGAATCAGACCTGGGGACGGAAAGAGGAGAGCAGGATGGGACAGTACACTGAGGTCCCATGTTTCTGCTAATCCAGAAACAATTGATGGAGGGGTCGATACAGGCTTTATACCGCGTTGGTCTGTAATGGCTTACAGGCTCTGTGACATTATGTTTGATGGACAAACAGGTAAATTTACATCCCAACCCCTAACCTTCCCTTTCTCCCTACTCCGGAACGGTTACGTGTGTGGGGTGGGGTGGGGTGGGGTGGTGTGTGTGTGTTTGTGTGTGTGTGTGTGTGTTTGTTTGTTTGTTTGTTTGTGTATGTGTGTGTGTGTGTGTGTGTGTGTGTGTGTTTGAGTGAGAGAGAGAGAGAGTTCGTTCTTTGATTTAACGTCTGTTCACTATGAGTGATATTAGACGGAGAGAGAGAGAGAGTGTGTGTGTATGTGTATGTGTATGTGTGTGTGTTGTGTGTGTGTGTGTGTTTGTGTGTGTGTGTGTGCGTGTATGTGTGTGTGTGTGTATGTTGTGTGTGTGTGTGGGGGGGGGGTTGTTTATGTGTGTGTGTGTGTGATGTGTGTGTGTGTGTGTGTGTGTGTGTCTATATATGTGTGTGTGTGTTGTGTGTGTGTGTGTCTGTGGTGTGTGTGTGTGTTTGTGTGTGTTTGTGTGTGTGTTTTGTGTGTGTGTGTGTGTGTTTGTGTGTGTGTGTGAAAGAGAGAGAGAGAGAGTGTGTGTGTGTGTGTATGTGTGCGTTTGTGTATATGTGTGTGTATGTGTTTGTGTATGTGCGTGTGTGTGCGTGCGCACGCGCATGTGTGTGTGTGTGTTTTGTTATGACAGTGCCTTTGGCTATAAGTTTCACTTTATTTTTGAATGCTCTAAATTTCAGAATTATCAAGTGAAATTTAGTCTACAAAAATATCTGTCGGTTAAATCATTGTTCTCATTCTATCACTTTCGGCAAAAGCAAAAAAAAGGTCAAATGAAATTAGCAGGGTCCGTCAAACTTTTTGAACTTGTGTAATAATCTTCTGAACATTCGAGTGGCCTGTCATGAGGCAATTTCGAATGAACTTTTTTTCTATTGGTCTTTTATAAATTCTCTTCGGTTAGTGTTATATTTTGATCATGTTAAATCCAATCCAAACTAAAAGTGAACACCGTTTTAAAATCAGATGTTTATTTTCTGAGATTTGGGTGTTGGGTAAAGGTACCCCTTTGATCCACTATTTTGAGGAGAGAAAGAAAAACACACCCCGAAGAAAAAAAGCAGAACAAAAATAAACATTAAAAAAACAAGGAAAATCAATTCACAAAATGAGTAATGACTATTAATTAGCTGTCCAAAATACACACACTCTTTGTTTAATTTTTCACACTTGTCAATCACGTAAATGGGATTCGACGGGTCTGTTGCAAAAATGAAATGGTGTTGAAAATATACAATTTTTGAAGATT
>JAPXFY010000012.1:90868719-90883719 GCA_030674185.1 Monoplex corrugatus | reverse complement strand
ACAAGCTAAAACAGCATTATAAAATGAAAAATTTTCTAACCAATAGATGTAGGCCTATATCAATTAACATCAGGAAGAGAGTTCTCCATTGTTTTATAGAACCGATATTGTACAGTTATGAGGCGTGGACAGTCAACAAGCAAAGTCAGAACAACACTGAGGCAGCTAAAATGTGGTTTCTAAGAAGAATGTTAAGAGTTCCATGAACAGCAATTGAAACAAACGAGACAGTCTTGAACGAGGCAGACACACAAAAAAAAGAACATTAACAATGAAGATTAGGATAAGACAAGCAACATTTATAGGACATTTTACGAGGCAAGAGAAATTAGAGCACCTAGTCACAACAGGAAAGTTGGAGGGAAAAAGAGCACCAGGTAGACCCAGCGAGAAAAGACTGGACAGACTTGCTGAATGGATGAAGACAGAGAGAGTGGGAGATGTACTTGCAGCGACAAGGGATAAATTCATAGGGAGGACCATGACAGCCAACGCCATGCGGCAGGGCACATATGATATGATGATGTGATGATGATGATGATGAATGTGATGATAGATGATGATGATGATGATGATGGATGATGATGAATGATGATGGATGATGAGTGATGATGATGGTAATGATGATGATAATGATGATATGATGATGATAATGGATGATGAGATGATGATGATGATGATGATGATGATGATGATGATGATGATGATGATAATGATGGTGATGATGATGATGATGATGATGAGTGAGAGAAGAGAGATGATGATGATGATGATGATGTGATGATGGATGATGAGACGACGACGACGACGACGACGACGACGACGACTGATGAGATGACGACGATGATGATGATGATGATGATGATGATAATGATGATGACGATGATGATGATGATGATGATGATGATGATGATGAGATATGAGAGGACGACCGACGACGACGCACGAGACGATGGAACGATACGAAATGACAAACGGACGACACGACGACGACGACGACGACGACCGAAATGATGATGATGATGATGATGATGTATAATGATGATGATGAGGTGATGGGTTGATAAAATCATTGAACGATGAAGACGACGACATGATGATGTGAATGATGATAATGATGATGATGATGATGATGATGATGATGATGATGATGATGATGACGATGACGATGATGATGATGATGATGGTGATGATGATGATGATGATGATGATGATGATGATGATGAGGGCTATTCCCTCTAGAGCACTATGCTGTCAAACAGACGATGGTATAATTCGGCCATCATAGCGTAAAATGGCAAGTCTCGTGTTTACCCCCGCCAGTAACATCATGGCGACAGATTACCGCTAATCACCAAAATCAGTCTAATATCATTGCATGTTTTCTTACCTCATTCGTATGCCATTAAGGATAAGGTTGAAATGGGTTGAACTAAAAACAATTCCCCATCTGAATAGCATGAATACCGAGGAACATAATCTGATTGAAAATCTTCTGCCAACTTCTGAAATCCTCAAGAATGCCACGCACATTAAAATAATGCTTGTATTAGACATGATTCTGTATTATGACTCATAAATGGTATTAAAGCCATAAACGACTAACGAAATGGGCAGAGAGGGATGAAAAAAATAACAAAAGTCCCAGCAGGATTTCGATCTGGATACAGTACAATAGATCACATTTTCACACTGTATGCTTTAGTCCAAAAATGGCTTAATACCGTTTCTGCTTGTATAAAGAAGAATTACCATGCTATTTGCTTGGCTTCTCCAACGATGCAAACAGCAACTTGTACTATTTGTCTCGAGAATCTGCTATCTGCACAAGTGGATCAGCTTCCTCTTTATTGGCAGCTCTCCATCATCCTGCCTTGTGTACCAATCAGTGAAATTGTGTGAAAAAAAGGAAACTGGTCTGTCTGTCTGTCTGTCTATCTGTATGTCTGTATGTCTCTGTGTCTCTATGTCTGTCTGTCTGTCTTCCTTTCTCTCTCTCCTTCTCTTCTCCTCTGTCTCTCTCTCTCCTCTTCTGTCTGTCGTACGTCTCTAGTCTCTTGTCTCTATGTCTTCTTCTGTCCTCTCTCTCTCTCTCTTCTCTCTCTCTCTCCCCTCCCTCCTCCTCTCCTCCGCTCTCGCTCCTCTCTCTCTCTCTATCTATAGACTGATAATATGAATCGTTACTGTGGCACTGGACAACATGGCGACAGGCACCCGTTAACCCTTTGACTCCTGCACCCTCTCCACCGACTGCAAAAACTTAACCCTTTGACTCCCCCACCCTATCCACCAGCTTCCTGCAGGGAGCAGGTGAATAGGGTAAGGGAGTCAAAGGGTTAAGTTTTTGCTCTGCTAGCATGGTTGACAAAGCAGAATGCTGGTGGCTAGGGTGTGGGTGTCAAATGGTTAAATTTCACACAGTGGAAGTTTTTTTTTTTTAACTTTCCTTCTGAAGACTGGGAACATGACTCAACGTTCTATGATCCAGATCCCACGCAGCATTGTGCTCTGGTAACCCTTTGACTCCCGTACCTCTCCATCAACTGCAAAAACTTAACCCTTTGACTCCCTCACCCTATCTACCAGCTTCCTGCGGTGTCCTGGAATGCGGATGGTCTTGTCTCCAGAATAAAACTTGAGAATGCTCCTTTTATGTTGGAAGTCTCGATTGAACTTTTATTTATAATTTTTAGCTGTTTAAGCCTAGTTTGTCTGTTTACATCAATTTTGATGTAGGAAAACGACAAGCCACTAATTTCTCAAATAATTCTGAATAATTTGATATCAGTACAATAAAATGTTTTGTTCCTGTTAGTGACGGTGATTCCAATTAACGACACAACACACGTGAGTACTCAAGCAAATCATCATCATCAGGTGCCCTGCCGCATGGCGTTGGCGATCATGGACTTCCATTTGTCCCTATCTCTCGTTGCCCCTAGCATCTCCCCCACCCTCCTCGTCCCCAGCCACTCTGCAAGTCCGTCCAGCATTTTCTCCCCGGGTCTACTGGTGCTCTCTTTCCCTCCAGCCTTCCCGTTGTGACCAGGTGCTCCAAATCCCCCTTCCTCATAAAATGGCCTATAAATGTTGCCTGTCTTTTCCTAATCTTCCTTATGAGTGATCTACTTGTGTCCGCCTCCATCAAGACTGTCTCGTTTGTTCTCCCTACTGTCCATGGAACTCTCAACATTCTTCCAGAAACCACATCCCGGCTGCCTCAATCTTGTCTGGCTTTGCTGTTTGACTGTCCACGCCTCACATCCGTACAACAGTATTGGTTCTATATAACATTCAAGAACTCTCTTCCTGATGTTAATTGATAGGCATTTGTTGGTAAGAATGCTTGTCATCTTCTTGAATGCTGTTTTGGCTTGGCCGATTCTGCCGGCTATTTCTGATGTGCATCTGCCATTCTGATGAAATTATCGTTCCCAGGTATCTGAATTTATCAACTGTGTCAAGGTTGTGCTTTGCTGTTACTTTGCATGAGGGGATTTCATGTTTTCAGCAAATCATATACAACCCATTTTCTTCTTGTTCCAGCTTCCAAGAACCTTAACCCCAATCCTCACCGCCCAGGAGATACTTTGTACACACAAACCAGTAAAAACACGATAAAAAAGAATAAGGACACGTATTTAATAGAACAAGACAAGACAGGCGCAAATTCTCGGCCAACTGGCCTTTGTCAAGCGTAAGATCAAAACAAACAAACAAACACCAGATACAAAAATTAGAAGGAAAAGACTGAAACTTCCCTGCTGCTCCTTCCAGTGGGAGAAAACTTAACCCTTTGACTCCCTCATCCTATCCACCAGCTTCCTGCGTGACTGGAATGCAGATGGTCCTGTCTTTCGATAAAAAAGTGCTACTTTTATTGGAAGTCCGACTGAGCTCTATCACACTGACGGAGCAGCAGAAGTCTCATTTTTCTCCTTTTTTATTTGGTGTTTGTTTGTTTGTATCTTACCTTGACAAAGGGCGCAGTTGATCGAAAATTTCGCCTGTCTTGCCCTGAATTTATTAAATACGCTTCTGTGTTTTTTTTTCGTTTTTCGTTTGTAGTTTGTTTTTTGTTTGTTTGTTTGTGTTTTTTTGTTTTTTGGAGGTTTGGTTTTTGTTTGTCTGGTTCTGTTTGCTTGAACGCGGGCAGTCACATTTGTTTTGGATTTTGTACACATAAGTCGATTCGCTGGCAGCCAAGTGCGTTCCCCTGCCAATGGCTGGCATTCCTCAGTCATCCATTACAGCACCGCATGGCAGGTATCGAGTTACCTCTGGCACCAACAACAGGGTGACAGATTACCCGTTCAATTGAGGTACAGCAATGTTTGAACTCTCTCCTCCTAAAAATTGGGAACATGAGCCAACATTTTATGTCCAGGTCTAACCCAGTGCTGTGTTCTGTTGCAAGCCACTATGAGATTGTTATGATAAAGAGTTTTCTTTTTATTGTTTAGGGGTGGTGGTGTGGGGGTGGTGTGGTGATGGTGTAGCGGTGGTGGTGGTGGTGGTGGTGGTGATGGTTTGGTGGTGGTGGCGGGTGTGTGTGTGGTGCGTGTGTGTGTGTGTGTGTGTGTTGTGTATGTGTGTGTGTGTGGTGTGTGGGGTGGTGTGTGGTGTGTGGTGGTGTGTGTGTGTGTGTGATGAACTGCGATTACACTTGTTCCATCCAAATGTGTATCAATGGAATTTTTAAATGCCATCTCACTCAAATACCCAGCTTTCAAATATACCAGAATCAGAAAGATCTCTCTCTCTACTACATCTCCTCTCTCTCTCTACTATACTAGTAATAATATATATAATAATAATATTGTATAATAATATTATATATACATTTTATAATGTATATGATAACATAATACATATATACATATAGATACATGTATATATGCCCACGTTATAAAGGAAACAAGACAAATAATTATAGTGATCTGTATCAAATATAACAATGAAATAGAATAATCAATCATGAAAGATTAAATTTCAACATTTGGAAATGCTTATCTCACTCTCAAACCAAATATTTCTGCAAGATCCATGAGATGATATGTGATAACCAATTTTAACATATGTAGCCCACATATGACATCTTTCATGTTCCATTTTACTCGGTCGATTTCATAAAATGTCTGGATCACAAAGAGGAAAACTGTTCCATGCCATTCATTCATTAAAGTGACACATAAAATAATGTTCTCTCATGGTATTTTTTTTAACCTTTGACTCCCGCACCCAAATCCACCAACTGCAAAAACTGAACCCTTTGACTCCTCACCCTATCCACCAGCTTCCTAAGGAAGCTGGTGGATAGGGTGAGGGAGTCAAAGGGTTCAGTTTTTGATTTGCCAACATAGTCGCAATGCAGGATAGCTAGTTAACGTGGTGCAGGAGTCAAAGGGTTAAAAGAAAGAGCAGATAATCAAGTGTAGTGCAGCGCCACCTTTTTTGCGTGTGTTTGTTTTTTACCAAGACTTCAGAAGGCAGGAAGACTAATTGGCCTTTCAAAGGAAAGGACCTGGAAATTAACCTATCTCTCCAATGCTTTATGCCAAGGCAGCCAGGGCAATGCCCTGCTCTTCACGATTTCCAACTGTCGTGGGATTTTTAGCGTGCGCAGCAAAAGACTCACGGATCCGACTCGTTTCTCATCCCTTTCTGAAGGACTAGACGTTCAGTTAAATTTTCTGGTCAAACTGAGAAAAAATTCGAGGCCTCAATATTTCAGTCACTAAATAAACGTTCATATTTTGTTTTCATGTGTTTTGGTTTTGCTTTGAAAAATGCTACAATGTTCATATTTTGTTTTCATGTGTTATTGGTTTTGCTTTGAAAAATGCTACAATGTTCATATTTTGTTTTCATGTGTTACTAGTTTTGCTTTGAAAAATGCTACAATGTTCATATTTTGTTTTCATGTGTTACTAGTTTTGCTTTGAAAAATGCTACAATGTTCATATTTTGTTTTCATGTGTTATTGGTTTTGCTTTGAAAAATGCTACAATGTTCATATTTTGTTTTCATGTGTTATTGGTTTTGCTTTGAAAAATGCCACAATGTTCATATTTTGTTTTCATGTGTTATTGGTTTTGCTTTGAAAAAATGCTACAATGTTCATATTTTGTTTTCATGTGTTACTAGTTTTGCTTTGAAAAATGCTACAATGTTCATATTTTGTTTTCATGTGTTATTGGGTTTTGCTTTGAAAAATGCCACAATGTTCATATTTTGTTTTCATGTGTTATTGGTTTTGCTTTGAAAAATGCTACAATGTTCATATTTTGTTTTCATGTGTTACTAGTTTTGCTTTGAAAAATGCTACAATGTTCATATTTTGTTTTCATGTGTTACTAGTTTTGCTTTGAAAAATGCTACAATGTTCATATTTTGTTTTCATGTGTTACTAGTTTTGCTTTGAAAAATGCTACAATGTTCATATTTTGTTTTCATGTGTTACTAGTTTTGCTTTGAAAACTGCTACAATGTTCATATTTTGTTTTCGTGTGTTGTTTTGCTTTGAAAAATGTTACAATGTTCATATTTTGTTTTCCTGTGTTACTGGTTTTGCTTTGAAAAATGCCACAATGTTCATATTTTGTTTTCCTGTGTTACTGGTTTTGCTTTGAAAAATGCTACAATGTTCATATTTTGTTTTCGTGTGTTACTGGTTTTGCTTTGAAAAATGCTACAACGTTCATATTTTGTTTTCATGTGTTACTAGTTTTGCTTTGAAAAATGCTACAATGTTCATATTTTGTTTTCATGTGTTACTAGTTTTGCTTTGAAAAATGCTACAATGTTCATATTTTGTTTTCATGTGTTACTAGTTTTGCTTTGAAAAATGCTACAATGTTCATATTTTGTTTTCGTGTGTTACTAGTTTTGCTTTGAAAAATGCTACAATGTTCATATTTTGTTTTCATGTGTTACTGGTTTTGCTTTGATTTGAAAAATGCTACAATGTTCATATTTTGTTTATTTGTGTTACTGTTTTGCTTTGAAAAATGCTACAATGTTCATATTTTGTTTACTTGTATTATTAGTTTTGCTTTAAAAAAAAAACGTTAGCAGTTCCTTTTATTCACATTACGATTTATAAAAATCATTGATTAGTTTATTCATATGCAGAACAATCAACGCGATTGAAATCCAATTCATCGCCCGTACAACGACACAGACCCCCTCCCCCCCCCCCCACACACATACATTCGTCATATATCACTTATAGTGAAAAGACGTTAAATCAATGAACGAACAAAACACACACACACACACACACACACACACACACACACACACACACACACACACACACACAACACCACACACACACACCACACATTCGTCTAATATCACTTATAGTGAAAAGACGTTAAATCAAAGAACGAACACACACACACACACACACACACCACACACACACACACACACACACACACACACACACACACACACACACACACAACACACATACACACACACATTCGTCTAATATCACTTATAGTGAAAAGACGTTAAATCAAAGAACGAACACACACACACACACACACACACACACACACACACACACACACACACACACACACACACACACACACACACACACACATCCGTCTAATATCACTTAAAGTGAAAAGACGTTAAATCAAAGAACGACGAACACACACACCACACACACACACACACACACACACACACACACACACACACACACACACACACACACACACACAAACACAAACACACACAAGGAATAACGCAATGATATTCTAATGATTTACAGCACAGCACGGCACGGCATGGGACCTAGAACAGACTTAAAGCGTTGATTCATAGTCACCCCCCCCCCCCCCCCACCCCCACACACACACGCACACCACCCCCAGTCTACTGAAGAAGAGAAGTCAAACATTATACTACGTGGAGTTTAACAGGTAATCTGTCGCCATGTTGTTAGTGCGAGTGGTAATTTGATACCTGCCATGTGGCGCTATGACGGACGGATGATAGCGTCGACCATTAGTGGCGGGGTGGGGGGTGGGGGTCGGGAGGGTGGCGGGAGTGCTCTGGCGTGAACGGCGAGCGCTACGTGTGCAAGGGAGCTAAGCTAGCTAAGCTCGGAGAGGTTGGCGTTAGGGGGTATTGAGTTGGAGTGTGGGGTAGATGGCTGGGTGGATGGATGGGTGAGTGGGTGGGTACGATATTTGCATAAGTTCATACCAGGGAACTCGGATGTTAACAGCTTGCGGGCTGGTGGAAATCCCAGGCACAGAAGTGGGGATAGATTTTTATCACGCTCGGTGCTAAGGGGAGACTATCTGTTTTGTTTGTATCCAAAACAAAGTGCGACTACCCGCGTTCAAGCAAACAGGAACCAGAAGAAAAACACGAAAATAGAACTAGAACGCGTATTTAATATAACCGAACAAGACAGGCTCAAAATTCCGGCCAACTGACCTTTGTCAAATTTGAATGTAAGATCACAAACTGACAAACTCTTTCCCACTAGACGAAGCAGCCATGTGTGTGTGTATCCAAAACAAGTGCAACTGCTCGCCGTTCAAGCAAACAGGAACCAGAATAAAAAACACGAAAATAGAATCAGAACGCGTATTTAATATAAACCAGACAAGACAGGCAGCAAATTTTCGGACATCTGGTCTTTGTCAAACGTGAATGTAAGATCATAAACTAACAAATTCTTATTCCACTAGATGAAGCAGCAGGGAAGTTTTAGTCTTTTTCACCTAATTTTTGTATTCGGTGTTTGTTTGTTGTTGTTTGTGATCTTACATTTACGCTTGACAAAGGCCAGTTGGCCGAAAATTTGCGCCTGTCTTGTCTGGTTGTATTAAATACTTGTTTTATTTTTTGTCAGTCTCCGTTTCCTGAAAAATCTTGTCATTGTAAACAGTACAATAGCATTTCATTGAATTCTCTTACAAATTGACCTATTTACGAAAAACGAAAACAAAAATACAACAAAACAATAAACAAAACAAACAAAACAAAACAAAAATAAACAAACAAACAAAACAAAACAAACAAACAAAGAACAAACAAAACAAAACCAAACAAACCAAACCAAACCAAACCAAACCAAACAACAAACCAAACCAAAAACCAAACCAAACCAAACCAAACCAAACCAGACAACCAAACCAAACCAAACCAAACCAAACCAAACCAAACCAGACCAAACCAAACAAACCAAACCAAAACCAAACCAAACCAACAAACCAAACCAAACAAAAACCAAACCAGACCAAACCAAACCAAACCAAACCAAACCAAACCAAACCAAACCAAACCAAACCAAAACCAAACAAAAACAAACCAACCAAACCAAACCAAACCAAACAAACCAACAAAAACAAACCAAACCAAACCAAACCAACCAAACCAAACCAACCAAACCAAACCAAACCAAACCAAACCAAACCAACCAGACCAAACCAAACCAACCAAACCAAACCAAAAACCAAACCAAACCAAACCAAACCAAACCAAACCAAACCAAACCACAAACCAAACCAAACCAGACCAACCAACCAAACCAAACCAAACCAAACAAAACCAAACCAAACCAAACCAAAACCAAACCAACCAAAACCAAACCAAACCAAACCAAACCAAACCAAACCAAACAACAAACAACCAAACCAAACCAAACCAAACCAAACCAAACAACAAACCAAACCAAACCAAACCAAACCAAACCAAACCAAACCAAACCAAACCAAAAACCAAACCAACCAAACCAAACCAAACCAAACCAAACAACAAACCAAACCAAACCAACCAAACCAAACCAAACCAAACCAAACCAAAACCAACAAAAACCAAACCAAACCAAACCAACAAACCAAACCAAACCAAACCAAACCAAACCAAACCAACCAAACCAAACCAAACCAAACCAAACAAACCAACAAACCAAACCAAACCAAACCAACCAACAAACCAAACCAAACCAAACAAAAAACCAAACCAAACCAAACAAAAACCAAACCAAACCAAACCAAACCAAACAAAACCAAACAAAACCAAACCAAACAAACCAAACAACCAAACCAAACCAAACCAAACCAAACCAACCAAACCAAACCAAACAAACAACAAACCAAAAAACCAAACAAACCAAACCAAACCAACCAAACCAAACCAAACCAAACCAAACAAAACCAAACAAACAAACCAAACCAAAACCAAACACAAACAAAAACCAAACCAAAAACCAAACCAAACCAAACCAACCAAACAACCAAACAAAAACCAAACCAACCAAACCAAACCAAACCAAACAAACCAAACCAAACCAAACCAACCAAACCAAACCAAACAAACAAACCAAACCAAACCAAACCAAACAAACCAAACAAACCAAACCAAACCAACAACAAACAAAACCAAAACCAAAACCAACCAAACCAAACCAAACCAACCAAACCAAACCAAAACCCCAAACAAAAACAAACCAAACAACAAACCAAACCAGACCAAACCAAACCACAGACCAAACAACCAAAACCAAACACAATACCAAACAAACAAACCACATCCAACACCAACCCAAAAGCTAACCACAACAAAATAACACAACCCACAGAGACCAACCAAAATTAAATTCTAAACCAGCAACCGACAATACCAAAATAAATAACCAAACAAAAAAGAACCACATATATTTTATGTCTCATACCTACAATAGCCATACCATATTACCGTACACCAAAGGTCTTATTTTCAATGTTTCGCTTCATCACTCTTCCGTTAATCATTCATAATATCCTCTGCTGAATGTTAATTTCTTTTTTTTTTATCTCGATCTCTTAGAATTTAGATTTATCTTTTTATGATATAATACTTGCGTACATTCCAGTCGTTTTTTCTTCATCAACATCACTCTCTCTCTTCTTCTGTACTTGCTTCTCTCTCTCTCTCCTTTCCCTCCTCTCCTCTCTCTCTCTTCTACCATCACTATCCCCTCTGTCTTCTGTCTGTCTCTCCTCTCTCTCTTCTCACTCACTCACTATCTCTCTCTCTCTCTCTCTTTCTCACTCTCTCTTTCTCCTCTCTCTCTCTCACTCACTCTGTCTGTCTGTCTTCTGTCTGTCTTCTCCTCTCCTCTCTCTCTTTTCACTCTCTTTCTCTCTTCTCTCTCTTTCTCTCTCTGTTTTTCTCACTCTCTCTCTCTCTCCACTCTCCCTGTCTGTCTGTCTCTGTTTGTCTGTCTGTCTCTGTCTCTGTCTGTCTGTCTGTCTGTCTCTCTCTCTGTGAGTCTCTGTCTCTCTCTCTCTCTCTCACACACACACACTTTTTCTCTCTCTCTCTTTCTCTCTGTGAGTCTGGTTTTGAGTTATTCACAAGCTGGCAGTGGTTTTGATTCAGAATATGTCCCATGGTCTTCATCAATTCACATATTCATATGAAGAAGCTTCCAGTCAGGTTTAACACCAATCCTTGCTTACCTTCACCCCTAAACAGCACAAAAAGCAAGAAAGCATGCAAAAACATTACAGTGGCCAAAACGTAAGTATTCGAAAATATAGACATAAAGAAAGGAACGTTCCAGCACATCAGGATTTTGGTCATTGGACAGATGTGATACTCACCAATAAGTCCTTGTCATAAGAGTTTAACCCTTTGACTCCCACACCCAGTCCACCAGCATCCTGCAATGCCAATCATACAAGCAGAGTGAAAACTTAACCCTTTGATTTCTATCATCCTATCTACCAGCAAAGCGAAAACTTGACCCTTTCATTCTCTTATCCTGTCTACCAGCAAAGCATGCAAAAACTTAACCCTTTGATTCTCTCATCCTATCTACCAGCAAAGCAAAAAACTTGACCCCTTTCATTCTCTTATCATATCTACTAGCAACGCAAAAACTTAACCCTTTGATTCTCTCACCCTATCCACCATCATCCTGCAGGAAGCTTGTGGATAGGGTGAAGGAGTCAAAGGGTTAAATTTTTGCAGTTGGTGGATAGGGTGCTGGAGTGAAAGAGTTAATCAACGCTTTTATCAGACCACCTACCTGTCTCCACCTTTAACACCTGACAAAGCAAGGGCAGGTGTGCTAGCTTCTTCTTCTTCTTCTTGGCGTACGCTGCTACACAATCATCTGAGTCCGGGCGATGAATGCAGCCGTCTTTTCCAGCTCCTGTCTGCAGCCATGGAGTTTGGTTGTCAGCGGAGTGTCTGTCGGCCACACGTCCTGTCTTGCCACCTGGTGAAGGGGACATATTTGGAGTATATGCTCCGTGGTTTGGTCTTCTTGACCGCAGGGGCAGGTGTGCTAGCTGATCGTCAGGGCAAGGTGTCTCAAAGGAAATTTCGGAACAAGACACACACAGCATGCAAAGCAAGGTTTTGACATATCGGGGTTATAACCGTTAAAAACAAACAAACAAACAAACAAAAGCAAAAAAAAGAAAAAAAAATACTTTCAAAAGGAAGAAAAAAAAAAGAAAATGAAGTACACATATCAATGCATTCACGCATATAATCTAAAGGAACGCCCCTGGCACTGACTACTCCGTCCAGTTAATCACACAGGGGATTAAAAGAAACACATCTGAAGACAAATTTAAACAAAGTAAGGACACTAAAAACACATTGTAAAAACGGGCATAAATTACCTAAAATTACTTCTGCATATCTCATGTCCCTACAGCCAAAAATGCGCTTAATACATGTACCCAATCATCAATCCTAAGAGAAAGTACGTAAGACTTTATCGAACACATACAGGTGAATAGACCAGCAAGGCAGAAAACGATAGGTAGAAATGACAGAAAACAAAGGAACAAGGCAGAAACAAAGAGAGTGAGAAAAAAGACGAAATTTCTAGCACAGAATTTACAGAAGGTGGGGATACTATTTATACTGAAAGAACCCCCGGCATCCACAGAGGGGGCTTTTACACCTGACAAAGCAGGCGCAGGTGTGCTAGCAGATCGTCCAGGGCAAGGTGTCTCAAAGGAAATGTCGGTACAAGACACACACAGCATGCAAAGCAAGGTTTTGACACACAAACAGGTCAGCTTTAAGCAGACACCGAATCATCTCCTGGTCACTGTTTGGAGAGAAAACGTGCGCTGCTCAAAACGACACCTGAAGTGTTGAACACAATGTTACTATCTTGTCACAGTCACACAGCAAAATATGTATAGGTGGTGGCTGTAGAAATGTGTGATGGTATTGTAGTTTGCTAAGTATGGGCAGGTGGGAGGTGGTGCGAAAGACTGAGAAGTTTTATTTTTATTGTTATGTTTTTTCTTAAAGCCTAGCCGAAAACATAGAGGCATATCAGTGCTATAACCGCTTCAAAACATACCAAACTTCAACAGGAAAAAAAAGAAAAGAAACTTAAGTACACATATCAATGCAATCGCGCACATAGTCTAAGGACATGCCCCTCGCGTTGACCACTCCGTCCAATTTATCGCACTGGGGATTTTTAAATCACCTGAATACAAATATAACCATATACAAGGACACCAAAACATATATAAAACAGGCATAAATTACCTAAAATTGCTTCCTCATATCTCATTTCCCTACAGCCAAAATGCACTTAATACATGTACCCAATTATCAATCCTAAGAAAAAGTACGTAAGACTTTATCGAAAACATACAGATGAATGGACCAACAAGGCAGAAAACGATAGGTAGAAATGACAGAAAGCAAACAAACAAGGCAAAAACAAAGACAGTAACAAAAAAGAGGAAATTTCTAGCACAGAATTTCTTGAAGGTGGGGATACTATTTATACTGAAAGAACCCCCAGCATCCCCACGGGAGGGGGGGGGGGTCTTTTACACCTGACAAAGCAGGCGCAGGTGTGCTAGTAGATCGTCCAGGGCAAGATGTCTCAAAGGAAATGTCGGTACAAGACACACACAGCATGTAAAGCCAGCTTTTGACACACAAACAGGTCAGCCTTAGGCAGACACCGAATCATCTCCTGGCCAGTGTTTGGAGAGAAAACGTGCGCTGCTCAAAACGACACCTGAAGTGTTGAAAACAATGTTACTATCTTGTCACAGTCACACAGCAAAATATGTATAGGTGGTGGCTGTAGAAATGTGTGATGGTATTGTAGTTTGCTAGTATGGACAGGCGAGAGAGGAGGTGAGAAAAGACTGAGGAGTTTTATTGTTATTGGTATTTTTGGCAGACACAAGTAGATCACTCATAAGGAAGATTAGGAAAAGACAAGCAACATATATAGGCCATTTTATGAGGAAGGGGGATTTGGAGCACCTGGTCACAACGGGAAAGCTGGAGGGAAAGAGAGCACCAGGTAGACCCAGGGAGAGAATGCTGGACGGACTTGCAGAGTGGCTGGGGATGAGGAGGGTGGGGGAGATGCTAGGGGCAACGAGAGATAGAAATGGTTGGAAGTCCATGGTCGCCAACGCCATGCGGCAGGGCACCTGATGATGATGATGATGTTATTTTTGTTTAAAGCTTAGCTGACTGTGTAGAGCCATATCAGGGCTGTAACTGTTTCAAAAAAAAAATGTCAAAAGGAAGAAAAAGAAAAGAAAATAAAGTACACACATCAATGCATTCACGCACATAATCTAAGGAGTTGCCCTGTAAGGCATGTTAAGTCATGACTGATGGAATAATTTACTGTGGGTTTTTAGTGTTGTTATTATTGGTGGTGGTGGTGTTGGTGTTGCTGCAGCTGTTGTTGTTGATGATGATTAAGATAATATTATTTTTTACTTGCATTCATGGGTATTTCTAGTTTTCACAACTGAACCTGAAATCATGATTTCAGAATCAGATGAATACATTTTTGTTTCTCACCTATCTCACCAGGTTCAGTGTTCTATCTCTGTCTGTCTGTCTGTCTGTCTGTCTCTGTCTCTCTGTCTGTCTGTCTGTCTCTGTCTCTGTCTCTGTCTCTCTGTCTCTGTCTCTGTCTCTCTGTCTCTGTCTCTGTCTCTCTGTATGTCTCTGTCTCTCTGT
>JAPXFY010000012.1:90841219-90858719 GCA_030674185.1 Monoplex corrugatus | reverse complement strand
TCATCATGATCGCCAACCCCCACCTCAATCATTATCGTCATCAAGACATTTTGGAAAGCTATCTCATAGTCTATGGCTATCATCATCATCATCATCATCAGGTACCCTGCCGCATGGCGTTGGCGACCATGGACTTCCATCCATCTCTATCTCTCGTTGCCCCTAGCATCTCCCCCACCCTCCTCATCCCCAGCCACTCTGCAAGTCCGTCCAGCATTTTCTCCCTGGGTCTACCCGGTGCTCTCTTTCCCTCCACCTTTCCCGTTGTGACCAGGTGCTCCAAATCCCCCTTCCTCATAAAATGGCCTATAAATGTTGCCTGTCTTTTCCTAATCTTCCTTATGAGTGATCTACTTGTGTCTGCCTCCATCAAGACTGTCTCGTTTGTTTTCTTTGCTGTCCATGGAACTCTCAACATTCTTCTTAGAAACCACATCTCGGCTGCCTCAATCTTGCTCTGGCTTTGCTTACTGTCCATGCCTCGCATCCGTACAACAGTGTTGGTTCTATATAACATTCAAGGACTCTCTTTCTGATGTTAATTGATATGTGTGTGTATGTGTGTGTGTATGTGTGCATGTGGTGTGTGCGCGCGCGCGTGTGTATGTGTGTGTTTGTGTGTGCATGTGTGTGTGTATGTGTGTGTGTGTGTGTATGTGCATGTGTGCGTGTGTGTGTGTGTGTGTGTGTGTGTGTGTGTGTGTGTGTGTGTTTGCGCGCGCAGGCGCGCACCATGCCAGAAATGATCAACACACATACACGTTCTTTGTCACGTTATAAAGATGGAGACCTAAAGGTGGTCTGACAAAAATGGAGACAAAAATGCTCACTGCACAAAATGACCTAAGTGCTTGCATATTGATGATAATATATTTCGAAAACATTTCAATCAGACCAATTCGTATGAATTAGCATTATCTACGCTTGCATCTTTCAGAATTGTACATCAAAGATATAACAGAAACAGACTTGGCGTAGGAACCAGAAGAACAAGTAAACCAAAGTGAACGCGTATATCAACACAACAAGACAAGACAAGCGCAAATTTTCGGCCAACCGGCCTTTGTCAAGCGCGAATGCACGGTCACAAACAGACCACAAACAGACACCAAACAACGGATAATAAGAAAAGGACTAAAACCTTCCCTGACGCCTCGTCCAGTGGATAAAAACACAAAGAAAGTTTCAATATATCCCACAATAGCTGTGTTTAATCAACTGTAAGCAAATTCAGTTCTTTAAATCACTGTGCTCCCAAATCACGAAAGAAAGTCTCTTAATCCGATCAATGTTCATAAAAATATGGAAAAAAGGAAGAAACAGAGAAATAAAAATCAAAACGGCACAGTTGAAACAAACAAACAAACAAGAAGTATTCACTGCATCTCATAGAATATTTATATAAAATAAACATCTTTAAAATTGCAATGAACGCTGCTTTAAAAAAAAAAAAAAAAAAAAAAAAAAAAAACGCAGACGAAAAAAAAAAAGGGACTATTTGAATATTTATATAAAATCAACATCTTGAAATCGCAATGAATGCTGCCAAGAGCAAAGAAACAGCACCGAAGATAAAAACATATTTGTCAGTCCATGTTTGATCTCTTTACATATTGTGTTTGCTCGCACTAAAGCGTCCTCACCCAGAAACAAGAATCCTAAAACGTACTGTACTGTGTCATCATAGTTTTCCATACATCGCTTGGAACTGAACCTCTTTTTTAAGCTTACAATTCCCCCCTACTGTTCTATGATAGTAAACAGCGTGATTGGAGAGACATTCCTTTTCCTCGTTAAGAAGATGTCCACGCTGGAAACGATGAGATGATAGAGCAGATATTTTGCCCGTGTGGTTGTCTAAACAGTTGGGTGTGTGTTTTACCATGAATTTCCTCCCCTGATTTGATGTCTACAGAACGTGAGGACAACAAAAAAAACTGCGCGAGGAGTCTTCGTCTTTTTACTTGATCCTTGTATCTGTACGGTTTGTTTGCTTTGTCTGTCTGTCTGTCTGTCTGTCTGTCTGTCTGTCTCTGTCTGTCTGTCTGTCTGTCTGTCTCTCTCTCTCTCTCTTTCTCCGTTTCTGTCTGTTTCTCTCTGTCTCTGTCTGTCTTGCTCTCTCTCTCTCTCTTTCTCTGTTTGTCTGTCTGTCTGTCTCTCTCTGTCTCGATCGCTCGCTCTATCTTTCTCTCTCTCTTTCTCTCTCTCTTTTCACTCTCTCCTCTCTCTCTCTGTCTGTCTCTCTCTCTTCTTCTTTTTTTTCTTCTTCTTCTCCTTCCCTCTCATTTTCCGTCTATCTCTGTCTCGCTGTTTCTCACTCTCTCTGTCTCTGTCTCTCTTTCTGTCTCTCTGTCTCTGTCTCTCTGTGTGTCACAAACACACACACACACACACACACACACACACACACACACACACACACACACACACACACACACACACTCACACACACACACACACACACACACACACTCACACACACACACACACACAAACACACAGACACATACGCACACACACACATACACGCATACACACACAAACACACACACACGCATACATACATATATATATATATATATATATATATATATATATATATATATATATATATATATATATATATATGTACATGCACACATGCACTAACAGTGCACACACGCATACACATCGGCTCACACGCAAGTACGTGAACGCACGGGCACACAAATTTACGTACACCTGTTTTCATATAACATTAGTTTTATAGAGGAATAAATCAAGGCATAGGCGTTAAGTAATAACTGCTTCTTTAGTAGATTGTCAGCTACTAGTATGTATTTTACATTTGTTGTTGTTGTTCCTGTTGTTGCTGTTGCTGTTGCTGTTGCTGTTGTTGTTGTTGTTGTTGTTCTTGTTCTTGTTATTGTTCATACATTTATTTATATTTGGTTGATCAAGGCTGGCTGGTTGGTTGGTTGGTTGGCTATTTGGTCCGTTGTTCTGTCCACTGAATATCTAGTAGATTGGTTGGTCAATCCGTTAGTCTGGTTAATTCATTACTTAGCAAGTTTGTTGTTCAGTTGGTGGGTTTGGTTAGTTGGTTGATTGGTTGTTCACTATTCGTTGATGGAAGATGATGTCCATATTTGTCCTTGTGAACAGGTCAAATGTTGCTAAGAACAGAAAAAAAATGATTGGTTGTTCACTGTTCGTTGATGGAAGATGATGTCTATATTTGTCCTTGTAAACAGGTCAAATGTTGCTAAGAACAGAAAAAAAGAAAAAAAGATTGGTTGTTCACTGTTCGTTGATGGAAGCTGATATCCATATTTGTCCTTGTGAACAGGTCAAATGTTGCTAAGAACAGAAAAAAAAATGATTGGTTGTTCACTGTTCGTTGATGGAAGATGATGTCTATATTTGTCCTTGTAAACAGGTCAAATGTTGCTAAGAACAGAAAAAAAGAAAAAAAGATTGGTTGTTCACTGTTCGTTGATGGAAGCTGATATCCATATTTGTCCTTGTGAACAGGTCAAATGTTGCTAAGAACAGAAAAAAAAGATTGGTTGTTCACTGTTCGTTGATGGAAGATGATGTCCATATTTGTCCTTGTAAACAGGTCAAATGTTGCTAAGAACAGAAAAAAAAGATTGGTTGTTCACTGTTCGTTGATGGAAGATGATGTCTATATTTGTCCTTGTGAACAGGTCAAATGTTGCTAAGAACAGAAAAAAAAGATTGGTTGTTCACTGTTCGTTGATGGAAGATGATGTCCATATTTGTCCTTGTGAACAGGTCAAATGTTGCTAAGAACAGAAAAAAAAGATTGGTTGTTCACTGTTCATTGATGGAAGATGATGTCTATATTTGTCCTTGTGAACAGGTCAAATGCTGCTAAGAAAAGAAAAAAAAAGATTGGTTGTTCACTGTTCGTTGATGGAAGATGATGTCCATATTTGTCCTTGTGAACAGGTCAAATGTTGCTAAGAACAGAAAAAAAGATTGGTTGTTCACTGTTCGTTGATGGAAGATGATGTCTATATTTGTCCTTGTGAACAGGTCAAATGCTGCTAAGAACAGAAAAAAAGATTGGTTGTTCACTGTTCGTTGATGGAAGATGATGTCTATATTTGTCCTTGTGAACAGGTCAAATGCTGCTAAGAACAGAAAAAAAAGATTGGTTGTTCACTGTTCGTTGATGGAAGATGATGTCTATATTTGTCCTTGTGAACAGGTCAAATGCTGCTAAGAACAGAAAAAAAAGAATGGTTGTTCACTGTTCGTTGATGGAAGATGATGTCTATATTTGTCCTTGTGAACAGGTCAAATGCTGCTAAGAAAGAAAGAAAGAAAAAATAAAAGAAAGAAAGGATAAAAGCAATCCACTACGGATAAAACCACTAACGGTCCGTAACGGATGTTACCGAGTGTAACTAAACATAGATGAAAGGTGTCTGGTTCAACTCTCAAGATTTTATTCATTGATCTCAGCTTCCAAGGACTATCTCTGTCTCCCTAATCATCCATGGACATCATCACCTGAGTGGAAAACAAGGGCGCAATGTTTGCTCGTACCTTCCTGAACTAAGTGCACCATTGCACGAGGGTACCGAGATAAGCAGAGAGAGAGAGAGAGAGAGAGAGAGAGAGAGAGAGAGAGAGAGAGAGAGAGAGAAGGAGAGAGAGAGAGAGAGAGAGAAAGAGACAGACAGACAGACAGACAGAGACAGAGAGAGAGAGAGACAGACAGACAGACAGAGAGAGAAAGAGAGAGAAAGAGAAAGAGAGAGAGACAGAGACAGAGAGACAGACAGACATAGAGAGAGAGAGACAGAGACAGAGACAGAGACAGACACACAGACGGACAGACAGACAGACAGAGAGAATGAGAGAGAGAGACAGGGAGAGACAGGGAGACAGACAAACAGAAAGACAGACGGACAAACAGACAGACAGACAGGCAGGCAGAGACATATAGGCAGAGACAGAGACAAGAGAGAGAGAGAGAGAGAAAGAAAGAGAGACAGAGAGAGAGAGAAGAGACAGACAGAGAGAGAAAGAGAGAAAGAGACAGAGACGGAGACAGAGACACAGAGAGAGACACACACTCAGAGAGAGACAGAGAGATAGAGCGAAGAGAGAGAGAGGATAGAGAGAGAGACAGACAGACAGACAGACAGATAGAGAGAAAGAGAGAGAGAGACAGAAGAAAGAGAGAGAAAGAGAGAAAGAAAGAGAGAGAGAGAAAGAGATAGAGAGATAGAGAGAGAAGAGGCAGAGTAGGAAACTAAGGTGCGGGGGTGTGAGAGAGGTCGTAGAGGTCTCTTTGAGTGCAGCAGTGTGTTACTTAGTTGCAGAATTTTGCAAGATTGCTTTTGTGTGCAAATCTATGCACTTTTTTTTACCGCATTGACTTTACTGTATAAATCCATGCATTTTTTATCACATGACCTTTACTGTACAAATCGATGTTGTTGTTTTTTTGTTTTTTTGTTTTTTTAAATCACATTACCTTTAAGAATGTTTTATAGTCAATAATTTCTAAAACTGGAAAATAATTCATTCATCATTCGCTCTCTCTCTCTCTCTTTCTTTCTCTCTCTCTCTCTCTTTCTTCTCTCTTTCTCTCTCTCTCTTTCTTCTCTCTCTCTTTCTTCTCTCTCCCCCCCTCTCTCTCTTAATAAACATGTAGATTAGCAACGGCAAGTTTTTAAAATGTTTAATGGTCAATAAGTTCCAAACCTGGAAAATAATTCATTGATAACTCTCTCCTTCTTTCTCTCTTTCTCTCTCTGTCCTTCTCTGTCTGTCTGTCTGTCTGTCTCTCGCTTTCTCTCTCTCTCTCTCTCCCACCCTCTCTTTCTCTCTTTCTCTCACTCTCTCTCTATCTCCCACTCTTCTCTCTCTATCTCCCACCCTCTCTTTCTCTCACTCTCTCTTTCTCCCACCCTCTCTTTCTCTCACTCTCTCTTTCTCCCACCCTCTCTTTCTCTCACTCTCTCTTTCTCCCACCCTCTCTTTCTCTCACTCTCTCTATCTCCCACCCTCTCTTTCTCTCACTCTCTCTTTCTCCCACCCTCTCTTTCTCCCACCCTCTCTTTCTCTCTTTCTCTCTTTCACTCTCTCTGTCTTTCTCTCTCGCTCTCTCTTACTCTCTCAAGACTCTGTCGACATTATAACGGACATTAGCGTCTTTTGTGAGGCAGCTGAAATCATAAAAAAAGAACATCTAGCGTACTTATTCTTTTTCAGAGTGAAGAAGCTATGACAAATAGACCTACTGAAAGAGACATACAGGGAGGGGTACGGGGGTGGGAGAGAGAGAGAGAGAGAGAGAGAGAGAGAGAGAGAGAGAGAGAGAACAGACTGACAGGCAGACAAACAGACAGACAGAGAGAGACAGTGACACAGAGACACAGAGACACAGACACACACAGACACACAGACACACACATGCACACACACACACTGAGAGAGAGAGAGAGACAGAGAGAGAGACAGAGACAGACAGACAGACAGACAGACGAACAATGCCAGAGCGAGAGAGACAGACACAGAGACAGAGAGACATACAGAGAGACAGAGAGAGAGACAGAAAGAGAGAAAGACAGAGACAGAGACACAGAGAGAGACACACACACACAGACAGAGACAGAGAGAGACAGAGACAGACAGACAGAAAGACAGAGACAGAGACAGAGAGAGAGAGAGACAAAGAGAGAGACAGAGAGAGACAGAGAGAGACAGGGAGAGAGAGAGAGAGACAAAGAGACAGAGAGAGAGGGGGAGACAGAGACACAGAGACAGAGAGAGAGAGACAGACAGAGACACATAGAGACAGAGAGACAGAGAGAGACAGAGAAAGTGAGAGACAGAGAGAAAGACAGAGAGAGAGAGAGAGAGATACAGACACAAGAGACACACACAAAGACTCAGAGACACAGAGAGAGAGAGAGAGACAGAGACAGACAGACAGACAGACAGACAGACAGATGCATACAGAGGCAAAAGACAGAGACGGACAAGGAGAGACAGAAGACGAGTGCCTTTTCTACGCAGTTTGACCAGTCGGGTGGACATTCGCTACATGAATGAAACCACTAATTGGGGAAAAGCAAGGTGGCAGAGGTGATTTTCATACCCACATTCAAGGAGGGAACCAAGGAGGTCCGCTGCCTGTCGCGCGCACAAGTAACGATAAGGAATTATCCATGGAAATATCTCCGTCAATATTTGACCAGACTCTCCATCCACCGTCTGCAAAGGGGCGAGAACTTGCCAACCCACAATGCCTCCTATTTGCGCACGCGCGAGCCAAATTACATCAGTCCGTCCTCCGCTTGGGAAAAAAAAAGTCCGCTTATTTACTTTAAACCCCTTTGATTGTGCTTTTTTTACGTAATTTTTCGTGTTAGCAGAGATCTCATCGATGACGAGTAGCGACCAGACAATTAAATTATCTCCCCTCTTCTGGCGCTAACGAGAGTCGGATGAAGAAGACCCCTGTCTCACAAGTCTCCAACAGGGGCCAAGACTCAATTTCGCGCCATTTCACATACCCCATGTGCTAATCGTCTTTCGTAGATTAGCAGTTTTGAACAAGGGCTCTTCAACTGTCCCTTGGAGAAATTAAAATCACCAGCTATTCACCAAAAGTGGGTTAAACAAATCCCAGAGCTTCAAAACTCGTTTTCGGGCTGTTTCGACGAAGGTGATTTTCGCCTGTGATTAGGCCAGCATATTCAGAAATGTTCTGAGCTTGAAGTGCCAGAAAATGCTTCACATCAATGTCTTGTTCGTGAAGATTGTGCTGTGCTGCAACAGCGTTGTTGCTTCTAGAATCTTGTTTTACTTTGTGAAATTGTTGTTGAAGATGATGATGACATAATGATTTGGGCAGACTACTCTGGACCATGGAATTATAGACACCCCCCCCCCCCCCCGTCTCTCTCTCCTTATGGAACTACGAGCCCTGGTTTAGTCTCCTCCCTCTCCCTCTCTCCTCTCCCTCTCATCCACATCTTCTTTTCCTCGTCCTCTACCTTACCTCTTTATTATTATTATTATTATTATTATTATTGGCAGCCGAGATGTGGTTTCTAAGAAGAATGTTGAGAGTTCCATGGACAGAAAAGAAAACAAACGAGACAGTCTTGATGGAGGCAGACACAAGTAGATCACTCATAAGGAAGATTAGGGAAAAGACAGGCAACATTTATAGGCCATTTTATGAGGAAGGGGGATTTGGAGCACGGCGGGAAAGCTGGAGGGAAAGAGAGCACCGGGTAGACCCAGGGAGAAAATGATGGACGGACTTGCAGAATGGCTGGTGACGGGGAGGGTGGGGGAGATGCTAGGGGCAACGAGAGATAGAGGCAGATGGAAGTCCATGATCGCCAACTGGCCTTTGTCAATCGTAAGATCACAAACAAATAAACACCGGATACAAAAATGAGGAGAAAAAGACTGAAACTTCCCTGCTGCTCTGTTCATTGTGAGAAAAGGAATTTTTGTATTTGGTGTTTGTTTGTTTGTGATCTTACACTTGACAAAGGCCAGTTGGCCGAAAATTTGCGCCTGTCTTGTCTTGTATTAAGTACGCGTTCTTATTCTTTTTTCGTGTTTTTCTGGTTCCTGTTATCTTGAACGCAGGCAGTCACACTTGTTTTGGATTTTGATTTATTTAGTTCAGTTTTTACGTCGACACCTACCTCAGGTGATATGGCCGACGGGGATAACCATCCCAGGGAAGTGGGGGAAGGAGGACTTATCTAATCCTATACTGACACCACCAGAACAACAATAATGTTAAGATGGGACAGTGAGAAGGCCAGTTTTAATGGTGGGACTTATCAAATCCTATACTGACACCACCAGAACAACAATGATGTTAAGATGGGACAGTGAGAAGGCCAGTTTTAATGGGGGGACTTATCTAATCCTATACTGACACCACCAGAACAACAATGATGTTAAGATGGGACAGTGAGAAGGCCAGTTTTAATGGGGGAACTTATCTAATCCTATACTGACACCACCAGAACAACAATAATGTTAAGATGGGACAGTGAGAAGGCCAGTTTTAATGGAGGGACTTATCTAATCCTATACTGACACCACCAGAACAACAATGATGTTAAGATGGGACAGTGAGAAGGCCAGTTTTAATGGGGGGACTTATCTAATCCTATACTGACACCACCAGAACAACAATGATGTTAAGATGGGACAGTGAGAAGGCCAGTTTTAATATGGGGACTTATCTAATCCTATACTGACACCACCAGAACAACAATGATGTTAAGATGGGACAGTGAGAAGGCCAGTTTTAATATGGGGACTTATCTAATCCTATACTGACACCACCAGAACAACAATGATGTTAAGATGGGACAGTGAGAAGGCCAGTTTTAATGGGGGGGGGGACTTATCTAATCCTATACTGACACCAGCAGAACAACAATGATGTTAAGATGGGAGAGTGAAAAGGCCAGTTTTAATGTAGCGCAACCCGGAATTCGAACCCATAACCATTGAGCATGTGAATCCAATGTTCAACCAACTGAGCTACTGGGGCCCGCTCTCCGATCTCACGTCTCCGTACTACTATTTATAAGTCTGCAAACACGACCATTTCGTCAGACAGCAGTGGACAGATGCCATCGTTCTTTATTTCTGACTACCGGTGAAATATTTTGCGCTACATAAATATTGTAATTATTATTATTATTATTATTATAAATATAAGCTCCATCTTCTTCACGAATGGTCAGAACACATGCCGAGATGTGAATGTAAATCATTTGAGGAAAGCCGATTCTATCCGTAATAGCGCTAGATAACAGGAACCAGAAAAACACGAAAATAGAATCAGAACGCATATTTAATACAAGACAAGACAGGCGCAAATTTTCGGTCAACTGGCCTTTGTCAAATGCGAATGTAAGATCAGAAACAAACACCAAATACAAAATTAGGAGAAAAAGACTGAAACTTCACTGCTGCTTCGTAGATGATTGTACATTTTTGTTTTAATAACTAAAAAGCAGGTCTTTGTGTAGGATACAGCAAGGGAAAAAAGCGGAGGAGGTAGAAGTTGGAAATCAGAGAGAAGACGAAAATGCAGGTTCGATGTAAAACATGACATCGTGTAACAAACTATGAGACACAAACAAGACGTGATACAAATACAGCTAATAATAATAATAATTACAATATTTATATAGCGCAAAATCTTGATATAAATCAAATATAAGCGCTGAACATACACATACGCACGCATGTACACACACGCACACACAAACATACACATGGCTATAAATGGGGAAAAAGAAGAAAAGCAATGGAAAATTATAGAAAGCATATTATATACAAATATATATTACAATGTGATTCCACACCGAGTGGAGACAGGCTGCAGTGAGGGTTGAGTGAGGTCAGGATTTTATGCAGAGGAGAAAAGGTGAGTTTTTAGAGCGGACTTGAAGGAGACAAAAGTAGGTTGCTGACGGACTGAGAGAGGAAGTTTGTTCCAGGAGAGTGGACCAGAAACAGAGAAATTCTAATACAAATAAACAAGTGCGACTGCTCGCGTTCAAGATAACAGGAACCAGAAAAACACGAAAATAGAATCAGAACGCGTATTTAATACAACAAGACAAGACAGATAACGAGGAAGGAACAGAGCTCTGAATGGTACAGAGTACGTTGTTACTGTTACTGTTATTTTTGTTTAAAGCCCAGCCGACTGCGTAGAGCCATATCAGGATTATAACCATTTCAAAATATACACAATACTTCAACACGCAAAAAAAAAAAAAAAAAAAAAAGAGAGAGAGAGAAAATTAGGTACACATATCAATGCATTCGCGCACATAATCTAAGGACATCCCCTGCAGTTGACCACGCCGTCCAATTTATCGCACAGGGGATTAAAAAAAAAACATACCGGAACACAAATCTTAACATAATTATGGACACTAAAACGTTTATAAAAACGGCTTAAATTACCGAAGATTGCTTTCGCATATCTCATTTCCCCGTAGCCAAAAATGCACTTAATACATGTACCCAATCATCAATCCTAAGAGAAAGTACGTAAGACTTTATCAAACACATACAGGTGAATGGACCTGGAAGGCAAAAAGCAAAGGAGCAAGGCAGAAACAAAGAGAGTGACAGAAAAGAGGAAATTTCTAGCACAGAAATTCCAGAAAGTGGGGATACTATTTATACTTAAAGAACCCCCCGCAACCCCACGGGGGTGGGTGGGGAGAGGGGAAGAGTACGCTATTGATAAACCTATGAAACCCACGGACGATAAGAAACCTAACATGCACACGTAGATCCCAAACCTCCATTGCAAGATTTTCTTGTACAGTCAGTAAGAATTGGACCTGGTGAGGGAATACAGCTTAGGTCGCCAATGGCAACAGCAGAAGAACATCGAGGAGTCATGACCTGGATGTGGCCCGGCCCCCTTAGAGTGTCAGGAGTTAAGGGCCGTAACACTTGCTTGACGGGGGTTTCTCCTCTGAGGACTTTCTGCTGTCTGACTCTCCCCAGAGTTTCTTACTACTACCGGAAATAGCCGGCAGAATCGGCCAAGCCAAAACAGCATTCGGGAAGATGACAGGTATTCTTACCAACAAATGCCTGTCAATTAACATCAGGAAGAGAGAACCAATACTGTTGTACGGATGTGAGGCGTGGACAGTCAACAAACAAAGCCAGAACAAGATTGAGGCAGCCGAGATGTGGTTTCTAAGAAGAGTGTTGAGAGTTCCATGGAGAGCAAAGAAAACAAACGAGACAGTCTTGATGGAGGCAGACACAAGTAGATCACTCATAAGTAAGATTAGGAACAGACAGGCAACATTTATAGGCCATTTAATGAGGAAGGGGGATTTGGAGCACCTGGTCACAACGGGAAAGCTGGAGGGAAAGAGAGCACCAGGTAGACCCAGGGACAGAATGCTGGACGGACTTGCAGAGTGGCTGGGGACGAGGGGGGTGGGAGAGATGCTAGGGGCAACGAGAGATAGAGACAGATGGAAGTCCATGATCGCCAAAGCCACGCGGCAGGGCACCTGATGATGATGATGACCTGATCTAGTGAAAGAATACGGCTTATGTTGCCTATGGCAACAGCAGAGGTGCAACCAGGAGTCATGACCTAGATGCGGTATGGTCCCCTTAGCGTGTCAGGAGTTAAGGGACGTAACGCTTGCTTGACGGAGTTTTCTCCCCTGAGGACCTTCTGCTGTTCGGTTCTCCCAGTGTTTCTTACTTCTAGCAAACCTGGTGAAAGAAAACAGCTTATGTTTTCATAATCATATCGAGTCTTTCGTCCATCGCATGTGGCTTCTGGGTTAGAATCACTGTTGTTGGTTTTTGTTTGTTTGTTTGTTTTGGTCCTGTGGAGTGTTCTTTGTTTAGGTTTGGTTTGGTTAGTTGGGATTTTGGACCAAGATTTTCACTAGCATAATCCTTGCATGTGAGTCGGTATTACAGCTATTGCGGATTTACTGAAATTTTGTTACGAAAATTATCAAGACTTTTTCTCTTTTTCTTTTTTTTTTTTGTTACGGCCGAACCCTACTCTGAACATTATGTATTTGTTTTAGATTTTTGTTTTTCAGTTTTGGTTTGGTTGGTTGGGATTTTGGACCAAGATTTTCACCAGCATAATCTCTGCATCTGAGGTCGGTATTAGAGCTATTTATAGCGGATTTACTGAAAATTTGCTATGAAAATTATCAAGACGTTTTTGTTTTTTTGTTTTTTTTTCTGTGACGGCCGAACTCTATCTGAACGTATATGTTTGGCTTTTTTGTTTATTTACTGTTTTGGTTCGGTTGGTTGGGATTTTGGACTAAGATTTTCACCAGCATAATCTTTGCATGCGAGGCGGTGTTAGAGCTGTTGCGGATTTACTGAAAGTTTGCTATAAAAATAATCAATACGGTTTTTTTTTTGTGAGGGCCGAACCATACTCTAAACGTATTTGTTTTGTTTTTGTTTTTGTTTGTTTGTTCAGTTTTGGTTTGGCTGGTTGGGATTTTGGACCAAGATTTCGTCAGCATAATCTCTGCATGCTAGGTCTGTATTACAACTATTGCGGATTTATTAAAATTTTGCTGTAAAAATTATCAAGACTTCTTTTCGTATGACGGCCGAACCATACTCTGAACGTATTTGTTTGTTTGTTTGTTTGTGTTTGTTTGTTTGTTGTGTGTGTGTGTGTTCAGTTTTGGTTTGGTTAGTTGGGATTTTGTTTTGGGCCAAGATTTTCACCAGCATAATCTCTGCATGTGAGTTGGTATTACAGCTATCGCAGATTTACTGAAAGTTTGTTATGAAAATTATCAAGACGGGTTTTTTTTTGGTGACGGCCGAACCATACTCTAAACGTTTGTGTTTGTTTGTTTGTTTGTTTGTTTGTTTTGTGTGTGTTCAGTTTTGGTTTGGTTGGTTGGGTTTTGTTTTGGACAAAGATTTTCACCAGCATGTGAGTTGGTATTACAGCTATTGCAGATTTACTGAAAGTTTGTTATGAAAATTATCATGACTTTTTTTTTGTGACGGCCGAACCATACTCTGAACGTATTTGTTTGTTTGTTTGTTTGATTGTTTGTTTTGTGTGTGTGTGTTCAGTTTTGGTTTGGTTGGTTGGGATTTTGTTTTGGACCAAGATTTTCACCAGCATAATCTCTGCATGCGAGGCGGTGTTAGAGCTACAGTGGATTTACTGAAAGTTTGCTATAAAAATTATCAAGACTGTTTTGTGTGTGACGGCGGAACCCTACTCTGAACGCATTTGTTAGTTAGTTTGTTTGTTTGTTGGTGTTTGTTTGTTTGTTTGTTTGTTTTTTGTGTGTGTGTGTGTTCAGTTTTGGTTTGGTTGGTTGGGATTTGTTTTGGACCAAGATTTTCACCAGCATAATCTCTGCATGTGAGGTCGGTATCACAGCTACTGCAGATTCATTGAAAGTTTGCTATAAAAATTATCAAGACTGTTTTGTGTGTGACGGCCGAGCCCTACTCTAAACGTACTTGTTTGGTTTTTGTTTTTGTTTTGTTTGTTCAGTTTTGGTTTGGTCGGTTGGGATTTTGGACCAAGATTTTCACTAGCATAATCTCTGCATGCGAGGCGGTGTTAGAGCTATTTGCTGATTTACTGAAAGTTTGCTATAAAAATTATCAAGACGGGTTTGTTTCTTTTTTTGGTGTGTGACGGCCGAACCGAGACCTACGCTGAACGTGTTTGTTATTGTTTACCTTGCTTTGGACATGATTCACACATCGTCATAACGGTTGCCTCAGCTCGCGCAGATGTCCGTCCAAACATGGCTGGAATTGTTCTGAAGTAATCCCATGCAAAACCTCAATGAATACGCTGAATCCGATTAGAACTTGGAGCGGCGAAAAGAAACAAGAGCTCTCCTAAGATCTATTTGCTCTGTTTCCCGCCAGCCACTGTCCTCCTCCAGTCTCCTTCACATTCTACATGCAAACCCAGTGACGAAAACAGCCCCGAGCGAAACGCTTTCAGCCAGCATTGGCGGGAACTTGCTGGGCTTACACACACACAGACATGTATCCACAGTGGAATTGTTTGTGCTAATATTTGAGGGTAAAATTAATAAGGTGTCAATGACATTAACAAGCTTAGCGCAAACCTGTGGTGGTCGAAAAGTTACCCATGTTCCAGGTCTCAAAGACTTATTGAAAAGGTCACAAGATTGTTGTCTTAAAAAAAAAAAAAGAAAAGGAACAAATTCGAACCAAAACATTTTCCCCCTGAAGCGCTCTCTTGAAAACAGCCGTATGATTCAGCAGAAAAAATGGCGGACGCCATAGAGGAAGTGACGGTGACGATGGAAGGACAAGGAAGATTGGGGGGGGGGGGGGGGGGGGGGGGGGGAGCGTAGAAAGATTCTGAAAGACAGAACTGACAAAGAACAGAAGAAGAAGAATAAAAAATTAAAAAAAATAAAAAGCGGGCGAAAACAAGTTTGTGAAGAAAAAAAAAAAAAAAAAAAGAAGACGAAGACGACGAAGAAGAAGAGACAAGAGGGGAAGAAGAAAGAAACAAGAAGAACCTCAGCAGAGAAAATGAACGAACTTGTAAAAAAGTCGTTATCGGAAATTTTCTGCAACCTTCACGAGAAAGGACAAGGAAAGGAAAAGAGAGTTCATCGAAGAGCTGGAGGAAAAAAAAGAAGGAGGACTCGGCCGTCCTAGTGCAAAACAGAGCGAAGCAAACACAATTTGGCCCGTGAAAGGAATTCTTTGCCCGCTGAAGGAGATGGTCAAATAGTGAGTAAAAGGACGCTCTGAAGACACAGCGAGAGAGCTTGCTGGCCTTACGCGAGCCGTCGTATCGCTTTCTCCGGCCAGCACTCTCCTATTATACTCCATATTTGAACGGTTTTATCAGACCCCCTTGCAGCGTTAAGAGGAGCCAGGCTGAGGGAGAGTCTGGAGGGGATTCGGAAATACGGAAGAGAGATGGAGGGACATTGGAAGGCACAGACAGGGATGAGAATGAATAGAGTTTGTGGATGGAGATGTGGGATGTGTGTGTGTGGTGTGGGGGGGGGGGGAGGAGGTGGAGGGAGAGGGGGGGGAGAGAGGGGGGTAGTGAAGGCAAATCTTGAGGAAGCAGCGTTGTGAAAGGATGATGGTGGACGGAGTGGTTGGTTGAATGAATGGTTAAGAGCAAATTTCAGGCATTTGACTTGTTCACTCGCACCCTCCTTAATACACCCCACACCCACCTCCACCCCCACCCTCATCCCCGCCCACACACATGCACTTACCTTTCGTCTTATATCCCATGATGTAAAATGACGTACAGTAAAGTCAGCTGGTTGTGAAAATTGAACAGAAAAGGACGTTTTTCTTTTTTTTTTAATTCATTATTATTATTATTATTATTATTATTATTATTATATTATTATTATTATTATTATTATTATTATTATTATTATATTATTATTATTATTATTATTATTATTATCATTATTATTATTATTGTTACTATTATTATTATTATTTTTATTATTATCATTAGTATCATTATTATTATTATCATTATTATTATCATTATTGTTGTTGCTGTTGCTGTTGTTGTTGTTGTTGTGGTTATTGTTGTTGTTTATTTTGTTGTCGTTGTCATCATTGTTATTATTATTATTATTATTATTATTATTGTTACTGTTGTTGCTGGTGATGGTTTTTGTTGTGGTGGTGGTGGTGGTAGTGGTGGTAGTAGTAGCGAAAGTAGTAGAAGTTTAATAGCAGCAGCAACAGCAGCAGTAGTAGTTGTAGTAATAGTAGAAGTAGTAGTAGTAGTCACTATCATGTGCCCCGCCGCATGGCGTCGGCGATCATGGCCCTCCATACGAATCTATCCCTTGTCGCTGGTTGTAGTAGTAGTAGTAGTAGTAGTAGTAGTAGTAGTAGTAGTAGTAGTAGTAGTTGTGGTAGTAGTAGTAATAGTAATAGTAGTAGTAGTAGTAGTAGTAGTAGTAGTAGTAGTAGTAGTAGTAGAGGTAGTAGTAGTAGTGTAGTAGTAATAGTATTGTTATCATTACTGTTATTATATTTTCATTTATTTATCTATTCATTTATTGTTTGTTTGTTTGTTTAAGGCCCAACCGACTGCGAAGGGCCATATCAAGGTTATAGCAAATGCACCATTTTTGACTATATTGCGCTGACATGTATGAAGTCCTCTCAAAAGTCTCCATCGATCATTAGTTCAGTGAACTTTGTAGCTCATAAGTCACCAAATAATCATAAAGTTTATTACAAAATAGTACAAGTAGTTGTGGTGCACATGTAGTGGTTAACGCAACGGACTTTCAGTTGGAAGGTTTGAGTGTTCAAATCCTCATCAGTCCTTTCATAATCGTTGTTGCATTTTTCAGCTCTAATCGGCTCATCATCATCATCATCATCATCATCATCATCATCATCAGGTGCCCTGCCGCATGACGTTGGCGACCATGGACTTCCAACCATCTCTATCTCTCGTTGCCCCCAGCATCTCCCCCACCCTCCTCATTCCCAGCCACTCTGCAAGTCCGTCCAGCATTCTCTCCCTGGGTCTACCTGGTGCGCTCTTTCCCTCCAGCTTTCCCGTTGTGACCAGGTGCTCCAAATCCCCCTTCCTCATAAAATGGCCTATGAATGTTGCCTGTCTTTTCCTAATCTTCCTTATGAGTGATCTACTTGTGTCTGCCTCCATCAAGACTGTCTCGTTTGTTTTCTTTGCTGTCCATGGAACTCTCAATACCGGCTCATACCCAGAAGATACTCGATTCACATGGAGGAGACAAAAACCACTTCAACAAAGCGGATTGAATTTCTTTTTAATTTCTTATATACTTATACTTATGACCGGCATAAAATAGCGTGAAATATTCTCTACTGATATCGAACCGACCATTCTCTGATATCTGTAGAAATAAGTTTGGGAAAAGAAGAAAAGAAAATAACTTTCTGGAAA
>JAPXFY010000012.1:90808719-90821219 GCA_030674185.1 Monoplex corrugatus | reverse complement strand
GGGAGGGTGAGACGACGTCGGAGGCAAGATGTGTGAGACAGCAGACGTGAAGACCCATGGCACCGTTAATTGGATACGGGCCCAGAAGAGGGTCGTGTGCAAACAGCCCCGGAGTTCTCTGCCCCTTCGGCCGCCAACCTGACTGGATGGAACCGGCACCCTGACTTTGAGCTGGTCGATAAAGGTAAAGGAGAAGACGGCGGGAGAGTGGGAGAGGGTGGGGGATGGATTGTGGAAGGAAGACTTTGAGAAATGGGGTGGGGGGTGGGGGGTAGGAAGTGGTAAAGGAAAGATTGAGAAAATGAAGAGGGAACTGAGTCCAGTAGCTCAGTTGATTTGAGCGTCGGATTCACATGCTAATTGTTGTGGGTTCGAATCCTCGGGGTGCGCTACATTAAAACTGGCCTTCTCACTGTCCCATCTTAACATCATTGTTGTTCTGGTGATGTCAGTATAGGATTAGATAAATCCCCCCCCCCCCCGCCCCCATTAAAACTGGCCTTCTCACTGTCCATCTTAACATCATTGTTGTTCTGGTGGTGTCAGTATAGGATTAGATAAGTCCCCCATTAAAACTGGCCGTCTCCCTGTCCCATCTTAACATCATTGTTGTTCTGGTGGTGTCAGTATAGGATTAGATAAGTCCCCCCCCCCCCCATTAAAACAGACCTTCTCACTGTCCCATCTTAACATCATTGTTGTTCTGGTGGTGTCAGTGTAGGATTAGATAAGTCCCCCATTAAAACTGGCCATCTCACTGTCCCATCTTAACATTATTGTTGTTCTGGTGGTGTCAGTGTAGGATTAGATAAGTCCCCCATTAAAACTGGCCTTCTCACTGTCCCATCTTTAACATCATTGTTGTTCTGGTGGTGTCAGTGTAGGATTAGATAAGTCCCCACATTAAAACTGGCCTTCTCACTGTCCCATCTTTAACATCATTGTTGTTCTGGTGGTGTCAGTGTAGGATTAGATAAGTCCCCCCATTAAAACTGGCCTTCTGACTGTCCCATCTTAACATTATTGTTGTTCTGGTGGTGTCAGTATAGGATTAGATAAGTCTCCACATTAAAACTGGCCTTCTCACTGTCCCATCTTAACATCATTGTTGTTCTGGTGGTGTCAGTATAGGATTAAATAAGTCCTCCTTCCCCCACTTCCCTGGGATGATTATCCCCGTTGACCATATCACCTGAGATTGGATGTCGACTTAAAAACTGAATCAAATCAATCAAATCAAATGAAGTGGACTTTATAGATTGTTGTTGTTGTTATTGTTGTTGTTTCTGTTGGTATTGTTCTTATTGTTTTTGTTGTTGTTGTTGCTCTGTTAACGTTTGTTAGTGTTTGATTGTAGATTTTTTTCTCTCCATCACATGGCGCCTGTGACGTTAGTGCATATGGAATTCATTCCGAAAGCAGAGACGTCATCTTGAGAAACTGAAACTGAGACTGTGCAGGCTTAAGGCTTGTGCCATGATACAAAACCCACAGGCTAGGTAGGGCCTCAGGACCTGGCCAAATCATGGGTTTATGTGCAGGCGTAAGGCTTGTGCCATGATCATCATACACACATGTTAGGTAAGACCTCAGGACCTTGCTAGCTCATAGGTTTATGTGCAGGCTTAAGGCTTGTGCCATGATACAAAACACATAGGCTAGGTAGGACCTCAGGACCTTGCTAGCTCATAGGTTTATGTGCAGGCTTAAGGCTTGTGCCATGATACAAAACACATAGGCTAGGTAGGACCTCAGGACCTGGTCTGCTCATGGGTTTATATGCAGGCTTAAGGCTTGTGCCATGATACAAAACACATAGGCTAGGTAGGACCTCAGGACCTGGTCTGCTCATGGGTTTATATGCAGGCTTAAGGCTTGTGCCATGATACAAAACACATAGGCTAGGTAGGGCCTCAGGACCTGGCCAACTCATGGGTTTATATGCAGGCTTAAGGCTTGTGCCATGATCACCATACACATATGTTAGGTAGGACCTCTCAGGACCTTGCTAGCTCATAGTTTTATGTGCAGGCTTAAGGCTTGTGCCATGACGCAAAACACATAGACTAGGTAGTGCCTCAAGACCTGACCAGCTAAAAGATTTATGTGCAGGCTTAAGGCTTGTGTCATAATACAAAAACATAAGTTAGGTAGGACTTGAGGACTTGGCCAACTCATAGGTTTATGTGCAGGCTTAAGGCTTGTGCCATGACACAAAACGCATGTGTTAAGTGAGACCTCGGGACCTGGCCAGCTCATAGTTTTATGTGCAGGCTTAAGGCTTGTGCCATGATACAAAACACAGGTAGGACCTCAGGACCTGGCCAGCTCATGGGTATATGTGAAAGCTTAAAGGCTTGTGCCATGATCACCATACACATGGCACCTGTGATGTTAGTGTATATGGAATTCATTCGAAGCGCGAAGACGTCATCTTGAGAAACTGAAACTGAAACTGAAACTGAAACTTCAATAACCGTTACATCGAAAAATAATTATAACAGTTCTTTATATCGATAATTATATATTGAACACAGATAATTATTAGCCTGACATACAACGCCGCTCTGTAGGATAGAAATTAATAACTCGTCCGATTGTTGTATTGCAAAACCTGGTAATTATGTGGACTGGATATCACGCAAGAAAATCTAACAATTACCTTGACCTGTATAATTCCTTTGAGGAAATTCTAGCCATTCACTTGATCAAAACTTGCATTGCGAAACGAAACAGTCTTCCCAATCATTTAATGCATTTCCAAAATGTAGTTGTTATCTCGAGTTGATAATATTTTGAAAAATTTAACAAAATTTGATTAAGACCAAACACCGTCCTGAAAAAATCTGTGAATTATTCTGATAGAGTGTTGAATTGAGAAATGTAACATTTATCCTGAGCTCTGCGTTGCGAAATCTATGAACCATCCCAGTTTTTCATTTCATTGCGAAATCTAGTGTGTCTCGCCCAAGGGTGTGCGTGTTAGATCCAAAATTAAACCAAATAGAACCTAAATAAAGAATGAGACAAAATTCGTTTCAATGAAATCGTGTGAAACGTTGTTAATTCTCTGGCGAATTTTGAAAATGATGGTCTTTGTGTCTTTCGGATTAAAAACAAAATTAATTTTGATAATTCTCTGGCGATTTTTAGCATGAGGATTTTTTGTATCTTTGGGGTTGAAAAAAAGAAATGGCTGTACTTTTGTTCTGGGAAATTTTAAATCTTTTTGGAACCTGAGTTAAGATATAATATTGATACGGATGTGTCTGTTGTAAATTGGCAAGACAAGAAGAATTTTCACCGGCGCACAATAAAGAAGGAAAACTTTAAATGAAGAGATTTACATGTATTCCCCCAACCACACACATACTTGCTAGCACGCGCATGGATGCACGCATAAACACAAATGACCACACGCATATCACGCACATCACGCACACGCATGTACACACACACACGCGAGTGCGTAGGCACCCAGCACACACACACACATACATACATACATACATACATACATACATACATACATACATACATACATACATACATATATACATCCAACCCTACACACACACGCACACACTCACACACACACACACACACACACACACACACACACTCACACACACACCACGCGTGCGAGGGCTCCCCGCACACACACACACACACACACACATACACACACACACACGCACACACACATACACACACACACATACACTCACGCACACACATACACATACACACACAGTCCACACACACGCAGTCATACACAAATACACACACACACACTCAAACACACAACACACAAACACCACACACACACACACACACACACAAACACGCACACACACACAAACACACACACACACGCACACACACATCATCTCACCCCACACCCACTCTTACACACACACACACACACAGAGTTGCACAGGCATAAATATGCATGACAGTTTTGGACAAATTTATTTTCTTAAACTTTCGAACTTGTCAAATATTTCCATCATGAATAGAATAGTACCAGTCATAAAATCAAGTCCTTAATCGAACGAGCCGTGTTCATTGTGGGAACTAATTTTCTCCCATTCATCCTGCTGTTTGTCCGGCAGCTGGTAAACAGCCAGATTAAATGAGACTCATCACATCACAGGATGGTCAAGCCATACTAATATTCTCCCATTCACCTGATGTTTGTCCGGCAGCTGGTAAACAGTCAGATTAAATGAGACTCATCACATCACAGGATGGTCAAGCCATACTAATATTCTCCCATTCACCCTGATATTTGTCCGGCAGCTGGTAAACAGCCAGATTAAATGAGACTCATCACATCACAAGATGGTCAAGCCATACTGATTTTCTCCCATTCACCCTGCTGTTTGTCCGGCAGCTGGTAAACAACCAGATTAAATGAGACTCATCAGATCACAGGATGGTCGAGCCATACTAGTTTTCTCCCATTCACCCTGATGTTTGTCCGGCAGCTGGTAAACAGCCTGGTTAAATGAGACTCATCAGATCACAAAATGGTCAAGCCATACTAGTTTTCTCCCATTCACCCTGATGTTTGTCAGGCAGCTGGTAAACAGCCAGGTTAAATGAGAGTCCTCTCCCCACATGTTGTCTGAGAGTCAGGTCATTCTTATGCTCAACAGTCAGACTACCAGACTGTCTTAAGTATATGGCGTTCTCTTTATTTTACGGGAATTTTGGTTAGACTTAAGAATAGTAATAATGCCAAAAATATGGCACCAAATCTTGATTTAAGAATCAAATCAAAGTGTACATTTTCATCATTTACAAAAGCATTCACTGCAATAACCAAAATTTAATGATACAAACACACACAAACTACGAAGGGTTGGAGTAATTGGGGGTGGGGGGGGGGGTGGGGGACGAAACAATGAGCACGCATAGGGGAAATCACCGTTGGACAAAAGACCGTCTTCAGGGTAGATTTGAAAGAAGACAGACTATGTGACTGTCAAATATTCAGGGGAAGCTCGTTCCAGTTTATGGACCAGACACAGAAAAAGAGCAACGACCGACTGTGGAAGATCTATGTCAGAAACAGAATGGGTAGGCCAGGCAGGGGTGTACGTTCAGAGGCAGTCACAAATATACATATGTGCAGTATCATTGATACACTTGTGGTATAGTGGGTATAGTGTATTAATTTTGTATGAAATTATTCTTTGAGAAACAGGCAGCCAGCAGAGAAAGTTGAAACAAGGAGTGATATGAGTACGCCTCTTTTTACAAAGTGCAAGACGGGCCGCGGACTTCAGAATATGCTCAAGGCCTATGGCTTAAGAAGCAGGCAAGCCAGAGAGGAGAAATTTGTAATAATCCATTTGAGATAAGATAAGAGAAGTCACGAATTTAGATGCTGTTAAAGTTGAACGATAACCGCGAATGGAACTAAAATGTCCCTGTTGACATCAACACACGCGTACAGTCATAAACACCATCCCCCCCCCCCACACACACTCTTACGGAGTCACACACACACACACACACACACACACACACACACAAACACACACACACACACACACACACACTACAACACACACACACACACACACACCTTACAGAGTCACCAACACACACACACACACACCACACACACTCTGTAAGAGTCACAAACACCAACCACCCTACACACACACTCTTACAGAGTCACACACCACACACACACACACACACACACCACAGATCACACACACACACACACAACACACCCCCACACACACACTACAGATCACACATACACCCCCACACTGTACACACAAACACACTTACACACAAACACAAAAAACACAAACACCCTGGACAGAGTCCTTTTCTTAAACTTTGGAACTTGTCAAATATTTCCATCATGAATAGAATAGTACCAGTCATAAAATCAAGTCCTTAATCCGAACGAGCCGTGTTCATTGTGGGGACTAATTTTCTCCCATTCATCCTGATGTTTGTCCGGCAGCTGGTAAACAGCCAGATTAAATGAGACTCATCAGATCACAAGATGGTCAAGCCATACTAATTTTCTCCCTTTTCCTCTTTTTCTGGTTCATGAAAGTTTTTGTGTGCAAAAAGCAAGCGCCTGCATAGTTTTCTGAAGACAAGAAGAATTAGTGTACGAGTAAAAACATATTTTAAAGAATCTCTCTCTTAAAGATTTTTTCCATTAAAACTGGTTATATGGAGATGGAAATATACCTTCTCTTTGTCTCTGTCTCTGTCTGTCTATCTCTCTGTCACTCTCTGTCTCTCTTTCTCTGTCTCTTCTTCTCTCTCTCTCTTTCTCTCTCTATGTAACTCTTTGTCTGTCTGTCTATCTGTCTGTCTGTCTGTCTGTCTCTCTTTCTTTCTTTCGCTTTCTCCGTCTCTGTCTCTATGTCTCTGTGTCTCTCTGTTTCTCTGTCTGTCTATCTGTTTCTTTCTCTTCTGTCTGTCTGTCTATCTGCCTCTTCTCTCTCTCTCTCTCTCTCTCTTTTCTCTTGCCCCCTTTTGTTCTCTTTGTGTTGCTTTCTGTTTTTTACACACACATACACTGACACACACACACACACACACACACACACACACATACACACACACACACACACACACATACACACACACTGTCTCTCTCACTCACACACACACACACATACACACATACACACACGCACAAACTCCACACACACACAAACACACATACACCCCCCCCCCACACACACACACACATACCCTCCCCCTCCACACACACACACACACACAGACATATTTCTATACTCTCAATCCAAATCAGCTCTACCGATCCTGGCACTTGGCTTCAAGGCAGAACGAAGAAATGAATAAAACAAGCGGAGGGCAAAGAGCAGACAACTGGGAGATCACCAAGAAGAGAATTGTCCCCCTTGGGGCCACGATTTGCGTGTGCCAGTCAAAAGTTCTGGAGTAAAGTACGTGAAAGCACAGACGAAGGGAAACAATTAGTAGAGAACTAGTACATCATCATTGACAGAAACAGGAACACGAAAAGAAAGTGAGAAAGAGGGAGGGAAAGGCGAGAGAAAGAGAGAAACGAGAGAAGAGGAGTAACAAGAAGAAAAAGAGTAGAAACAAAGACGAGAGAGAGAGACAGAGAAGAAGAAGAAGAAGAAAGACAGAGAGAGAGAGAGACAGAGACAGAGAGAAGAAGAAAGAGAACGACAGAGACGGAGAGAAGACAGAGACAGAGAGAGAAGAAACACGGGACGAGAGAGCTAGCGACAGAGAAGAGAAGAAGAAGAAGAAGAGAAGACAGAGACGGCGAGAGAGACAGTGACAGAGACAGAGAAGAAGAAGAAGAAGAAGAAGACAGAGACGGCAGAGAGACAGTGACAGAGAAGAGAAGAAGAAGAAGAAGAGAAGAAGAGACGGCGAGAGAGACAGTGACAGAGAAGAGACAGAAGAAGAAGAAGAAGAAGAAGAAGAAGAAGAAGAAGAAGAAGAAGAAGAAGAAGAAGAAGAAGAAGAAGAAGAAGAAGAAGAAGAAGAAGAAGAAGAAGAAAGAAGAAGAAGAGAAGAAGAAGAAGAAGAAGAAGAAGAGAAGAAGAAGAAGAAGAAGAAGAAGAAGAAGAAAAGAAGAAGAAGAAGAAGAAGAAGAAGAAGAGAAGAAGAAGAAAAGAAAAAGAACAAAAAAGAACAAGAACAAGAAGAGAAGAAGGAGAAGAAGAACAAGAACAAGAAGAAACAAGATACAAAAAACAAGAAGAACAAAAACAAGAAGAACAAGAAGACAAAACACAAAGCCAGAGAGACAGAAAGAGAGCCAGAGACAGACACAGAGAAGAAGAGGTAGAAGAAGATGAAAATGAAGAAGAAAGAAAGAAAAACAACCAAGAAAAAAAAGCAAGAGAAAAAAACAAAAAAGAAAGAAAGAAAGAAAGAAAAAGAAAAGAAAAGAAAGAAAGAAACGATGAAGCAGAAGGAGAAGACCAAAGCCAAAGAAGAAGAAGAAGAAAAGAAGGTGGAGGAAGAAGAAACAGAACACAGAAAAAGCGAGGGAGAGAGTTTGAAGGGAGAGAGCGTCTCAAACCCCTGAAATTCGTAAGCAAACATACTTGGGAGCGTGCGTTCATCAGTTAATGAATGGAGCCATGGAGTCGCTCTTGTTCCAGAGGGTGTCAGTCAGTCAGCTTTTGGGGGAATGGGGGTCTGTTCTGTTTAGCTCTGGATTTAGGGGCAGATGTTCAGATGTTGGTGTTACACTCCATCTCTCTGTGTGTTGCTGGTTTCTGTCTGTCTGTCAGAATATCTGTTTCTAGAAATGTACATATAAAATAAAATACAACATAGATGAAATAAAATTATGTACAGTACGATGACTACTGTTAATAAACTTTCAAAGTATTTTTGACTTTAACGTATGTTTTATGGAATTGTATCTCTCTTTGTCTCTGCTTTGTCTCTTTCGTCTACGTGTCTCTGCATCTTTCTCTTTATCTCTGTTTCTATCTGTCTGTCTGTCTCTGCCTCTCTTTTTGTATCTGTCTCTTTGTCTCTGTCTCTCTGTCTCTGTCGCTGTCTCTGTCTCTGTCTATCTGTCTGTCTGTCGTTCTGTCGGTCTGTCTGTCTGTCTGTCTGTCTCTCTGTCTTTCTCTCTCTCTGATTTCGAGATCTTTGCTTTTGAAGTGATATGTATGATAATAGAACTATGCTTTTCCCTTCTTCTTCTTCTTCTTCCTTCTTCCTGTCATTTATCATCATATTCATTTCATCATCATATTTTACTACTGCTACTACTACTACTGCTGCTGCTGCTCCTGCTATTACTACTACTACTACTACTACTACTACTACTCTACTACTACTACATACTATTACTGTTGTTGTTGTTGTTACCATCGTTGTAGCTGTTTCATGTTTGGTGAATGGATGATGAGTTTCCCAATAAATTCAACTCCAGCATTACTTCAGTACATTCCCGCCACATTTCAGTGATTAGACGCTGCTTTCGCCAGTTCAGTTGCTTTTTGGCTTCGCTTATTTCCTCCCATAAAAGAAGCAAAGAGATTCAAACGGCTGATAATCTGACGGCTATTTCTCCCAATCATTTTCTGCAGCATCTCTCTTGTCTTCTTCTCAGCGAGCAGAATTTGTTCACGCCACTTGAGGGAAGGAAGTAAATAGATGGGCGTCGGCAATGATGGCCGCCATTGGCTTGGCGTGAAGAGCCGACTAATTACCGGAATCTCCCAAATTCAGATTCATAGATGATGCCTGGTAAACAGTCTGTCTTCATTCGGAACAGTTCTCAAGTGGAAGAATCTGGAGACAATGAAAAGAGGGACATATAAAAAAAATTTAAAAAAAGAAATTGAGGTAAAAGTACGAATATGATGGAGAAGAGAAGAAGAAAGAAGGGAAGAAAAAGGAACAACAGAATGGAGAGAAGGAGAACGAAAGAAACAGGAGATGGAGGAGAAAGAATCGAAAGAAGATGGAGAACAAAAAACAAACAAACAAACAAACAAACAAACAAACAAACAAAAATCAAGAACAAGAATTACCGTAACTGTTCAAATATCATTATTATTTGCCATTGTGAAATATACCTCTTTCTCTTAAACACTCTGTGTTTATGCTCTCCATTTCTCTATCTCTGTCTCTGTCTCTCTCTCTGTCTCTCTCTCTCTCTCTCTTTCTCTCTTTCTCTCTCTCTTTTCTTTCTCTCTCTGTCTCTCTCTCGCTCTGTCTCTCTTTCTCTCTCTGTCTCTGTCTCTTTTCTCTCTCTCTCTGTTTTCATTCTATCTGTCTCTGTCTCTATCTCTGTCTCTGTCTCTCTTCTCTCTCTCTCTCTCTCTCTCTCTCTCTCTCTCTCCCACTCGCCTCCTTCCTCTCTCTTTCGTCTCTGAGCGGTTAATTTTTTTTTCAGTAAAACTCGTTTAGTCAAAAGTCATGGTGTTAAGTAAGCTGCAAAATAAAAATTGGTTTTAAAACTATAACCCGCCAGAATTAATGAACTAGTATAAAACTTGTTGCTATTTTTTCCTACCAGTATTAAAGGAAATTGCACCAAGAGAAAAGAAAACAGTAAAAGAAATTTTAAGATTGTTGACATGAATATTGGATAATTCAGCAACTGTCTTCTACAAACTGTCTGGTGTTCAGGTTCCACCGATATATAATAATGTTCGGCGGAAACTTGGGGATACAAACAATGGAAACACGGGGATGTATACAAACAGTCGAAATCTGGGGATACAAACGGTTGAAACATGGTGATACAAACGATGGAAACCTGGGGATACAAACGGTTGAATCATGGTGATACAAACGATGGAAACCTGGGGATACAAACGGTTGAAACATGGGGATACAAAAGATGGAAACCTGGGGATACAAACGGTTGAAACATGGGGATACAAACGATTGAAAACATGGGGATACAAACGGTGGAAACATGGGGATAGAAACGGTGGAAACATGGGGATACAAACGGTGGAAATTTGGGAATACAAACGGTGGAAACCTGGGGATACAAACGGTGGAAACCTGGGGATACAAACGGTGGAAACATGGGGATACAAACGGTGGAAACATGGGGATACAAACGGTGAAAACTTGGGGATACAAACGGTGGAAACATGGGGATACAAGCGGTGGAAACATGGGGATACAAACGGTGGAAACCTGGGGATACAAACGATGGAAACATGGGGATACAAACGATGGAAACCTGGGGATACAATCGGTGGAAACATGGGGATACAATCGGTGGAAACCTGGGGATACAAACGGTGGAAACATGGGGATACAATCGGTGGAAACATGGGGATACAATCGGTGGAAACCTGGGGATACAAACGATGGAAACATGGGGATACAATCGATGGAAACCTGGGGATACAAACGATGGAAACCTGGGGATACAAACGGTGGAAACATGGGGATACAATCGGTGGAAACATGGGGATACAAACGGTGGAAACATGGGGATACAAACGGTGGAAACCTGGGGATACAAACGGTGGAAACATGGGGATACAAGCGGTGGAAACATGGGGATACAAACGGTGGAAACCTGGGGATACAAACGATGGAAACCTGGGGATACAAACGATGGAAACCTGGGGATACAATCGGTGGAAACATGGGGATACAATCGGTGGAAACCTGGGGATACAAACGGTGGAAACATGGGGATACAATCGGTGGAAACATGGGGATACAAACGGTGGAAACATGGGGATACAATCGGTGGAAACATGGGGATACAATCGGTGGAAACCGGGGGATACAAACGATGGAAACCTGGGGATACAAACGGTGGAAACATGGGGATACAATCGGTGGAAACATGGGGATACAATCGGTGGAAACATGGGGATACAATCGGTGGAAACCTGGGGATACAAACGGTGGAAACATGGGGATACAATCGGTGGAAACCTGGGGATACAAACGATGGAAACCTGGTGATACAAACGGTGGAAACCTGGGGATACAAACGGTGGAAACATGGGATACAAACGGTGGAAACATGGGGATACAATCGGTGGAAACATGGGGATACAAGCGGTGGAAACATGGGGATACAAACGGTGGAAACCTGGGGATACAAACGGTGGAAACCTGGGGATACAAACGGTGGAAACCTGGGGATACAAACGGTGGAAACATGGGGATACAAACGGTGGAAACCTGGGGATACAAACGGTGGAAACCTGGGGATACAAACGGTGGAAACCTGGGGATACAAACAATGGAAACATGGGGATACAAACGGTGGAAACATGGGGATACAAACGGTGGAAACCTGGGGATACAAACGATGGAAACATGGGGATACAAACGGTGGAAACATGGGGATACAAACGGTGAAAACTTGGGGATACAATCGGTGGAAACATGGGGATACAAACGATGGAAACCTGGGGATACAAACGGTGGAAACATGGGGATACAAACGGTGGAAACATGGGATACAAACGGTGGAAACATGGGGATACAAACGGTGGAAACATGGGGATACAATCGGTGGAAACATGGGGATATTAACGGTGGAAACATGGGGATACAAACGGTGGAAACATGGGGATACAAACGGTGGAAACCTGGGGATACAAACGGTGGAAACCTGGGGATACAAACGGTGGAAACCTGGGGATACAAACGCTGGAAACCTGGGGATATTAACGGTGGAAACTTGGGGATACAAGCAGTATGAACGGACAGGGAGGGTTTATTTTTCTGCTCGTTAATATTGCATGTATCAGTCAAAACAAGAAACTGATGTTTTTTAAGGAGAAACGTCACATTTACGAACTTACAAAACAAAAATAGCAACAAACAAACAAACAAAAAACTCTCCTTTTGCTATTTGATTAATCTGCTACGTTCCGATTTGATGGGTCATGTCTCTTTATGTAAATTTGTTCTGAAATGAGAACCCATGATCCTAATATTACAAAATTCCATTTGTTGTGGGTGCAATCTTAATTAAAACACACACACACACA
>JAPXFY010000012.1:90801219-90803719 GCA_030674185.1 Monoplex corrugatus | reverse complement strand
TGTCTGTCTGTGTGTCTGCCTGTCTGTGTGTCTGTCTGTCTGTGTATCTGCTGTCTGTGTGTCTGTCTGTCTCCCTCTCTGTGTGTCTGTCTGTCTGTCTGTCTGTCTGCCTGTCTGTGTGTCTGTCTGTCTGTGTGTCTGTCTGTCTGTGTGTCTGTCTGTCTCTCTGTCTCCCTCTCTCTCTCTTTCTCTCTTTGTCTGTCTCTCTGTCTGTCTGTTGTCTGTCTCCCTCTCTCTCTCTCTTTCAGCCTCTCACACTTTGCGCGCGCGTGCGCGCACTTACTCGCTTGCTTACCTGCTTACTTGCTTGTTTGCTTGCTTGCTTGCTTCCTGTCTGGCTTGATCGCTCTTTCTCCAATAAAACAAGAGACTTAAATTGTGTCTCTACGGTAGCAGAAACAAGCAACCCAGGCACACTGAGACTGGCCCAGTCTACAACATTCACCATCCAGCCTTTCCTCCTGTGTCATACATGGCAATGACCCATTTCTATGGCATCCTGAAGGATGGTCTCATTTTGAGACATTGGGTCATCATGGCTGGTGACTCAAACAAACCACGGTTACCAGAAACGATCCTTGTGATCCCGCCAAGGTGTTAATCGTGTTCCTATCTATTGTCATTCTTCTGTCTGTTCTTTTGTTCTTGTTCTTGTTCTTCTTGTTCTTCTTCTTGTTTTCTTGTTCTTCTTCTTGTTCTTGTTCTTGTTCTTCTTGTTCTTCTTGTTCTTCTTCTTGTTCTTGTTCTTCTTCTTGTTCTTCTTCTTGTTCTTCTTGTTTTTGTTCTTGTTCTTGTTCTTCTTGTTCTTCTTGTTCTTGTTCTTGTTCTTGTTCTTGTTCTTCTTGTTCTTCTTCTTGTTCTTTTTCTTTCTTGTTCTTCTTGTTCTTCTTCTTCTTCTTCTTCTTGTTCTTTTTGTTCTTCTTCTTGTTCTTCTTCTTGTTCTTCTTGTTCTTGTTCTTCTTCTTGTTCTTTCTTGTTCTTTGTTCTTGTTTCTTCTTGTTCTTCTGTTCTTGTTCTTTTCTTCTTGTTCTCTTCTTGTCTTCTTCTTGTTTCTTGTTCTTTGTTCTTGTTGTTCTTGTTCTTCTTCTTCTTCTTCTTCTTCTTCTTCTTCTTCTTCTTCTTCTTCATCTCCTCCTCCTTCTTCTTCTTCTTCGTATCTTTGTTATTATTATTATTATTATTATAATAATATTATTATCATAATCATTATTATTATTGTTGTTGTTGTTATTGCTGTTGTTATCATCATCTTTTGTATTATCATTAGTAGTCATGGTAGTAGTATCATCATTATCATCATCATCACCAACACCACCACTACCGCCACCACCACCACCACCACCACCATCATCATCATCATCATCATCATCATCGATATCATCATCATCATCATCATCATTATCGATATCATTATTGTATTAATTCATCAGATTCTGGATCAAGTTCTTCAATAAATGGGTTCAATAGCAAATTGCTTCATCATATGTTCCCTACATATTTCAAGGATTACAAGCTGCTTTCGCCAATAATTTGCTCGATCATGTCTTGTTTCGCTTTGTGCTTTTTGTTTTGTAACGTTTCTCAGCTTGCCATGACAAAAAAAAAAAAAAAAAGAAAATATATAAAAGAGAATCAAACGGTTAATAATCTGACGGTTATTTCTCCCAATCATTTTCTTAAGCGTCCCTCTTATCCTCTTCCCAGCGAGCAGAATTTGTTCACGCCACTTGTGAGAAGGAAATCAAATAGATGGGCGTTGGCAGTGATGGCCGCCATTGGCTTGGCGTGAAGAACCGACTAATTACCGGAATCTCCCAAATTCAGAATCGGGGGTGCGAAGCTTAGCAAACAGTCTGTCATGAATCAGAACAGATCTCAAGTAGACGAAACAGAAAATGATGAAAAGGAGAAAGGGGTGGGGGGGGGGGGGGGGGGGTGAGGGAGGGGGAGAGGGAGGAGGAGAAGAAGAAATAAAAAGATAAAAGAAGAGATGAGAATGACGGAAATGAAAGAGCAGATCAACGGTGAAAGAATAAAATGAGGAAACAAGAGAAAGAGAAGGCGGTGAAGTAAAAGATAAGTGCTCACGAAGAAGAAAGGGCAGGTTAATTACATAGGTAAATATATCAGACACGAGTTCGGCTCTACAGAAAAAAAAAAATCAAAAAAAAATCTGCACACGTACTTAAATATTTCTGATGCAGAAAACAATTAAGATAAAATCTTCAGCAATGTGACTTTAATAATCAGCACCTGCACACACGCTTAAATATTTCTGATGAAGAAAATAATTAGGATAAAATCTTCAGCAATGTGGCTTTAACAACAAGCACCTGCACACACGCTTAAATATTTCTGATGAAGAAAATAATTAGGATAAAATCTTCAGCAATGTGGCTTTAACAACAAGCACCTGCACACACGCTTAAATATTTCTGATGAATGAAGCAATTAGGATAAAATCTTCCGTAATGTGACTTTAGCATTCATCATATGGAGC
>JAPXFY010000012.1:90793719-90796219 GCA_030674185.1 Monoplex corrugatus | reverse complement strand
AGACAGACAGACAGACACGCAATTAGACAGATAGACAGGCATGCAATTAGACAGACAGACAGACACGCAATTAGACAGACAGACAGGCATGCAATTAGACAGACAGACAGACACGCAATTAGACAGACAGACAGGCATGCAATTAGACAGACAGACAGACACGCAATTAGACAGACAGACAGGCATGCAATTAGACAGACAGACAGACACGCAATTAGACAGACAGACAAGCATGCAATTAGACAGACAGACAGACACGCAATTAGACAGACAGACAAGCATGCAATTAGACAGACACGCAATTAGACAGACAGACAGACACGCAATTAGACAGACAGACAAGCATGCAATTAGACAGACAGACAGACACGCAATTAGACAGACAGACAGGCACGCAATTAGACAGACAGACAAGCATGCAATTAGACAGACACGCAATTAGACAGACAGACAGGCACGCAGTTAGACAGACAGACAGGCATGCAATTAGACAGACAGACAGGCACGCAATTAGACAGACAGACAGGCATGCAATTAGACAGACAGACAGACACGCAATTAGACAGACAGACAAGCATGCAATTAGACAGACACGCAATTAGACAGACAGGCACGCAGTTAGACAGACAGACAGGCATGCAATTAGACAGACAGACAGGCACGCAATTAGACAGACAGACAGGCATGCAATTAGACAGACAGACAGACACGCAATTAGACAGACAGACAGAGAGAGGGGTTAAGGTGGGTGTTTAAAGAACGAATAAAAACGGGTGAAGTACGCTGAAGGGTGTACTGTTGTTGTGCAGTTGTGGATTCACCGTCGAAGGGTTATCATTATACCACAGACCTGTACCTGGGCTTTTTCCACACTCACACCTTCTGTCCAGACCTCACACGACACTGGGATTCGGCACACGGGAGGTAAGTCGGTGCACATTTCTTAATTTAATGACCCATCACCGACTCGTACGAAACTGATTTTAAAACGAAGGGAGAAGGGAAAAAAAAAGACACCCAAACCATAACATTTAGAAAAGAAAAGAAAAGAAAGAAAGACATAGATAGACAGTAGATAGATTTATAGATAGACAGATAGATAGATAGATAGATAGATAGACAGATAGATAGATAGATAGACAGATAGATAGATAGATAGATAGATAGATAGACACATACGTACACACATACATACATACATATATACATACATATTTAGACAGACAGACAGACAGACAGACAGATAGATGGATAGATAGATAGATAGATAGACAGATAGACAGATAGATAGACAGATAGATAGATAGATAGATAGATAGATAGACACATACGTACACACATACATACATACATATATACATACATATTTAGACAGACAGACAGACAGACAGACAGATAGATAGACAGATAGATAGATAGATAGATAGATAGATAGATAGATAGATAGATAGGTAGGTAGATACATACATACATACATACATACATACATAGACAGACAGATAGATAGATAGATAGATAGAGGAGAGAGAGAGAGAGAGAGAGACAGAGACAGAGACAGAGACAGAGAGACAGACAGACAGAGGTCAGAGTAAAATGTGTAACAGTTTTGCTTAGGGCCCAAGCATTGTGCATAAATTATCATACAGTTATGCAAATATGCAATGAGGGTGATAATTTATTTCAGAGCAGAGTATAGTAAATAGATAAGACTTTTTTTACTTCACCTCACAATCCAGAAACGTCAAGCCATTCTAGAAATTTCTATTTCTGCCCCCGGTGTACCATTCTCTGATTCGATCTCGTGAACTGGGTTCATCCCATGTTCGCGAGATCTGAGTAGAGATTCACGCAGACAGCATTAGAGCGCTGACGAAGATGGCGAGAACGCCATCGAAAGCTACGGAACTGTGAGTAGCGATTTTTACACTGTTGGGAGACCTTGTTCTTCAAAATTGGTAGCATTATAGAAATTTCTACTTTTACATAAATTATCATAGGAAATCCAGATTTTGTTTTATGCGATCACTGTGACCTTGAATACACATCCAATGAAAAAAAAAACTTTACGTGAAGCAAAGACAGTGGCAGACCGTCGCCACATTGAAACTATTTTAGGAAATTCCTGAGAATGTTTAATTCAAATTTTTTTTTAAAAGCTGATTTTACAGGCTTTTTGTTTTGTATGATCGTACAATGTGATTTCTAGGGAAAAAAATGTTAAGAGTTCCATGGACAGCAAAGAAAACAAACGAGACAATCTTGAAGGGGGCAGGCAGACACAAGAAGAATATAAAAGAAGAAGATTAGGAAAAGACAAGCAACATTTATAGGAAGTTTTATGAGGCAAGAGAAAGTAGAGCACCTAGTCACAACAGGAAATCTGGAGAGAAAAAGAGCACCAGGTAGACCCAGTGAGAAAATACTGGACGGACTTGAGGAGTGCTTTAGGACGGAGAGGGTGGGAGATGTACTTGCAGCGACAAGGGATAGATTCGTACGG
>JAPXFY010000012.1:90773719-90786219 GCA_030674185.1 Monoplex corrugatus | reverse complement strand
ACAAGAGGTCAGACGTCGCATTACGCTCGCATGGCAAGCATTCGGTAAAGCAATCACCATCTTTAGAATTGAAGATATGCCGATTGTATTAAAACGCCGAGTGTACGACGCATGCATAACGCCGACTGTGACATATGGAGCCCAAACATGGAACCTGACGAAACGTCAGCTCCTAAAACTGCGAACCATGCAAAGGGCCCATGAACAGATCAAGATGGGAATCACCTGGAAGGACCGGAAAACGGCGGCATGGGTAAGAGGAAAAACGAAGGTCCAAGACATATAGACACAGTTTGTGAACGAAAGTGGAACTGGACTGGTCATGTCATTAGGAGATCTGACAACAGATGGACCACCAAAGTGACGCACTGGATCCCTCGAAGCCAAACAAGGAACAGAGGTCGCCAGAGAACCAGATGGCGAGACGATCTAGAAAAGTTCGACAAACAATGGACCAGAACAGCAGCTAACCGGCAACAATGGCGTGCGATGAGGAAGGCTTATGTCCAACAACGGACCCAAAACAAGCTGAATTGAAATCGAAGGGTGTGGGCATAAAGTCCTCAAACAATATGCCTACTCATCTTTGTTATAAAGCTTGTAGTCCTAAACAATATGCCTACTTATCTTTGTTATAAAGCTTGTAGTCCTCAAACAATATGCCTACTTATCTTTGTAATAAAGCTTGTAGTCCTTAACAATATGCCTACTTATCTTTGTTATAAAGCTTGTAGTCCTCAAACAATATGCCTACTTATCTTTGTTATAAAGCTTGTAGTCCTCAAACAATATGCCTACTTATCTTTGTTATAAAGCTTGTAGTCCTAAAACAATATATCTACTTATCTTTGTTATAAAGCTTGTAGTCCTTAACAATATGTCTACTTATCTTTGTTATAAAGCTTGTAGTCCTTAACAATATGCCTACTTATCTTTGTTATAAAGCTTGTAGTCCTTAACAATATGCCTACTTATCTTTGTTATAAAGCTTGTAGTCCTTAACAATATGCCTACTTATCTTTGTTATAATGGTTGTGGTCATTAACAATATGCCTACTTATCTTTGTTATAATGTTTGTTGTCCTTAACAATATGCCTACTTATCTTTGTTATAATGTTTGTCGTCCTTAACAATATGCCTACTGATCTTTGTTATAATGTTTGTTGTCCTTAACAATATGCCTACTTATCTTTGTTATAATGTTTGTCTTCCTTAACAATATGCCTACTTATCTTTGTTATAATGTTTGTCGTCCTTAACAATATGCCTACTTATCTTTGTTATAATGTTTGTCGTCCTTAACAATATACCTACTTATCTTTGTTATAATGAATGTCGTCCTTAACAATATGCCTACTGATCTTTGTTATAATGTTTGTCGTCCTTAAAAATATGCCTACTTATCTTTGTTATAATGTTTGTTGTCCTTAACAATATGCCTACTTATCTTTGTTATAATGTTTGTTGTCCTTAACAATATGCCTACTTATCTTTGTTATAATGTTTGTCATCCTTCATATACCTACTTATCTTTGTTATAATGTTTGTCGTCCTTAACAATATGCCTACTTATCTTTGTTATAATGTTTGTTGTCCTTAACAATATGCCTATTTATCTTTGTTATAAAGTTTGTTGTCCTTAACAATATGCCTACTGATCTTTGTTATAAAGAATGTCGTCCTTAACAATATGCCTATTGATCTTTGTTATAATGTTTGTTTTTCTTAACAATATGCCTACTTATCTTTGTTATAATGTTTGTCGTCCTCAACAATATGCCTACTTATCTTTGTTATAATGAATGTCGTCCTTAACAATATGCCTACTTATCTTTGTTATAATGTTTGTCGTCCTTAACAATATGCCTACTTATCTTTGTTATAATGTTTGTTGTCCTTAACAATATGCCTACTTATCTTTGTTATAATGTTTGTTGTCCTTAACAATATGCCTACTGATCTTTGTTATAAAGAATGTCGTCCTTAACAATATGCCTACTTATCTTTGTTATAATGTTTGTCGTCCTTAACAATAAGCCTACTTATCTTTGTTATAATGTTTGTCGTCCTTAACAATATACCTACTTATCTTTGTTATAATGTTTGACGTCCTTAACAATATGCCTACTTATCTTTATTATAATGTTTGTCGTCCTCAACAATATGCCTACTTATCTTTGTTATAATGAATGTCGTCCTTAACAATATGCCTATTGATCTTTGTTATAATGTTTGTCGTCCTTAACAATATGCCTACTTATCTTTGTTATAATGTTTGTCATCCTTAACAATATGCCTACTGATCTTTGTTATAATGTTTGTCGTCCTTAACAATATGCCTACTTATCTTTGTTATAATGAATGTCGTCCTTAACAATATGCCTACTTATCTTTGTTATAATGTTTCTCATCCTTAACAATATGCCTACTTATCTTTGTTATAATGTTTGTCGTCCTTAACAATATGCCTACTTATCTTTGTTATAATGTTTGTCGTCCTTAACAATATGCCTACTTGTCTTTGTTATAATGTTTGTTATCCTTAACAATATGCCTACTTATCTTTGTTAGAAAGTTTGTCGTCCTTAACAATATGCCTACTTATCTTTGTTATAATGAATGTCTTTTATCAGATTTCTATTTCCGTGTTTTACATAACCTGGATAAGGGTTAAGTCAAGTATTTGTTCTGACATATGTAGAAATATTGTTGTGAAATAACGATGAATGAATTGACTTAAAGTGCGGTATATGAAATTACGAGAAACAAGATTGTTAACAAGAAACACCACGAGGGTGCGGATGAGACCCAGAGCATCAATGCCTCACCACTCTCTGGACAATCACCTCCCAAGCTCCCGACGCCACTCGATAGTAATTTTAATAACCTTTTGACTCCCGCACCATGTCCACTAAAAGCAAAAAACTTAGCCCTTTGATTCTCTCACCCTATCCACCAACTTCCTGCAGGAAGCTGATGGACAGTGTGAGGGAGTCAAAGGGTTAAGTTTTTTGCTTTGCTAGCATGGTTGACAAAACAGGATGCAGTGTGGAGTCATGCCAGAAACCATGCTAGCAAAGCAAACATTTAACCCTTTGATTCCCTCACCCCCACCCACCAGCTTCCTGGAAGTTGGTGGACAGGGTGTGGGAGTTAAAGAGTTAAACCCAGATCTGATACAGAGAGACGGCTCAAGGAAAGCACTGCAATACCCATCTGCCAGATGGATGAGCGCAATGTTCCATTGAAAGATAGATCTAGGAAAAGACAATCTGATAACGATGTATTAGATTTAGGAAAAGACAATCTGATAAAACACATATATAGGAAAAGACAATCTGATAACAACACACATTTAGGAAAAGACAATCTGATAACAACACATATATAGGAAAAGACAATCTGATAACAACACATATATAGGAAAAGACAATCTGATAACAACACATATTACAATCTGATAACAACACATATTACAATCTGATAACAACACATATTACAATCTGATAACAACACATATTAGATTTAGGAAAAGAAAATCTGATAACAACACATATATAGGAAAAGACAATCTGATAACAACACACATTTAGGAAAAGACAATCTGATAACAACACATATTTAGGAAAAGACAATCTGATAACAACACACATCTAGGAAAAGACAATTTGATAACAACACACATTTAGGAAAAGACAATCTGATAACAACACATATATAGGAAAAGACAATCTGATAACAACACATATCTAGGAAAAAACAATCTGATAACAACACATATTTAGGAAAAGACAATCTGATAACAACACATATATAGGAAAAGACAATCTGATAACAACACATATTTAGGAAAAGACAATCTTATAACAACACATATTTAGGAAAAGACAATCTGATAACAACACATATTTAGGAAAAGACAATCTGATAACAACACATATTTAGGAAAAGACAATCTGATAACAACGCATATATAGGAAAAGACAATCTGATAACAACACATATATAGGAAAAGACAATCTGATAACAACACATATTACAATCTGATAACAACACATATTACAATCTGATAATAATAATAATAATTACAATATTTATATAGCGCAAAATCTTGATAAAATCAAATCTAAGCGCTGAAGCAGACACACACGCAGGCACGCACGCTCGCACACACACGCACGCACACACACAGACACACACACACACACACACACACACACACACACACACACACACACACCCACACACACGCATGGCTATAAATGGGGAGAAAGAATAAAAGCAATAAAAGCAATGGAAAATTATAGAGAGCATAGCATACAATTATATATTATAACCATGTGATTCCCTCCGAGCGGAGACAGGCTGCAGAGGGGAGGGTTGAGTGAGGTTAGGATTTTATGCAGGAGAGAAAAGGTGAGTTTTGAGAGCGGACTTGAAGGAGACAAAAGTAGGTTGCTGACGGACTGAGATTGGAAGTTTGTTCCAGGAGAGTGGACCAGAAACAGAGAAGGCTCGTGGACCATAGGTAGCTTAGTGCGTGGAAAGCGAAGAGTCAGAGGATCAGAGGCAGAGCGGAGGGTACGTGAGGGAACATAGATCTCAAGTAGGCTTGACAGGTAATCGGGGGCTGCGTTATTGAGGCTTTTGTAGCACATGGTGTCTAGTTTGTACTGTATGCGCTTTGATACAGGGAGCCAGTGAAGTTGTGCCAGGAGAGGAGATATGTGGTCAGCTTTTTTCTTTTTGAGTACAAGGCGTGCAGCATTGTTTTGAATGCGCTGTAGGATGTGAATGGTGGAGGCAGGAAGACCAGACAGGAGTGAATTGCAATAGTCAATGCGAGACATTATGAAGGAGAGAACGAGTTTTGCAGTTGTTTCGACAGAGAGATACTTCCTGATCAGCTTTATACGATGGAGATGATAGTAGCAGGATCTGGCAGTTTGAGAAACAAAGTTGTTCATGGAGAGGGTAGAGTCAATGCAGACACCAAGGTTTTTAGCTGAATCAGAAATTGGGACTGATGTGTTACATAATGGGAGAGAAAGAGGAGGCAGCTGAGAAAGTTTCTGACGGGTGCCAATGAGGATAGCTTCTGTTTTGTCGTCATTAAGCTGAAGTCTATTGTGTGTCATCCAGTTCTTAATGTCCGAGTAACACTCAGTGGTGCGAGTCAACAGGCGCTGTATATTATCAGGTGAGTCACTGTCTTGAAGTTGGGTGTCATCAGCATAGAAGTGGTGTTTTATAGAATGGGAGTTGGTGATGGTGGACAGGGGGGAGGTGTAAAGAGTGAAAAGAACAGGGCCAAGGACAGATCCTTGTGGAACACCACAGGTCAGGTATGCAGGTTGAGAGTAAGTGCCATTGATGAGAACGGTTTGTTTTCTGTTTGATAGGTATGAAGTGAACCAAGACAGAGCAATGTCAGAGATGCCAAAAGTATGATGAAGTCTAGAAAGGAGAATACCATGATCAATGGTATCAAAGGCTGCAGACAGATCAAGGAGTGTGAGGAGAGAGACTTTGCCAGTATCAGTTGCAAGGAGGAGATTGTTGAGAATGTGTAGTAGGGCAGTTTCAGTGCTATGGCACTGGCGGTAGGCTGACTGGAAAGGATTGAGGAGATTGTTGGCAGACAGGTGAGAGTTCAGCTGGTTGAGGACGACTTTTTCAAGGAGTTTTGACAAGAAAGAGAGATTAGAGATAGGCCGGTAATTTTTCAGTTCATTTGGATCTAAATTGTGTTTCTTGAGGAGAGGGTGAACAATAGCAGACTTGAAAGAATCTGGGACAGTTCCAGTTTGAAGAGAAGTGTTGATGATGTCAGTGATGAATGGGAGGAGAGTAGGGAGACAGTCGGCGTAGACAGAACCTGGAAGAGGATCCAGTTCGCAGGTTTTGAACGACATGGATCTGATTGTGTTGAGAATTTCTTCTTGTGAGACTGGGGTAAAAGTAGTAAGAGGTGTGCCAGAGAAGGAAGGGTCAGGTGGGCATGGTTGACAGGGTGTCCTGTCAAGCCTGTCACGAAGAGTTTGTATTTTGGTGGTGAAATAGTTGGAGAATACAGATGGGAGTTCTTCATTTGTATGTTTTGTTGGGAGAGGTAAATCTTTTCGTGTGCCAAGGAGATGATTCATGGTTGTAAAGAGTTCTTTTGAAGAAGAGGCATTCAGGATTTTGGTTTGGAAATAGCTTGTTTTTGCTGATGCAATGAGGGTGGATACTTTTGTTTTAGAGGCTTGGAAAAGTTGCCTGTGTACAGTGAGTTTGGATTTGCGCCAGCGGCGCTCTGCTCTGCGGCGGGCACGTTTTGCACAGGCGATCTCATGAGTGAGCCAGGGGGTAGGGGGGCGGTCAGGTAAAAGACGGGTTGTGGCTGGAGCATGAGTGTCCAGAAGATGGTGGAGAGTAGTATAGAATTCATCGGCAAGGTTATGTGACTTTTCACAAAGGAGACGGGAGGCATCAGATGAAAATGTGGAGAGGTCGATAGATTTGAGATTGCGTCGAGTCACTGTGCACATATTTAGGAAAAGACAATCTGATAACAACACACATCTAGGAAAAGACAATTTGATAACAACACACATTTAGGAAAAGACAATCTGATAACAGCACATATATAGGAAAAGACAATCATAACAACACATATTTAGGAAAAGACAATCTGATAACAGCACATATTTAGGAAAACACAATCTGATAACAACACATATTTAGGAAAAGACAATCTGATAACAACACATATTTAGGAAAAGACAATCTGATAACAACGCATATATAGGAAAAGACAATCTGATAACAACACATATTTAGGAAAAGACAATCTGATAACAACACACATCTAGGAAAAGACAATCTGATAACAACACACATCTAGGAAAAGACAATCTGATAACAACACATATTTAGGAAAAGACAATATGATAACAACACATATTTAGGAAAAGACAATATGATAACATGGCATATATAGGAAAAGACAATCTGATAACAACACATATTTAGGAAAAGACAATATGATAACATGGCATATATAGGAAAAGACAATCTGATAACAACACATATATAGGAAAAGACAATCTGATAACAACACATATTTAGGAAAAGACAATCTGATAACAACACATATATAGGAAAAGACAATCTGATAACAACACATATTACAATCTGATAACAACACATATATAGGAAAAGACAATCTGATAACAACACATATTTAGGAAAAGACAATCTGATAACAACACATATATAGGAAAAGACAATCTGATAACAACACATATATAGGAAAAGACAATCTGATAACAACACATATTACAATCTGATAACAACACATATATAGGAAAAGACAATCTGATAACAACACATATTACAATCTGATAACAACACATATATAGGAAAAGACAATCTGATAACAACACATATTACAATCTGATAACAACACATATTACAATCTGATAACAACACATATATAGGAAAAGACAATCTGATAACAACACATATTACAATCTGATAACAACACATATATAGGAAAAGACAATCTGATAACAACACATATTACAATCTGATAACAACACATATATAGGAAAAGACAATCTGATAACAACACATATTTAGGAAAAGACAATCTGATAACAACACATATATAGGAAAAGACAATCTGATAACAACACATATTTAGGAAAAGACAATCTGATAACAACACATATATAGGAAAAGACAATCTGATAACAACACATATATAGGAAAAGACAATCTGATAACAACACATATCTAGGAAAAGACAATCTGATAACAACACATATCTAGGAAAAGACAATCTGATAACAACACATATCTAGGAAAAGACAATCTGATAACAACACATATTTTAGGAAAAGACAATCTGATAACTACACATATATAGGAAAAGACAATCTGATAACAACACATATTTAGGAAAAGACAATCTGATAACAACACATATTTAGGAAAAGACAATCTGATAACAACACATATTTAGGAAAAGACAATCTGATAGCATTGTATTTAGGAAAAGACAATCTGATAACAACACATATTTAGGAAAAGAGAATCTGATAACAAAATATTAGATTTAGGAAAAGATAATTTGATAACATTATATTAGGAACAGGCGATCTGATAATGATACATTACATTTAGGAATGGACAATCTGATAACAGTGTATAAGATTTAGGAAAAGACAATCTGATAGCAATTCATTCGATTCAGGAAAAGACCATCTGATAACAATTCATTCATTATCATCATCATCATCAGGTGCCCTGCCGCATGGCGTTGGCGACCATGGACTTCCAACCATCTCTATCTCTCGTTGCCCCTAGCATCTCCCCCACCCTCCTCATCCCCAGCCACTCTGCAAGTCCGTCCAGCATTCTCTCCCTGGGTCTACCTGGCGCTCTCTTTGCCTCCAGCTTTCCCGTTGTGACCAGGTGCTCCAAATCCCCCTTCCTCATAAAATGGCCTATAAATGTTGCCTGTCTTTTCCTAATCTTCTTTATGAGTGATCTTACTTGTGTCTGCCTCCATCAAGACTGTCTCGTTTGTTGTCTTTGCTGCCCATGGAACTCTCAACATTCTTCTGAGAAACCACATCTCGGCTGCCTCAATCTTGCTCTGGCTTTGCTTGTTGACTGTCGATTAGATTCAGGAAAAGACAGTCTGATAATAATTTATACGTACTTAGAACTGATGGTTTAGTCAGGGCCTTGGGATTTTGTCAAAAACAATTCTCATTCATGAAGCCATACCTCCTGTCGTGTTTATGCTGAATTTTCATCGCATGGTAGTTACAGTTGTATCTAGCTGCCTGTCTGTCTGTGTGTCTGTCTGTCCGTCTGTCTGTGTGTCTGTGTGTCTGTCTGTCCGTCCATCTGTCTGTCTGTCTGTCTGTCTGTCCGTCTGTCCGTCTGCCTGTCTGTCTGTCTGTCTGTCTGCCTGTCTGCCTGTCTGTCTGTCTGTCTGTCTGCCTGCCTGTCTGCCTGCCTGTCTGTCTGTCTGCCTGCCTGCCTGCCTGCCTGTCTGCCTGTCTGCCTGTTTGCCTGTCTGTCCGTCCGTCTGTCTGTCTGTCCGTCTGTCTCTATCTATCTATCTATCTATCTATCTATTTATCTATCTATCTATCTATCTATCTATCTATCTATCTATCTATCTATCTATCTCACTGTCTCTGCCTCTGTCTCTGTCTTCTCTCTCTCTCTCTCTCTCTCTCTCTCTCTCTCTCTCTCGTCTCTCTCTCTTTTCTCTCTCTCTCTTCCCCCCTTCTCTATTTCTCTCCTTTTCTCTCTCTCTCCTGTCTATTTCTCTCCGTCTCCCCCACTCTCTCTCCCTCTCTGTCTCCCCCCTCTCTCTCTTAATATTTAGATGCAGTGTTTCAATGTCATTAATGATGCAAAAAGATGAACAACTTTCTATATTGATCTAACTCTCTTTAAAAGGCAAACTACATTATAGTCAAAGAACAGTGCAGTCTTATGCTGAAAATGTTGCACGTCTTCAAATATTTTGCTTTGCCTCTTTTTCTTTTTTATTTCTATCTGTCAACAAGTCTTTCCCTTTTAGTCTTTTCCTTTTGTTTGTCTGCCTTTTCTGTTTCTGTTCCTTTTCTTTTCTTTTCTTTTTTTCTTTCTTTCTGTCTCTTTTCTGTTTGTTTGTGAGCTTGTTCTTTACTTTGTTTTCTCTCCTTCATATCAAAAATTTATGTTTTACCTTTGTGTTTGTTTTTAATCTTCTTTTTCTTATTAAGGTAGTTTTTAACCTATATTTCCCTCTTTCATTTTCATTTTAAACAAAACAACAACAACAACAACACAACAAAGAAAGAAAAATGAAGGTCAGAAATGCTTTTTAAAACTTTTGTGAAACATACTTGCTTTAGAATCGAAATCATTATGCTCATACCATTTTAAAAATATTTCTTTTCAATTTTTTTTTTCAATAATGAAAATTGAAGGTCTGAATGCTTTTTAAAACTTTTTTATGAAACGTATTTACATTAAAATAGAAAACATTTACTTCATACTATTTTTTTGCTTTCATTTCTTTTCTCCTCTTGTTCTTTTTCTTTCTCTTTTCGTTCTTTTCTTTTTTTATTTTTTCTTTCATTCTTTTTCATTCTAGCCTGTTTGTCAGGATATCAAGAAGCCAGCAGGACACCTAAAGTGTTAAGAAGATGGACAAATAGCCAGAGGGCAGACGGGGACAGAAGCGATGTTACAGAGAAACCGTGCTGACTGTCATTAAGGTGATGAGTCGGTCATTGATGCCATGTGCTCTACAGAGCTTTAGTGGTGTCAGGTTCTGACAAGGCGTGTATCGACCTCTTCAGGTGACCAGGCATGTGAAGAAATTGATCGTTATGTTTGCTCGATTGATTTTAAGCGAGCGAAGGTGGGGGGTGGTGGGGGCGGATCCGTTGCAAGATATTTACACGTTGAAGTGATTGACAAATAATTACTGGAAAGGACTCGCTTGAGTCATGTTTGACGGCTTGCTTACGTGCCTACGTGCATGCACGTGCATACACACACACGCGCGTGTACACACACACACACACATGTTCACATGCATGCACACACACACACACACACACACACACACGTACAGGGGTATTGTGCACTTGCTGACACGAATATATATGAATACACACACATGTGCGCACGCGCGCGCGCGAGCACACACACACACACACACACACACACACACACACTCACTCACAAACACACACACACGCACACACACCCGCGCGCACACACATACACACACACGCATGCACATACATGCATTCATACATACATACATACATACATTACACACACACACAAACACACGCACACACAAACACATACACACACACACATACACAGACATTCACACACACACACACACACACACACACAGACACACACACACACACACACACACACACCCCACAGAGAGAAATACACACACATACACACACACACACAGAAATACACACACACACACACACACACAGAAATACACACACACACACACACACACAGAAATACACACACACACACACAGAGACACACACACACACACACACAGAAATACACACACACACACACAGACACACACACACACACACACACACGCACTCACACACACACACACACACACACACACACACACACACACACACACACACACACACACACACACACACACACTGTAAGGACGATAATATTTTTTTCTTTTATTTGTATGAGTTTTTTAATGGTAGGGGTGGGGAGTGGAGGGCATCTGTCTGTCTGTCTGTCTGTCTGTTTGTCTGCCTGTCTGTCTGTCTGTCTTTCTCTATGCATGTCCATATACATGTATATATTAGACGCCAAACAACATTTGTTGTGATGCAAAAAAAAAAAGTTTCCTTGTCAGGGGAAGTAATTTCCCTGTCACTGAAGCATAGCACTTAAATCCCTTTGAAAAGATGGATGAAAAATATTAATATAGATTTTAATGTTCTACTTTTGAATGTAAAATACTTGTGAAAAAAATAGCATCCGTAATACGAACGTGAATAGCATAATCTTTGCACTACATATAAACATATTCATATTATCTAACCTCAATTGATAAATATTCTTTTTTTTTTATCTTCAGCTGATCTACTCTCTAATCGGTAAGGTTTCTTGATATATATATATATATATAATCAAAGGACATAACTCTTCAGAATTATCTCCCATGTTGTATAGAACTTCTCAAATCTAACACAGTTTGCGCTACCCATTCAGCTAGCATAGAAGCAGATACAAAGTACAAAAACAGTAAGCTCAGAACACTCCTCTGAATAAAAGGAGCGCCCAAGCCTACCTTTATACTCTGCAACTACCCTACACACAACTATGAGAGAAGAGAGAAATACATACAATATATTGGTCCTCTTCAATATCTTCTTCACCGCCATGCTTTCCCACGCCTGCAAGGATCTTGACAAGGGAATATACCTAAAGTACCGCCTGGATGGCTCCCTTTTTTATCTACGTCGCCTGCAAGCCAAGACAAAAACCAGCACAGAACTCCTTCAGGAGGCGCTCTTCGCCGATGACTGCTCCTTGAATGCTCACTCTGAAGCGGACCTGCAAACAATGCTCAATCACTTCGCAGAAGCCTCAAAGCTCTTTGGACTTACAATAAGCATCGGGAAAACTGAAGTTCTTCACCAGCCTGCCCCACAAACTAACCCACTGTCTCCAAACATCACCATCGATGGCAACAGTCTGAAGAACACCAAGAACTTTAAATACCTTGGAAGTATCATCTCTGCAGACGGCTCCATCGATCAGGAAATTGATTCACGAATCAGCAAAGCCAGCCAGGCTCTCGGTAGACTGAAAAACAAGGTACTAAACCAGCACAATGTCCGGCTGTCAACAAAAATCAAAGTGTACAATGCCGTTGTGCTCTCCTCCCTCCTCTACGGTTCGGAGACTTGGACACTCT
>JAPXFY010000012.1:90738719-90751219 GCA_030674185.1 Monoplex corrugatus | reverse complement strand
CAGAGTGGTGAATCCCTATTCAAATAACTCCAATAACTCCAATAACAACTACGTGCCCATCGCAATCTAAAGAGTATGGACACTCATTACATCATCATCAGGTGCCTTGCCGTCATGGCGTTGGCGATTATGGACTTCCATCTGTCTCTATCACTCGTTGCCTCAAGCATCTCTTCCGCTCTCCTTGTCCCCAGCAACTCTGCAAGTCCGTCTAGTATTTTCTCCCTGGGTCTACCCGGTGCTCTCTTTCCCTCCAGCTTTCCCGTTGTGACCAGATGCTCCAATTCCCCTTTCCTCATAAAATGGCCTATAAATGTTGCTTCTCTTTTCCTAATCTTCCTTATGAGTGATCTACTTGTGTCTACCTCCATCAAGACTGTCTCGTTTGTTTTCTTTGCTGTCCATGGAACTCTCAACATTCTTCTTAGAAATTACATCTCGGCTGCCTCTGTCTTGTTCTGACTTTGCTTGCTGACTATCCACGCCTCACACCCGTACAACAGTATTGGTTCTATATAACATTCAAGAACTCGCTTCCTGATGTTAATTGATAGGCATTTGTTGGTAAGAATGCCTGTCATCTTCCCGAATGCTGTTTTGGCTTGGCCGATTCTGCCAGCTATTTCTAATGTGCATCTGCCGTCTGGTGAAATGATCGTTCCCAGGTATTTGAACTTATTAACCTGTGTCAAGGTTGTGCCATTTGCTGTTATTTTGCATGAGGGGATTTCATGTTTTTTACTGATCACCATGACTTCAGTCTTCCTGCTGTTTAGTTCCAGCCCCTTACCTTTGCTTTCTATTTCTAGTATATTCATAAGGTTTTGTAGGTCCCTTTCCCTTCCTGCTGGATCTATATAACATTCAAGAATGCTTTTCATCTTCTTGAATGCTGGCTTCTGCAGGAGGGTGTGGATACTATCAGCATGAAAAAACGGTGGCGATGGATTTGGGCCATCCATCCAAAGACAACATGATAAGAACATTCGGATTGACCTTCATTGGTGTTCATCCTTCGTTGTCGAAGAAGACCACGACTTCAATTCTAACTGGGGGATTGGCGATTGTGGGTCTGGAGGTGGCTGGTGAGGCCAATCCGGGCCAGGAAGGGTCGCCCACACGTAGGGCAAACGTGGGTTGGTGCAGCTGTAGAATTGGAGGTCGTTCGTGCCTTGCGTGCTTCTCGTTTTCTTCGAGCTCGTGCTGTAATCTTCTCTCTGCTGCTCTTGCTCCGATGGTCAGCTTGCCTCGCCAGTTCGGTCGATCTAGTGCAAGCGCCTCCCAGGTATTGGGGTTGATGCCCAGGTCGTTGTTGGATACTTAGGCAATCTTTAAAGCGTTTCTTTTGGCCACCAACTGAGCACTTCCCCTAGCTCAGTTCTCCATACATAAGTTCTTTTGGTAATCGATTTTCAGACATTCTCACCATATATCCAGCAAATCTTACTTAGGTTTTCTATTGGTGGGTGTGTATGCTGAGGGTGCTGGCTTCTGCACGAGGGTATTATGCTGAGGGTGCTGGCTTCTGAACGAGGGTATGTATGCTGAGGGTGCTGGCTTAGGTAGGAAGGTATGTATGCTGAGGGTGCTGGCTTAGGTAGGAAGGTGTGTATGCTGAGGGTGCTGGCTTAGGTAGGAAGGTGTGTATGCTGAGGGTGCTGGCTTAGGTAGGAAGGTGTGTATGCTGAGGGTGCTGGCTTAGGTAAGAAGGTGTGTATGCTGAGGGTGCTGGCTTAGGTAGGAAGGTGTGTATGCTGAGGGTGCTGGCTTATGTAGGAAGGTCTGTATGCTGAGGGTGGTGGCTTCTGTAGGAAGGTGTGTATGCTGAGGGTGCTGGCTTCTGTAGTAAGGTGTGTATGCTGAGGGTGCTGGCTTCTGCAGGAAGGTATGTATGCTGAGGGTGCTGGCTTCTGTAGGAAGGTATTATGCTGCGGGTGCTGGCTTCTGTAGGAAGGTGTGTATGTTGAGGGTGCTGGCTTCTACAGGAAGGTACGTATGCTGAGGGTGCTGGCTTCTGCAGAAAGGTATTATACTGAGGGTGCTGGCTTCTGTAGGAAGATATGTATGCTAGGGTGCTGGCTTCTGCAGGAAGATGTGTATGCTGAGGGTGCTGGCTTCTGCAGGAAGGTATTATGCTGAGGGTGCTGGCATAGGTAGGAAGGTATTATGCTGAGGGTGCTGGCTTCTACAGCAAGGTATGTATGCTGAGGGTGCTGGCTTCTACAGGAAGGTATGTATCCTGAGGGTGCTGGCTTCTACAGGAGGGCATTATGCTGAGGGTGCTGGCTTCTACAGGAAGGTATGTATGCTGAGGGTGCTGGCTTCTACAGGAAGGTATGTATGCTGAGGGTGCTGGCTTCTACAGGAAGGTATGTATCCTGAGGGTGCTGGCTTCTACAGGAAGGTATGTATCCTGAGGGTGCTGGCTTCTACAGGAAGGTATGTTTGCTGAGGGTGCTGGCTTCTACAGGAGGGTATTATGCTGAGGGTGCTGGCTTCTACAGGAAGGTATTATGCTGAGGGTGCTGGCTTCTACAGGAGGGTATGTAATCTGAGGGTGCTGGCTTCTACAGGAGGGTATTATGCTGAGGGTGCTGGCTTCTACAGGACGGTATGTATGCTAAGGGTGCTGGCTTCTACAGGAAGGTATGTAATCTGAGGGTGCTAGCTTCTACAGGAAAGTATGTATGCTGAGGGTGCTGGCTTCTGCAGGAGGTATTATGCCGAGGGTGCTGGCTTCTACAAGAAGGTATGTATGCTGAGGGTGCTGGCTTCTGTTGCAGTGTATGTATGCTGAGGGTACTGGCTTCTGCAGGAGGGTATTATGCTGAGGGTGCTGGCTTCTGTTGCAGGGTATGTATGCTGAGGGTGCTGTCTTCTACAGGAGGGTATGTATGTTGAGGGTGCTGGCTTCTGTAGGAGGTATGTATGCTGAGGGTGCTGGCTTCTACAGGAAGGTATTATGCTGAGGGTGCTGGCTTCTACAGGAAGGTATGTATGCTGAGGGTGCTGGCTTCTACAGGAAGGTATGTATGCTGAGGGTGCTGGCTTCTACAGGAAGGTATGTATGCTGAGGGTGCTGGCTTCTGTTGCAGGGTATGTATGCTGAGGGTGCTGTCTTCTACAGGAGGGTATGTATGTTGAGGGTGCTGGCTTCTGTAGGAGGTATGTATGCTGAGGGTGCTGGCTTCTGTTGCAGGGTATGTATGCTGAGGGTGCTGTCTTCTACAGGAGGGTATGTATGTTGAGGGTGCTGGCTTCTGTAGGAGGTATGTATGCTGAGGGTGCTGGCTTCTACAGGAAGGTATTATGCTGAGGGTGCAGGCTTCTACAGGAAGGTATGTATGCTGAGGGTGCTGGCTTCTACAGGAAGGTATGTATGCTGAGGGTGCTGGCTTCTACAGGAAGGTATGTATGCTGAGGGTGCTGGCTTCTGTTGCAGGGTATGTATGCTGAGGGTGCTGTCTTCTACAGGAGGGTATGTATGTTGAGGGTGCTGGCTTCTGTAGGAGGTATGTATGCTGAGGGTGCTGGCTTCTACAGGAAGGTATTATGCTGAGGGTGCTGGCTTCTACAGGAAGGTATTATGCTGAGGGTGCTGGCTTCTACAGGAAGGTATGTATGCTGAGGGTGCTGGCTTCTACAGGAAGGTATGTATGCTGAGGGTGCTGGCTTCTGTAGGAAGGTATGTATGCTGAGGGTGCTGGCTTCTGTAGGAAGGTATGTATGCTGAGGGTGCTGGCTTCTGTAGGAAGGTGTGTATGCTGAGGGTGCTGGGTTCTACAGGAGTGTATGTATGCTGAGGGTGCTGGTTTCTACAGGAGGGTGTTTATGCTTAGTGTGCTGGCTTCTACAGGAGTGTATGTATGCTAAGGGTGCTGGCTTCTGTAGGAAGGTATGTATGCTGAGGGTGCTGGCTTGTGTAGGAGTGTATGTATGCTGAGGGTGCTGGCTTGTGTAGGAGTGTATGTATGCTGAGGGCGCTGACTTCTGTAGGAGTGTATGTATGCTGAGGGTGCTGGCTTCTGTAGGAGTGTATGTATGCTGAGGGTGCTGACTCCTGTAGGAGGGTATGTATGCTGAGGGTGCTGGCTTCTGTAGGAGTGTATGTATGCTGAGGGTGCTGGCTTCTGTAGGAGTGTATGTATGCTGAGGGTGCTGACTTCTCTTGGAGGGTATTATGCTGAGGGTGCTGGCTTCTACATGAGGGTGTGTATGCTGAGGGTGCTGGCTTTTGTAGGAGTGTATGTATGCTGAGGGTGCTGGCTTCTGTAGTAAGGTGTGTATGCTGAGGGTGCTGGCTTTTGTAGGAGTGTATGTATGCTGAGGGTGCTGGCTTCTGTAGTAAGGTCTGTATGCTAAGGTTGCTGGCTTCTGTAGGAGGTATGTATGCTGAGGGTGCTGGCTTCTGTAGGAAAGTATGTATGCTGAGGGTGCTGGCTTCTACAGGAGTGTATGTATGCTGAGGGTGCTGGCTTCTACAGGAGTGTATGTATCCTGAGGGTGCTGGCTTCTACAGGAGGTATGTATGCTGAGGGTGCTGGCTTCTGTAGGAAAGTATGTATGCTGAGGGTGCTGGCTTCTACCGGAGGTATGTATGCTGAGGGTGCTGGCTTCTACAGGAGTGTATGTATGCTGAGGGTGCTGACTTCTGTAGGAGGGTATGTATGCTGAAGGTGCTGGCTTCTGCAGGAGTGTTCGTTCGTTATTTCTTTTAACGTCTATTCACATATGTGCTTTTAGACGAAAAAAAATTGCGTTGAAACAGGCCCTTTACGGAGTAAGAAAAAATCTAACAAGAAAACAAACAGGAGCAGGTGGGATTTACAGATATACAACAATCATGCTTAATCAAAGAAAACGACCTACAGGACTGTGCAATAAGTGCCTCGCAATGTGTAAATACAGAGTGAAATCAGTACTATCTGTTTTAGATTTATAAATGAGTATGTATGTATGCTGAGGGTGCTGGCTCGTTCCAGGACTTCCGTGTCCGGGATCTTGTCTTGCCACGTGATGTGGAGGACTCTGCAGAGGAGGTGAGGTGGAAGTGATTGAGGGGCATTCATTAAATACTATAGGGAAGACGTATGAGAGGAAGACCCAAGAAGACGTAGATACGAACAGTCAAAAAAAAGACCCCAAAGCCCTGAATATGAAACACACCTGCAGTACCGTAATAGACGCTGGTCGAGAACAGGCAGAAGTAGAGAACACTCTTTGCTGCTCAGTATGCAAGCTAGATACAAGCAAAATAACAGCAAATGGCACAACCTTGACACAGGTTAATACCTGGGAACGATCATTTCATCAGACGGCAGATGCACATCGGAAATAGCTGGCAGAATCGGCCAAGCCAAAACAGCATTCAAGAAGATGACAAGCATTCTTACCAACAAATGCCTATCAATTAACATCAGAAAGAGAGTCCTTGAATGTTATATAGAGCCAATACTGTTGTACGATGTAGGCGTGGACAGTCAGCAAGCAAAGCCAGAGCAAGATTGAGGCAGCCGAGATGTGGTTTCTCAGAAGAATGTTGAGAGTTCCATGGACAGCAAAGAAAACAAAAGAGACAGTCTTGATGGAGGCAGACACAAGTAGATCACTCATAAGGAAGATTAGGAAAAGACAAGCAACATTTATAGACCATTTTATGAGGAAGGGGGATTTGGAGCACCTGGTCACAACGGGAAAGCTGGAGGGAAAGAGAGCACCAGGTAGACCCAGGGAGAGAATGCTGGACGGACTTGCAGAGTGGCTGGGGATGAGGAAGGTGGGGCAGATGCTGGGGGCAACGAGAGATAGAGATGGTTGGAAGTCCATGGTCGCCAACGCCAAGCGGCAGGGCACCTGATGATGATGATGATGATGATGCAAGCTATGGACGTTGTCTACTGTTTTGTCCGCTGAGTGTTGTGCGCGTTTTATTTGTTGTCGTTGGTTATACGTTTGACAAAGGACAGTTGGCTGAAAATTTGAGCCTGTCTTACTTTTGTTATGTTAAAGACGCGTTCTGATTGTGTGTGTGTGTGTGTGTGTGTGTGTGTGTGTGTGTGTGTGTGTGTGTGTGTGTGTGTGTGTGTGTGTGTGTGTGTTTGTGTTTGTGTGTGTGTGTGTTTGAGAGTGTGTGTGTTGTGTGTGTGTTTGTGTTATGTGTGTGTGTGTTTCTGTGTGTGTGTGTGTGTGTGCGTTTTTGTGTGTATGTGTTGTGTATGTGCGTGTGTGTGTTTGTGTTTGTGTGTGTGTGCGTGTGCGTGCGTGTTGTGTGTGTGTGTGTGTGTGTTGTGTGTGTGTGTGTGTGTGTGCGTGTGTGTGTGTTTTGCTTCTAATTCCTTGAACAGCGGCTGTCAATCTGATTTAGATTTTCATGTAGTTCAAGGCACAGGTACACAACACATTTCTAAAAGCGTTATAAATATTTTAATTATTTCAATTTTACAAATTACATTTAAAATGCTTCGACAAGACTGACACATGCCGACCTCCTGTGCCCAACGCATTACTCCTAGTCTCCATGGCTCAAAATTCGTTCTGTCCAATTATTCTAAGTAGGATCTTTACTGTTGCTTCAATTAATGTAAACGGCAGGCGATCTTTTTAGCCATCAACTTGTTTATTGTACCCTCCTCTTCCCTCCTCCTCTTCTTCTTTTCTCCTCCTCCTCCTCCTCTTTGTCGTCCTCTTCATCTACGTATTCTTTTTCTTTTTTTTGTTATTTTCTTTTTCAATTCTTCCTTTTTTAAACAACGTCTTTTTTATTTCTTTATCTTCGTTTTCTTTTTGAAACAAAGGGAAAAAGGAAATGAAAAAACTGTTTCATACTGACAGGGAGTGTATATGCGTTTATGTGTGTGTGTGTGTGTGTGTGTGTGTTGTGTGTGTGTGTGTGTGTGTGTGTGTGTGTGTGTGCGTGTTGTGTGTGTGTGCTGTGTGTGGTGTGTGTGTGTTTTGTTTGTATGTGTGTGTGTTCTCTCTTTCTTTCTCTCTCTCTCTTTCTCTCTCTTCCCTCTCTGGCTCTCTCTGTCTCTCTGTCTCTGTCTGTCTGTCTGTCTGCTCTGCTCTGTCTCTGTCTCTGTCTCTGTCTGTCTGTCTGTCGTCTGTCTGTCTCTGTCTCTGTCTCTTCTCTTCTCTCTCTCTCTCTCTGTAACAAAAAATGTGTGAACAAGATCTCCTCAGCTCTCTATGTTTGGATGTGAACAAAATGTAGGCCAACGTTGAGGGTTGTTGAATAGTCCAGAAAAACATCACCTTGGAACATAACGCTTTAACCCTTCGACTCCCGCACGCTGTCCACCAGCATCCTGCATTGCCAACCATGCTAGCAAAACAAAAACTTAACCCTTTGATTCCCTCACCCTATCCACCAGCTTCCTGCAGGAAGCTGGTGGATAGGGTGAGAGAATCAAAGGGTTAAGTTTTTGTGAACTGGCGAATAGGGTGCAGGAGTCAAAGGGTTAAAGTCCAGATCACAGAGACCCAAACCAAAACATGCCCCAAATCAGTACTTTTTGAGAACAATGCGTGACCAACGCTTTCTCGGGAACTTCTAAAAGTATTTGAAAAGTGTCCATTATTGTGATAGTCCATCGTTGCCCTCGATGTACGCCCAGTTTTGTTTGGGCTGAAGGATCCTCAAGGTCACAGTGACCTTGAGAGGTGCAAAATAGGGATTTTCTGTTATGTATTATGTACATAAAAGAGAGAGAGAGAGAGAAAGAGAGCGAGAGAGAGAGAGAGAAGAGAATATTGTTTAGGGTGGCTTAACCATCTTGCACTTTTTCTACGAGAGAGAAAGAGAGAAAGAGAGAGAAAGAGAAAAAGAGAGAGAAAGGGAAAGAGAGAGAGAAAGAGAGAGAGAGATAGAGAGAGAAAGAGAGAGAGAAAGAAAGAGAGAGAGAAGGGGAGACTTTTTAGGATGGCTTAACCATCTTGTACCTTTTACACGAGAGAGAGACAGAAAGAAAGAGAGAGAGAGAGAGAGAATGAAAGAAAGAAATAAAGAAAGAAAGAGAGAGACAGAAAGAGAGATAGAAAGAGAGAGAGAGAAAGAGAGAGAGAGAAAGAGAGAAAGAGAGAGAGAGAGACAGAGTTAGGGAAAGAGAGAGAGAGAAAGAGAGAGAGAGAGAAAGAGAGAGAGAGGGAAAGAGAGAGAGAGAGAGAAAGAGAAAGAGAGAGAGGAGACTGTTTAGGATGGCTTAACCATCTTGCAACTTCTATGAATACGCTTGAAACATTTTGCCAGTTCCAGAAAATTGGTCAGTCATATTCTTGTCTCAAAGACCATGACGAAAAGAAAAGACCCTTACTCAGATCCAAATGCAAAGACCAAATTAATCGGCTGAAGGTTGCTAAACACTAAAAACCCGAAACAGCACAAAAGAGAAGAGAAAGAGAGACGATTTCTTAGTGGTGTGTGAGAGAGAGACAGGGGGAACAATATGCCTGCACTCGTGGCTGTTCATCAAGAACGCTTACCCCGGCGCCAGCAGCAAATTCTGGCCAAATATTTGAAAAATTTCACTTTTGACAGGCCCGTAATTGGGACCACAGGGGGGTGAGTGTGGCAAGGAGAGACACGGTCAAGCGTTGAAAAAAGTGACATCAAGTGACTTTCCCCTCCCCCCACCCCCACACCCCTCACACACTCCTCCAACCCCTTGTCTCTTGTTTCAAGAGCTTGCTGCTGCTGCTGCTTCTTCTAACCTCTGCAACGGAGCGGTAGGGAGCGCTTCATAAAACCAAAGACCCAGGCGCTACAGTTAAGTGGATAAGATGACAGACTTCCAATCAGAAGGTTTGGGGTTCGATCCTTCCAGGGTACCTCCTGCCTGATGAGTGAAGGGTGGAGATTTTTTTCCCCCGATTTTTCATGTCAACATGTGTGCAGACTTCCTAGTACCTAATCCCCCCCCCCCCCCATCCCATCGTGAGTAAAAACGCTCGAAGAAAATGAAATACGCACGTTAACTCTTTGATTTCCCGAAACTCTGTCCACCAGTATCATGTGTTGTCAACTATGCTAGCTAAGCAAAATACTTAATCCTTTTGATTCCCTCACCCTGTCCACCAGCATTCTGTATTGTCAACTATGCTAGCAAAGCAAAAACTTAACCCTTCGATTCCCCCACCCTATCCACCAGCATTCTGTATTGTCAACTATGCTAACAAAGCAAAAACTTAACCCTTTGATTCCCTCACCCTATCCACCAGCATTCTGCATTGTCAACCATGCTAACAAAGCAAAAACTTAACCCTTTGATTCCCTCACCCTATCCACCAGCATTCTGTATTGTCAACCATGCTAGTAAAGCAAAAACTTAACCCTTTGATTCCCTCACCCTGTCCACCAGCATTCTGTATTGTCAAAAATGCTAGCAAAGCAAAAACTTAACCCTTTGATTCCCTCACCCTATCCACCAGCATTCTGTATTGTCAACCATGCTAGCAAAGCAAAAACTTAACCCTTTGATTCCCTCACCCTGTCCACCAGCATCCTGTATTGTCAACTATGCTAGCAAAGCAAAAACTTAACCCTTTGGTTCCCTTACCCTGTCTACCAGCATTCTGCATTGTCAACTATGCTAGCAAAGCAAAAACTTAACCCTTCGATTCCCCCACCCTATCCACCAGCATTCTGTATTGTCAACCATGCTAGCAAAGCAAAAACTTAACCCTTTGATTCCCTCACCCTGTCCACCAGCATTCTGTATTGTCAACCATGCTAGCAAAGCAAAAACTTAACCCTTTGATTCCCTCACCCTGTCCACCAGCATCCTGTATTGTCAACTATGCTAGCAAAGCAAAAACTTAACCCTTCGATTCCCCCACCCTATCCACCTGCATTCTGTATTGTCAACTATGCTAGCAAAGCAAAAACTTAACCCTTCGATTCCCCCACCCTATCCACCAGCATTCTGTATTGTCAACTATGCTAGCAAAGCAAAAACCGAACCCTTCGATTCCCCCACCCTATCCACCAGCATTCTGTATTGTCAACTATGCTAGCAAAGCAAAAACCGAACCCTTCGATTCCCCCACCCTATCCACCAGCATTCTGTATTGTCAACTATGCTAGCAAAGCAAAAACCGAACCCTTCGATTCCCCCACCCTATCCACCAGCATTCTGTATTGTCAACTATGCTAGCAAAGCAAAAACTTAACCCTTCGATTCCCCCACCCTATCCACCTGCATCCTGTATTGTCAACTATGCTAGCAAAGCAAACACTTAACCCTTTGATTCCCTCACCCTATCCACCAGCATTCTGTATTGTCAACCATGCTAGCAAAGCAAACACTTAACCCTTTGATTCCCTCACCCTATCCACCAGCATCCTGTATTGTCAACTATGCTAGCAAAGCAAACACTTAACCCTTTGATTCCCTCACCCTATCCACCAGCATCCTGTATTGTCAACTATGCTAGCAAAGCAAACACTTAACCCTTTGATTCCCTCACCCTATCCACCAGCATCCTGTATTGTCAACTATGCTAGCAAAGCAAACACTTAACCCTTTGATTCCCTTACCCTATCCACCAGCTTCCAGTAGGAAGAAGATACGATAAATGAATAGAATGTGTATTCAGAAGTGTTCATGTTGTAGAAAGTAAAACAGCGAGGAAGGTGAGAGAGACACGTTATGGGAAAAATGATCCAAAGGCCTGATATGGCTCTTAGCGAACACCAGAGATGTAATCAGGAATTGAAATGAACTGAATGGAAAACTGGTCTAAATGCAGAGAATGAGTGTTGCCACATTGTGAGTCATTTCATGACACTATATGATATTTATTTCGGCTTTGTCGCTTTGCTTTCCAAAACTCTCTGTTCTTTGTTCTTCGCCTTTCCTTAACACCAAAATCTACTTAACAGTGTGTTATTCTTTGTCATTCCTGGTGACCAAAAGCTGCTTATTAATGTATTGTTCTTTGTCTTTATTAGAGATAAAAATAGCTGCTTAACCCTTTCACTCTCTCACCCTATTCACCAGCATTCTGCATTGTCACCCATGACAGCAAAGCGAAAACGTAACCCTTTCACTCCCTCACCCTATCCACCAGCTTCTTGTAGCTTATGGACAGGCTGCAGGAGTGAAAGGGTTAATAGCGTATTGTTCTTTGTCCTTCCTGGTCACCAAAAGCAGTTTATTTTTGTATTGTTCTTTGTCCTTCCTGGTCACCAAAAGCTGTTTATTATTGTATTGTTCTTTGTCCTTCCTGGTCACCAAAAGCTGTTTATTTTTGTATTGTTCTTTGTCCTTTCTGATCACCAAAAGCTGTTTATCAGTGTATAGTTCTTTGTCCTGTATGGTCACCAAAAGCTATTTATTGTTGTATTGTTCTTTGTCCTTTCTGGTCACCAAAAGCTGTTTATCAGTGTATTGTTCTTTGTCCTCTATGGTCACCAAAAGCTGTTAATTATTGTATTGTTCTTTGTCCTTTATGGTCACCAAAAGCTGTATATTATTGTATTGTTCTTTGTCCTGTCTGGTCACCAAAACCTATTTATCAGTGTATTGTTCTTTGTCCTGTCTGTTCACCAAAAGCTGTTTATCAGTGTATTGTTTTCTGTCCTTTATGGTCACCAAAAGCTGTTTATTATTGTATTGTTTTCTGACCTCTATGGTCACCAAAAGCTGTTTATCAGTGTATTGTTCTCTGTCCTTTATGGTCACCAAAAGCTGTTTATCAGTGTATTGTTCTCTGTCCTTTATGGTCACCAAAAGCTGTTTATCAGTGTATTGTTCTCTGTCCTGTCTGGTCACCAAAAGCTGTTTATTATTGTATTGTTCTCTGTCCTTTATGGTCACCAAAAGCTGTTTATCAGTGTATTGTTCTTTGTCCTTTATGGTCACCAAAAGCTGTTTATCCGTGTATTGTTATCTGTCCTTTATGGTCACCAAAAGCTGTTTATCCGTGTATTGTTCTCTGTCCTGTCTGGTCACCAAAAGCTGTTTATCAGTGTATTTTTCTCTGTCCTGTCTGGTCACCAAAAGCTGTTTATCAGTGTACTGTTCTCTGTCCTTTATGGCCACCAAAAGCTGTTTATCAGTGTACTGTTCTTTGTCCTTTATGGTCACCAAAAGCTGTTTATCAGTGTATTGTTCTTTGTCCTTTATGGTCACCAAAAGCTGTTTATCAGTGTATTGTTCTTTGTCCTTTATGGTCACCAAAAGCTGTTTATCAGTGTATTGTTCTTTGTCCTCTATGGTCACCTAAAGCTGTTTATCAGTGTATTGTTCTTTGTCCTTTATGGTCACCAAAAGCTGTTTATCAGTGTATTGTTCTCTGTCCTGTCTGGTCACCAAAAGCTGTTTATCAGTGTATTGTTCTTTGTCCTTTATGGTCACCAAAAGCTGTTTATCAGTGTATTGTTCTCTGTCCTGTCTAGTCACCAAAAGCTGTTTATCAGTGTATTGTTTTCTGACCTCTATGGTCACCAAAAGCTGTTTATCAGTGTATTTTTCTTTGTCCTTCCTGGTCACCAAAAGCTGTTT
>JAPXFY010000012.1:90713719-90726219 GCA_030674185.1 Monoplex corrugatus | reverse complement strand
ATTCTCAAGAGTTATGTCCTCTTCTGTTACATGTATTTCATCATTGGCACCCGTGGTCAGCCAGCGCGCATAGCTATTCAAAAATCAATACGTTCTACTTTGCATTTTATGTACATTCCTTCCATTTTAGAAACATCAAAAACTTGTTCATATAGAATGAATTAAAAACGTTTTTTATTTTGTGCACATTAGATCGAAATAGGACTGTCTACAGAAATGATGAAATGGCTTTGAATAATTTGTTGGGGGTGCACAACATGCACCACCGTTGGCTGTAAAAACAGACGAAACCATCGTCACCATTCTCATGAATCGTTACAGCACTGTGAAAATTTTGTTTCATATTCTTCTGGCATTGTTGGCGTGGTGATCTTAGTTTCTTTTCTTCTTCTTCTCTTCTTCTTCTTCTTCTTCTTCGCATTCTTCTTCTTCTTCTTCTTCTTCTTCTTCTTCTTCTTCTCTTCTTCTTCTTCTTCTTCTTCTTCTTCTTCTTCTTCGCATTCTTCTTCTTCTTCTTCTTCTTCTTCTCTTCTTCTTCTTCTTCTCTTCTTCTCTTCTTCTTCTTCTTCTTCTTCTTCTTCTTCTTCTTCTTCTTCTTCTTCTTCTTCTTCCTTCTTCTCTTCTTCTTCTTCTTCTTCTTCTTCTTCTTCGCATTCTTCTTCTTCTTCGCATTCTTCTTTCTTCTCTCTTCTTCTTCTTCTTCTTCTTCTCTTCTTCTTCTTCTTCTTCTTCTTCTTCTTCTTCTTCTTCTTCTTTTCTTCTTCTTCTTCTTCTTCTTCTTCTTCTCTTCTTCTTCTTCTTCTTCTTCTTCTTTGCATTCTTCTTCTTCTTCTTCTTCTTCTTCTTCTTCTTCTTCTTCTTCTTCTTCTTCTTCTTCTTCGCATTCTTCTTCTTCTTCTTGCATTCTTCTTCTTCTTCTTTGCATTCTTCTTCTTCTTCTTCTTCTTCTTCTTCTTCTTCGCATATCTTTCTCTTCTTTGCATTCTTCTTCTTCTTCTTGCATTCTTCTTCTTCTTCTTCTTCGCATTCTTCTTCTTCTTCTTCTTCGCATTCTTCTTCTTCTTCTTCTTCGCATTCTTCTTCGCTTCTTCTTCTTCGCATTCTTTTCGCATTCTTCTTCTTCTCGCATTCCTTCTTCTTCTTCTTCTTGCATTCTCTCTTCTTCTTCTTTGCATTCTTCTTCTTCTTCTTGCATTCTTCTTCTTCTTCTTTTCATTCTTCTTCTTCTTCTTTCATTCTTCTTCTTCTTCTTCTTCTTCTTCTTCTTCTTCTTCTTTTTCTTCTTCTTCTTCTTCTTCTTTTTTTTCTTCTTCTTCTTCTTCTTCTTCTTCCTTCTTCTTCTTCTTCTTCTTCTTCTTCTTCTTCTTCTTCTTCTTCTTCTTCTTCTTCTTCTTCTTCTTCGCATTCTTCTTCTTCGCATTCTTCTTCTTCGCATTCTTCTTCTTCTTCTTCTTCTTCTACTGCCTTGGAGTAACTTTACGTCAAGGACGGTTTGGTGTCATCAGTTGAAAGATCTGCAGCAGAAGGAACCTGATGACACTGTCCTTACCAGGAGGTGTGAACCCCAACTCAGCAATTCCTGTTGTCAATATCCACTCTGATCTGCTGTCCTGAGCATTTCCATACCCTCTGCATTGTTAATGGAACAGTTGAAGAAAATTCAACAGTTAAGCGCATCACACAACAACAACCTTTGACAACTGACGGTGGCGAGACACCAACAGTGAATGAGAATAATAAAAACCATTCCAGAACAAAAGAGTCGTAAAGAAGCAGAGTTTGACGCTGTTCTGCTAGAAATCTGAAAGAATGGTGGCCTGATACAAATACACCATGATCTCTTTGGTCATTGCTGGTCATCATAATCATCATCATCATCAGGTGCCCTGCCGCATGGCGTTGGCGACCATGGACTTCCAACCATCTCTATCTCTCGTTGCCCCCAGCATCTCCCCCACCCTCCTCATCCCCAGCCACTCTGCAAGTCCGTCCAGCATTCTCTCCCTGGGTCTACCTGGTGCTCTCTTTCCCTCCAGCTTTCCCGTTGTGACCAGGTGCTCCAAATCCCCCTTCCTCATAAAATGGCCTATAAATGTTGCTTGTCTTTTCCTAATCTTCCTTAAGAGTGATCTACTTGTGTCTGCCTCAATCAAGACTGTCTCGTTTGTTTTCTTTGCTGTCTATGGAACTCTCAACATTCTTCTGAGAAACCACATCTCGGCGTTCTTTCTCTTTCTCCTGTCCATGGTTTTCCTGGGGAAAACTACGATGGTGGTTTCTCCTTGCCTTCCATCAGTTTTTTTCAGGGTTAACTCCTTAGCCTTACTCTCTCCCGAGATGTCCACAAGGCAGTGGAGCTATTTACCCATAGCTTGGGGATCTGGTTCGTGGGCACCAAGGCGTGTCCACACGCCGATGGGCCTGCATGCCTCACGTCTGGGGGCCAGACCTCCTCCGAGTCCTACGAGATTTAGCCTGAGTCCGTGAGGTGCTCAGTTACCGCCTGTCGCCACGAAGAGGCACAGCGTAGGGTTTGCTGATGGAGAGGCTATGTACTGACAGGAAGAGACTTACACCTTCTGCTCTTCTTTTCGCACGGCAGTGCTAGCCAGCGGTGCAGGCCGAAGCCTACACACAAGACGCATCACATCTGCCAATATGACAAACTCATTGCTGGTAAGAGTGGAAAACTGTCTCGAGATTTCTGAGACGCAGACCTGCCCTCGTTTTCACTCTATACAAAAACAGTGGAGACAAATCTTGATACTTCAGTTACCCTGCTGTCCTTCCTGGGGACAAGAAACCTCGTAGGAACAGCGCTTAGGTTCGAAAGTTTGGAAAGTGGATAGGATCTTTCTCTCTCTGTGTCTCTGTCTCTGTCTCTGTCTCTGTCTGTCGTCTGTCTGTCGTCTGTCTCTGTCTGTCAGTCTGTCATCTGTCAGTCTGTCTGTCTGTCTGTCTGTCTGTCTCTCGCTCTCCTGTGTCTCTGTTTCTCTCTGTCTCTGTCTCCCTCTGTTTCTGTTTCTGTTTCTGTCTCTCTCTCTCTCTCTCTCTCTCTCTCTCTCTCTTCGTCTCATCCTCTCTCTCTCTTTCTCTGCCTTTGTCTCTGTCTGTCTGTCTGTATCTCTCTCATCTCTCTGTCTCTGTCTTCTCTCGTCTGTCTCCTCTCTCTGTCTCTCTCTGTTCTTCTCTGTCTCTGTCTGTCTCTGTCTCTGTTCTCTCTCTGTCTCTGTCTTCTGTCTCCTCTGTCTCTCTGTCTGTCCTGTCCTGTCTGTCTGTCTGTCTGTCTGTCTGTCTCTCTCTCTCTCTCTCTCTCTTTGTGGTGTTGCTGAATAGACTGGCATTCGATATTCAATACTGCAGATGAATTTCTCTAGAAAATACGAGTAAGTGAGGCTTCAGGACCAACCGGCACTCTACCGACTTGGTACTTCTCCTGAGGCAAATGTAGGAGAAGTACTGGCAGCAAAACACTTAACCATATGTCACACTTGTCCGTCGTACAAAATCCTTCACGCTGTGACTGGGAAAGAAGTTTTGAAAAGTCCTAGGGAAAGCTGGGCTACCTACCTGAAGTTCCTCAACGTAGAGATGTTCATTCGCTTCAATTCCGGTTGAAGAATGTTGAGTCTGAGATGCTTCCTGGCCTATTCCGTCAGCAACCTACTTTTGTCTCCTTCAAGTCCGCTCTCAAAACTCACCTTTTCTCCTCTGCATAAAATCCTGACTTCACTCAACCCCCCTCTGCAGCCTGTCTCCGCTCGGAGGGGAATCACATTGTAATATATATATAATTGTATATAATATGCTCTCTATAATTTTCCATTGCTTTTATTCTTTCTCCCCATTTATAGCCATGCGTGTGTGTGTGTGTGTGTGTGTGGGGTTTGTGTGTGTGTGTGTGTGTGTGTGTATGTGTGTGCGTGCGTGCGTGTGTGTCTGTTCAGCGCATAGATTTGATTTTATCAAGATTTTGCGCTATATAAATATTGTAATTAATTAAAAAAATTAATTAATTAATAATAACATACATAAATCCATAGAGTAACTGATAAAGAAATTTCTGCTTTGGTGACGATACTGGTCATTTTGTTCACTCTATAAAAAAAAAAATCCACGCCGAGAATAACGCTTTGTGTTGCAGAAGCTGCTTTGCTTTCTTCAACTTGAAACTAGTATAAGCTGAATTCTCGAGTCCTTCACTAGCCTGCACCCTAATTCTCAAGAGTGTCGGCCATCAAGTCTGTCTCTGTCTCTGTTTCTGTTTCTGTCTCGTGTCTGTCTCTGTCTCTGTCTCGTTTCTATCTCTCTTTCTCTCTCCTATCTTCTCTCTCTCTCTCTCTCACTTTTCTTGTCTGTCTGTCTGTCTGTCTGTCTCTTTCTCTCTCTCTCTCTCTCTCTTCTGTTTCTATTTCTGTCTCGTGTTTGTCTCTGTCTCTGTCTCTGTTTCTCTCTCTCTCTCTCACTTTTCTCTGTCTGTCTATCTGTCTGTCTCTTTCTCTCTCTCTCTCTCTCTCTCTGTCTCTGTTTCTGTCTGCCTGTCTGTCTCTCCTCTGTTTCTCTTTTCTCTCTCTCATTCCTTCTTTCTTTATCTCTCTCTCTCATCCATTCTTTCTTTCTCTCTCTCTCTATCTCTCACTCTCCGCTCTCCCTCTCTCTCTCTATCTGCCTCTCTCTGTCCATGTCTCTCTCTGTGTCTCTCCTCTCTCTGTCCCTCCTCTCTCTGTCTGTCTCCTCTTCTTCCTCTTTTATCTCTCTCTCTCTCTCTCTCTGTCTCTCTGTCTCTCTCTGTCTCTCTCTCTCTCTTTTATTCTCTCCCTCTCCTCTCCCTTCTCTTCCTTCTCTCTCTCTGCTCTCTATCTCTCTTTCTCTCTCTCCCTCTCTCTCTCTTCTCTCTCCTCTCTCTCCCCTCTCTCTCTCTCTCTTCCTCTCTTCTCTCTCTCTCTTTCTTTCTCTCTGTCTCTCTGTGTCACTTTCGCATGTGCTGGTTGAGAAGAGCCTTCGCCTCCCCTCCAGTTCTATATCCTCCCAACATTTATCCAATCACAGCATGATTATAGTGAGATGTCCACACTAAATAAATGTAAAATAAATTAACACACGCACGCGCACGCACCTACACTCACGCATACACACACACGTATGCACACACACACAACCCCGCACGCACGTACACGCGCACGCACACTCACGCACGCACACACTCACATTCTCTCTCTGTCTCTCTCTCTCTTCTGTCTCTCTCTCTCTCTTTTCTGTCTCTCTCTCTCTTCACTCTTCTCTCTCTGTCTCTCTCTGTCTCTCTCTCTCTTTCTTTCTCTCTTATATCTCTCTGTCACTGTCTCTTTCTTTCTCTCTATATATCTCTCTGTCTCTGTCTCTTTCTCTTTCTCTGTCTCTACTTCTCTCTCTGTCCTCTCTCTCTCCTCCTCCTCCTCTCTTCTTCCCCCTCCTCCTCCTCCTCTTTGTTCTCCTCCTCTTCCTCCTCCTAACCCTATAGTATAGAAGATTTATTTGTTGTACTCTATAACAACTAATGAAGGAAGAACACCTGCAAGAATATGAAAAACAGATAACAAGGACGATGACGACACCAGATCTGAGGACCGTCCCAAATAATGACGGGGTTGAAGATTTCAGGTGAACAGGTACATACATACACACAGACCCCGGGGCCATCATGTGCCCCACACTGACATGGTCACCTTGATTGACGGTCCTGCCTATCATTGACACGATCGATAGAGGTTTAAAACTAGTCATAAGAGATTAAAAAAAAACAAATAATGACCCTCTCACTAGAAATGAGTCGTCTCGTGCTTCGCTGTTTCAGATCGGGCCAAAGTATGGTCAAATCAACTTAATCAATTACATCTAAAAGAGAAATTAATTTAAGTCTCCGGGAATGAGCGAGCTGATATCCTTGCTAAGGAGGGAGCCAGAGAAGAACAACCTAACAACAGCGTCAGCTACAGTGAGAAGAGGAGCATCATCAGGGCGCTTTCCATGCCGAGACGACACAGGGATGACTACCACCTGTTGTCTAGAGAGCAGCAAGTTGCCCTGGTGAGGTTGCGCACTGGTCACAATAGGCTGAACAGCCACATGTACCGCAAACTGAAGCTGGCGCCCTCCCCAACCTGTCCCTGCGGTCAAGAAGACCAAATCACGGAGCATATACTCCAAAGATGTCCCCTTCACCAGGTGGCAAGACAGGACGTGTGGCCGACAGACACTCCGCTGACAACCAAACTCCATGGCTGCAGACAGGAGCTGGAAAAGACGGCTGCATTCATTGCCCGGACTCAGATGATTGTGTAGCAGCGTACGCCAAGAAGAATAAGAAGAAGAATTAAGTTTTTGATTTGCTAGCATGTTTGACAATGCAGGATACTGGTGGTCAGGGTGAGGGTGACAGAGGGTTAAACAGCAAGCTGACAAACCTGCTAACACGACCGACACAGAAATCCCATATACACATGATACTCAGAAACAGCCAGACGATCAATGCCCTTACTAAATGCTTCGCTAGCATGGTTGACGATGCAGAATGCTGGTGGACATGTGCGGGTGACAAAGGGTTAAAAGCAAGTTGACAAACCTACTAACATGACTGACACAGAAATCCACATACACATGATACTCAAAACAGCCAGCGATCAATACCCTTACCAAAATGCTTCGCTAGCATGGTTGACGATGCAGAATGTTGGTGGACAGGGTGCAAGAGACAAAGGGTTAATAGTTTTTTTTGGTTTTTTGTTTTTTGATCATTGCACTCAGGGAGGTTACCTTTGTGCTCACCTTTTTTTTCCCTTTTTTTTTTCGTCCCATTTTCTACGCCACTTTAATGGCCACAGAAGCTGAACAGTTTTTATTATGAGATGATGATGATGTCGATGTGGATGATAATCATGATGCTATGGAGTTCCATCTAGGATTGAGACTGCGTGACAGGTTGTACTCTACGCTTACTATCATAATATATCCTGGCGTCTACCAGGCCCGAGAGATACAGACACCTGCGGTGCTGGTCAGAGATTTGAGCAACACCCTCAATGACGCATCCGCGAAATGGATGAGACACGACTGTGTGGTTCCAGTCTTCCCAATGAGCCCATAGCACGCCCAACTCTGGGTAGGAGCCGGTTACAGACGAAAAAACCCACAATGATTTTTGAAGGTACTGATGGGGATTCGAACCCACAACCTTCCAGTCGGTAGTCCGTTGCGTTAACTACTACACCACGGCGACTTGTTAAAGGGTTAATAGTTTGCCGTTGGCGCCATATCCGTGTCGGACTAACTATGAAGCAAGGTGCAGTCAATATTCTAATCCGCTTGCTTTTGTGTGATGGATCCATAAATAGACCATCGACATTTTCTATCTTTCTGAAATCTTTTGCGGACAATTTTCGATCATGAGAAACACTGGGACGGAGAGACAGTTTTGCCACGTGTTGGTGAAATACAGTAGTGTCTTCCCTCTGCCACCTTCATCTCCATATCCTCATATAGATGCTTATTCATTCATTCATTCATTCATTCATTCATTCATTCATTCATTCATTCATTCATTCATTCATTCATGCATTCATTCACTCATTCATTCATTCATTTATTTATTTATCTATTTTTCTTTTTATTTATTTATTTATTTATTATATCTAAAATTTTTTTTTTAAAAACATTATACAATCACAGCATGAGTATGTATATAATGAAAAGTCCAAACCAAAATAAATTCAAACCAAATTAGCACAATACACGTGCCCTCACACACACACGCACGCACACAAACGCGCACACACACGTACGCACACGCACGCTCACACACACACGTACGCACACACACGCTCACGCCCACATGTGCGCGCACACACACACGCACATACACACACACATATACACACACACATACATACACATACACACACACATACACACACACACATACACATACACACACACACGCATACACACACACGCACACACACGCACATACACACACCTATACACATACACACACACATACATACACACACACATACACACACACAATATACACACACACACACACGCTCACACAGACGTGCACGCGCACACACACACACTCTCTCTCCCTCTCTCTCCCCCTCTCTCTCTCTCACTCCCTCCCTCACACGGTCCAATTCTCGCTCATTTTCTGTATGAAATCCTGTCTGCTCATAGTCCTTGGACACGTCAGTGTTTTTTTGTGTGTTTTTTAATATTTTAATTTTTTTTTTTAGGATCATTGCACTCAGGGAGACTACCTTTGTGCTCACCTTTCTTTTCCACCTGTCCCATTTTCTACGCCATCTTAATGGTCACAGAAGCTTGCACAGTTTTTACAACGCGATGATAAAGATTGCGATGAGGATGATAATATGATGCTACGGAGTTCCATCTAGGATTGAGACTGTGTGACAGGGCTGTACTCTACGCTTACATCATAACATATCCTGGCGTCAACCAGGCCCGAGAGACACAGACACCTGCGGTGCTGGTCAGAAGATTTGAGCAACACCCTCAATGACGCATCCGCGAACTGGATGAAACTCTACTGTGTGGTCCCAGTCTTCCTAGCGAGCCCATAGCACGCCCAACTCTGGGTAGGTGCCGGTTAGAGCCGAAAATCTCAATACGATACATTTTTGAAGGAACTGACGGGGATTCGAACCCAGAACCTTCCAGTCGGTCGTCCGTTGCGTTAACCACTACACCACGGCGACTGGTGGACACGTCAGTGTTGACTACGACTTTAATTGTTTGTCTCCCGCACCCTGATAATAACTGTACCTATGTCACGCAAAAAGTCCAATTAACAAATATTCCTAATTAATACCAAAGGAAATAAGAGGGAAGCCGGGAGAATTTTAAATATCAACTAAGTAACATAACTCTTGAGAGTCACGAAGTTATCTCCCATGTAGAATTTCTCACATTCTGAGCTTACCACTTTATGCTTTGTGGCTGCGTCTATGCTAGCTGAATGGGTAGCGCAAACTGTGTTGGGTTTGAGAAATTCTACATGGGAGATAACTCCGTGACTCTCAAGAGTTATGTTACTTAGTTGATTCCTAATTAAGTTCACCAATCATGCAGCAAGCGAACATCCGTCTTTACACCTAAACTACAACTGTCACTGGATGATCAGAAACACCCAGACGACTAATGCCATTAACCCTTTGACTCCCGCACCCTATCCACCAGCTTCACGGAAAACCTGACCCTTTAACTCTCTCACTCTTTCCACCAGCTTCCTGGAAAACCTAACCCTTTAACTCCCTCACCCTATCCACCAGCTCCTTGAAAAATTTAACCTTTTGAGAGAATCAACTAGCTAAGTATTTGCTTTGCTAAAATGGTTGACAATGCAGGATGTTTGTGGACAGGGTGCGGAAGTCAAACGGTTAAAAGGACTGAAAAACGAAGTCTGAAGAACCCGTAAGTATTCTAGGAATGCAATTGAATTTCCGTATCATATGATTATCCTTTCCTTTGTACTCTGTGTTCCAAAGACGGCAGCCAGCTTTAAAAAACAAAGAGCCGAGAAGAACGATAACAGGAACAGACAAACCGCGGCAGACAACCCTTCTCCCGGATTGAAAAAGGAACTGTGAAGAACCCCTAAGTTAGCTTCCCCTGAAGAGTTATGTATCCCGCCAGGGGGCGTATCAGGTATCCGCAGCTCGTGCCAGCCAATACAGAAGCAGACTCAAGGCAAAGGCGGACCGCAAGAAAACCCGGATTGACCTCTGGATTCGGTTCCAGAGCGCAGGCGTCTCTTGGGATCCAGAGCCTCCAAAAATTGTTGAGGATCGAATTCTAAGCCTTAGTAATTGGACAACAAGTCGATAGCGCGGAATGGGGAAGGGATAATGACGGTAGGGTTTTAAATGGGATCACAGAGAAACACAACACGCTCACCGAGCCGACTCAGAGCAAGAGCACGGAAAACCTGGTTGAGATGTGGTTCGCGGATAGAAAGAGAGAGAGAGAGAGAGAGAGAGAGGGAGAGGGTGTGATGAAGAAGTAGGGAGTGGTGGATGAGGTTAGGGGGGGGGGGGAGAGAAGTAGCCTAGTCACAAGTTGGAAATTTCTTCCCCAACCAGATCTGCCCCCCCCCCCCCCCCATCCTCCTCTCGAGAAGGAACAATTTCTGGTGTACGCAAAACGTGCCCACGAAATGGAGCAGACGTATGACGAGGGAATGAATCAAGAAGCCATATGAAATCAAAAACAAATGTGACCTCCCATCACGAAATCAGTCTTAACTAGCATTTTGGGCATTTTGAGATATATATATATCACTGGAAAGTGTACATTCTGCTGATTATTTTGGTACTTGAATAAAGTTTGTACTCAAAAAAATGTAGAAGTTATGTATGTTTAAAGTCATTAAGTTGTATGACGGCCATTTTGAGAAAACGGCCTCTAAAGTTTTTGTGTGCTCTCCTACACATTTTCCTTAAATTTCTTTAGTTGGTGGCTTTGACCCAGTTTGTTTCTAATTGTCGCTGTCATTATCTCAAAGGTGCACCAAAGAGCTTTCCATCAGTATATTACAAGTGCGGGTACTGTACAGATTACGGTTCATAATATGAGACAAAAATGGGTACTTTTGGTAGGAAATTGCATTCTTTCTGCCGCGACCAGTGCATTAAAATATCATTTTAAATTGATTAATAATATTTTTTCAAGAAAAGCATTTCAGTGGGGGATAGCTTATAATCTACAGAAATCAATTTTGAGAAAAAGTCAAAACACCCCAGATAGACCCTCAGTCACCTTTTCAGCTCCTAGTGCTGTTCGACTGACTGCGAGTTAAGACTGATTTTGTGGTGGGAGGTCACAAATGTGACTGCCCGCGTTCAAGCAGACAGGAAAAACAAAAACACGAAAATAGAATCAGGACGCGTATTTAATGTAACCAGACGTGTACATTTTCGGCCAACTGGTCTTCGTCAAGTGTAAACGTAAGTTCACAAACGAACAAACACCAAATACAAAAATTAGGAGAAGACGACTGACACTTCCCTGCTGCTTCGTCCAGTGGGAGATTCAGTTTCAGTTTCAATTCATCAAGATGACGTCTCCGCGCTCAGAACGAATTCCATATGCACTAACGTCACAGGTGCCACGTGTATGGTGATCATGGCACAAGCCTTAAGCCTGCACATGAACCCATGAGCTGGCCAGGTCCTGAGGGCCTACCTAGACCATGTTTTACCCAGTGGTGCATCGACTGGGAAGGAAAAGGACCAAAGCCATACGCTAAAATTCTCCCCCCCCCCCAAACCTGGCCCCTAGCAAAAATACGTGTGGCATACATTTAAGCAAAACGTGCCTGTAAGCAGAAAGGGGACAGGTAAAGAAACGGTTAAAGAAGAAATCACATGCCACATTTCCTCCCATCAAAATCTATCTTCATAGCAGGGACACTGTCATCATCATCATCATCATCATCATCATCATCATCATCATCATCATCATCATCATCATCATCATCATCATGTGCCTTGCCGCATGGCGTTGATGATCATGGCCCTCTATACGAATCTATCTTTTGTCGTTAAAAGTACATCTCCCACCTTTTCTGTCATCATCCACTCCGCAAATCCTTCCAGCAGTTTCTCCCTGGGTCTACCTGGTGCTTTTTTCCTTCCAGCTTTCCTGCTGTCACTAGGTGCTCTAATTTCTATTGCCTCATAAAATGTCATATAAATGTTGCTTGTCTTTTCCTAATGGTCATCATTTATGTACTTTTCGTGTTTGCCTCTTTCAAGATTGTCTCATTTGTTTTCTCTACTGTCCATGAAACTCTTAACATTCTTCTTAGAATCCACATTTCAGCTGCCTCAGTCTTCTGACTTTGCGCGTTGGCTGTCCACGCTTTGTATCTGTACAACAGTATCGGTTCTATATAACACTGAAGAACTCTCTTCCTGATGTTAATTGGTAGGCATTTATGGGGACATCTTAGGCGTACACAAAGCGCATTTATTAGGGGGGGGGGGGGGGAGAGGATTTGAAAGAATGATGGTAGTAGCATTCAAGAAGATGACAAGCATTCTTACCAACAAATGCCTATCAATTAACATCAGGAAGAGAGTTCTTGAATGTTATATAGAACCAATACTGTTATACGGATGTGAGGCGTGGGCAGTCAGCAAGCAAAGCCAGAGCAAGATTGAGGCAGCCGAGATGTGGTTTCTAAAAAGAATGTTGAGAGTTCCATGGACAGCAAAGAAAAAAAAAACGAGACAGTCTTGATGGAGGCAGACACAAGTAAATCACTCATAAGGAAGACTAGCAAAAGACAGGCAATATTTATAGGCCATTTTATGAGGAAGGGGGATTTGGAGCACCTGGTCACAACGGGAAAGCTGGAGGGAAAGCGAGCACCGGGTAGACCCAGGGGGAAAATGCTGGACGGACTTGCAGAGTGGCTGGGTACGAGGGGGGTGGGGAAGATG
>JAPXFY010000012.1:90706219-90708719 GCA_030674185.1 Monoplex corrugatus | reverse complement strand
TTGTATGACGGCCATTTTAAGAAAACGGCCTCTAAAGTTTTTGTGTGCTGTCCTACACATTTTCCTTAAATTTCTATATTTGGTGGTTTTGACCTAGTTTGTTTCTAATTTTCGCTGTCATTATCTAAAAGGTGCACCAAAGAGCTTTCTGTCAGTATATTACATGTGCTGGTAATGTACAGGTTACAGTTCATAATAAGAAACAAAAGTAGGTACTTTTGGTAGGAAATTGCGTTCTTTCTGCTGCGATCAATGCATTAAAATACAATTTTAAATTGATTAATAATATTTTTGCAAGAAAAAAAAAAAGTAGATTAGTCTACAGAAATCAATTTTGAGAAAAAGTCAAAACACCCCAGACAGACCATCAGTCACCTTTTCAGCTTCTAGAGTCTAGTGGTGTTCGACTGACTGCGAGTTAAGACTGATTTCGTGGTGGGAGGTCACATTTATTAATCATTGAACATTTTTCCGCTCTCAGATTTACAGAACGTTGATTTATACTGATTAGCTTTTTAATTTGGATTCTTGATATAAACATACATATCTGTCAGCTGCATTGACTTGAATGCTGATCTGTGTGCTTATTATTTATTTATTATTATTTTGATGTTGTTGTTGTTGTTATAAACGTGTCTATCAAAGCTTGACAGAATGATTCAGACGTTCGCCTGCCAATAACTAAACTGGAGGTTCCAGGGTTCGCTCCCCTTCAAGGCCTCGACTTTTCTCCTAAGTTTGACTGAAAAATCGAACTGAACGTCTAGTCCTTCGGAAGGAGACGAAAAAGGAGTCAGACTCGTGTGCCTTCTGGCCTGCGCACGCTGAAGATCCCAAGCTGGTATGGACATATCCACAAGTTCTACTGACCTTGTTCTATCAGTCCTCTAGGGGACTGTTGTGGGAGGGAGACGGAAAGGAAAAACAACAGAAAACGATGGATTGACAGCATTGCGAAATGGACAGAGAAACCATTCGCAGAGAACCCTGCCTTCGGAGCACAACCGACAGAGCTGGAGGATTCTGGTGAACTGTTCTTCAGTGCGACGCCTCAGTGACACTTCATGGAGTAGAAGAAAAAGAAGAAGAATGAGGAGGAGGAGGAGAAGGAAGGAGGAGAGAGAAGAAGAAAGAAGAAGAAGAAGAAGAAGAAGAAGAAGAAGAAGAAGAAGAAGAAGAAGAAGAAGAAGAAGAAGAAGAAGAAGAAGAAGAAGAAGAAGAAGAAGAAGAAGAGAAAAGGAAAGAAGAAGAAGAAGAAGAAGAAGAAGAAAAGGAAAGAAGAAGAGAAGAAGAAGAGAAGAAGAAAGAAAAAAGAAGAAGAAGAAAAAAGAAGAAAGAAGAAACAACAACAACAAGAAGAAAAACAAGAAGAGAAGAACAAGAAGAAGAAGAACAAGAACAAGAAAGAAGAAGAAGAAGAACAAGAACAAGAAGAACAAGAAGAAGAACAAGAAGAACAAGAAGAAGAACAAGAAGAAGAAGAAGAAGAACAAGAACAAGAAGAAGAACAAGAAGAAGAACAAGAAGAAGAAAGAAGAAGAAAAACAACAACAAGAAAAAGAAAAACAAGAAGAAGAAGAAGAAGAAAACAAGAACAAGAAGAAAAACAAGAAGAAGAACAAGAAGAAGAAAGAAGAAGAAAAACAACAACAAGAAAAAGAAAAACAAGAAGAAGAAGAAGAAGAAGAAATCATTTGAATTTAGACATTATAGTCCTCTATGGGGCAAGGGCTAGATGAAGGGTTTTTTTTTTTCTTTTTTTTTGTTGTTGCAAAAATAGCCAAAACACGTGTACTGCTGCAGCTCTACCGCTCTCGAAATTAAATATTTATCTTATCTCGTCTTATCTCGCACAATACCAGTCCAACACTCGTAGCCTCCCACCTCCAAACCCCCTCCCCCTCCAGTCTCCATCTCAATCCACCCACCCACCCACCCGAAAGGAAAAAAAAAATGGTGCCGAGGGTGGGTTGGAAGGGAGATAATCTGCAGCTGATTGGCGAGGCATGTTCGACAACCGACTCTCGCTCATAGGTTTTTGCACATGCACGAGCCATGCACGTGCTGGCAGTGGCCCGTGCGCATGGGCACTGACGGCAGGCGCGCGCTCGACACGTGTTCGCGAAACAATGAGTGACAAAGGAAACGAAAGAGAACGTTTGCCGGTGACGCTTTCTGTATGGTAACAGTCCTATGGACTGACCGCTTCTTGTTTTACATGGGTCTGGAATGGCGTGTCGGCTGGTGGTTGTAATGTATAGGCTTACCATTGTGTGAGTTTCCACCGCGTGCATTGATGATGATGATGGTGATGATGATGATGATGATGATGAAAAACCTGGGCAATCAACAGTCAAACTCAAAACAAAATTGAGGTAGCTGAAATGTAGCTTCTACGAAGAATGTTAAGGGTTCCATGGACAGCAAAGAAAACAAACGAGACAGTCTTGAAAGAAACAAACAAACACACACACACAGTCTTGAAAGAAACAAACACACA
>JAPXFY010000012.1:90691219-90693719 GCA_030674185.1 Monoplex corrugatus | reverse complement strand
TAGATAGATAGATAGATAGATAGATAGATAGATAGATAGATAGATAGAGAGAGAGATAGAGAGATAGATAGTTAGATAGAGATACAGAGACAAAGAGAGAGACAGAGACATTGAGAAGAGACAGAGAGAAGAGACAGAGACAGCCAGAGAGAGAGAGAGAGAGAGAAAGAGACTGACAGACAGACAGAGAAAGAGACAGAGAAAATAGAGAGAGACAGAAAGAAAGAGACAGAGAAAGACAGACAGAGTCACAGAAAGACAGAAATACAGAGGGAGAGACAGACAGACAGAGAGAGAAACACACACACACACACACACACACACACACACACACACACACACACACACATCGAGACATTAAGAGAGAGAGAGAGAGACAGAGAGAGAGAGACAGAGAGAGAGAGACAGAGTCAGAGACAGAGAGAGACAGAGACAGAGACAAAAGAGAGAGAAGAGACAGAGAGAGCCAGAGAGAGAGAGAGACTGACAGACAGACAGAGAAAGACAGAGAAAATAGAGAGAGACAGAAAGAAAGAGACAGAGAAAGACAGACAGAGAGACAGAAAGACAGAAATACAGAGGGAGAGAGAGACAGACAGAGAGAGAAACACACACACACACACACACACACACACACACACACACACACACACACACACACACACACAGAGAGAGACATCGAGACATTAAGAGAGAGAGAGACAGAGACAGAAAGAGAGAGACAGAGTCAGAGACAGAGAGAGAGACAGAGACAGAGACAAAAGAGACAGAGCAAGAGAGAGAGAGACAGAGAGAAAGGAAGAGAGCAAGAAGACCTACTTTTCACAGCTAAATCTCATGTTGACATTACCGCCGTCGTTCGATGCCTTACGCGTACCTCCATCATCGTCGGCTCTATGACATCAAAGAACTTTTTCGCCGCGGCGGCAATTTTGTAAAGAAGGACATTGGTTCCAAGCTGATGCTGTGGGGTAGAGTAGAGAAAAGGGTATAATGGAGACAGAGAGAGTGAGGGGAGGGAGGGAGAGAGAGATGAGGGGGTAGGGGTGTTGTGTATGAGAGAGAACAGGTGGGAGTTAGAGAGGGGGAGAAATTGAACAAGGTGGAGGAAGCGGGTATGACAGACAGAGAGAGAGAGGGAGAGAGACACACACAGAGGGACAGAGACAGAGAGAGAGACAGACAGACAGACACAGAGAGAGACACAGAGAGAGACACAGAGAGAGAGACAAAGAGAAAGAGACAGAGAAAGAGAGACAGACTAATGACAGACAGACAGAGAGATACAGAGAGAGAGAGAGAAGAGAGAGAGACAGGCAGACAGACAGACAAGCAGACAAACAGAGAGACAGAGTGAGATAGATGGAGAGAGACAGAGACAGAGAGAGATAAATAAATAGACAGATAGAGAGAGAGAGAGAGAGAGAGAGAGAGAAAGAGAGACAGACAGACAGACAGAAAGAGCACGCACGCGCACGTGAGAGAGAGACAGGCAGAAACAGAGACAGAGACAGAGAGAGAAGACCTACTTTTCACTGGTCCAGCTCCACAGCTAAATCTCTTGTTGACATTACCGCCGTCGTTCGATGCCTTACGCGTACCTCCATCATCGTCGGCTCTACGACATCAAAGAACTTTTTCGCCGCCGGCGGCAATTTTGTAAAGAAGGACATTGGTTCCACACTGCTGCTGTGGGGTAGAGTAGAGAAAATGGTATGAGGAGACAGAGAGTGAGGGGGGGGGAAGGGAGGAGAGAGAGAGAGAGGAAGAGAGAAGAGAAAGAAAGAAAGAGATGAAGGGTGGAGGGTGTTGTGTATGAGAAGAACAGGTGGAAGTGGATGGGGGGGGAGGGGTATAGAGGGAGAAATTGAAGGGGTGGAGCAAGCGGGGTATAACAGAGAGGGAGAGACACACAAAGAGAGAGACAGAGAGAGAGAAAGAGAGAGACAGAGAGAGAGAGACAGAAAGACTGACAGAGAGACTGACAAGAGAGAGAAAAAGAGAAAGAGAGACAGACAAAGAGAAAAGAGACAGAGAAAGAAAGAGACAGAGAGAGAAAGAGAGAGAGATACAGAGAGATAGATAGGTAAATAGATATATAGATAGATAGATAGATAGACAAACAGATAGAGACAGAGACAGAGACAGAGAGACAGACAAGCAGACAGACAGAGAGAGAGACAAGCAGACAGACAGAGAGACAGACAGAGACAGAGTGAGAGAGATGGAGAGATAGAGAGACAGAGGCAGAAAGAGAGAGAACAGACAGACAGACATAACAAACACACACCCTACACAACACACACACACACACAGCAAGCAGGAGTGCGTGATCGAGAGAAAGAGAGAGAGATAGACAGACAGACAGACAAACAACACACCACACACACACACACACACACACACACACACACACACACACACACACACACACAACACAGACAGAGACAGAGACAGAGACACAGAGACACAGAGACAGAGAGAGACAGACAGGCAGACA
>JAPXFY010000012.1:90651219-90658719 GCA_030674185.1 Monoplex corrugatus | reverse complement strand
TGCGATAAGCCGACTGATAAGGGTAAGAGAGGTTGTTGGCGGTGATATGATCAGAGATCTGTGCGAGAACAGTTTTTTTCAAGGACTTTGGATAAGAAAGGTAGGTTGGAAACAGGTCGATAGTTTTTGAGGTTATTGGGGTCAAGACTAGGTTTCTTTAAAAGAGGTCTGACCAGGGCAGATTTGAAGGAAGTGGGAAAGATACCAGATGACAGGGAATTGTTGATGACAGTTGTGAAGTGAGGGAGCAAAGTATCTAGGCAGTGTGTTGAGATAGGTGCTGGAAGAGGATCAAGCTCACAGGTCTTGATGTCAGAATGGCGGATTACATTGCGGATAGTAGTTTCAGAAGCAGGCTGAAAAGAAATAAGTGGTGTGCCTTGAAACAGAGGGTCGGGAATAGGAGGTTGAGAGATGGGCTGGGAGTCAAGACTGGAACGGATGGACCTAATTTTATCAATGAAAAAATCTGAAAAATGTTGTGCTAGACGGGCAGGGGGAAAGCATGATGGGAGAGGAGATTTATCTGATTTGCCAAGGAGGGTATTAGTAACGGAATATAGCTGTTTTGATGTAGAGCATGCAATAATTTTCGCATTGTAAAAGGCAGACTTAGCAGAGTCAACTATAGCATTGACAGTTTTGTTGGCAGCCTGAAAAATCTGTTTATTGATAATAATGCTGTTCTTCAGCCACCGTCTTTCAGCACGACGGCGTTCACGCTTGGCCTTAAGAAGATCAGGGCCAACGGCAGAAAACCAGGGCGATGGTGCTCTGGGATACCCTACGTCTGGTGGCGGGGGCGTGCATGTCCAGCAGATCACCAATAGTCCGATTGAGGTCGTCAGCAGAGGCTGGAGGACAGGACTGAAGAGCGGCCAGGAGATCTTCGTTGAAGACGACGGTGTTGATATCAACTAGTTTTCTGACCATGACATAGGTAGTTTGGGGTGGAGGCTTGGTCATTGAAAGTTGGCCGAGGATACAGACATGATCCGAAGGAAGAGTATAATCAATTTCAATGGATTTGATGAAGGACTGGTCAGTTCTATGAACAACCCAATCGAGGATGTTGCCTTTTTCGTGGGTTGGAGTGTCACCAAAAAAACACGAAAAAAAAAAAGAATAAGAACGCGTATTTAATACAACAAGACAAGACAGGCGCAAATTTTCGACCAACTGGCCTTTGTCAAGAGTAAGATCACAAACAAACAAACACCATAATTATACAAAAATTAAGAGAAAAAGACTGAAACTTCCCTGCTGCTCCGTCCAGTGTGAGTTTCAGTCTTTCTTTTTCTCCTAATTTTTGTATCTGGTGTTTGTTTGTTTGTGATCTTACGCTTGACAAAGGCCAGTTGGCCGAAAATTTGCGCCTGTCTTGTTTTGTTGTATTAAATACGCGTTCTTATTCTTTTTTTTTTTTCGTGTTTTTTTTTTCTGGTTCCTAGAATTGAAGGGATTCAAACTGACAACCTGACAATCGTCAGCCAGTAAACTTAACCACAACACCAAAGTGATTTCCCAGCTCCCAGACTGGTTGTGTGCACTGTGACGGACACCAAATGTCAGTTTAATTAACCCTTTGACTCTCGCATCCTATTCACCAACTGCAAAAAACTTCACCCTGTTTATTTAACCCTTTGACTCTGGCACCTTATCGACCAACAGCAAAGTCTTAAGCTTTTGATTCCCTTACCCTGTCCATTAGCTTCCTGCAGGAATCTGGTGAATAGGTCGAAGGAGTCAAAGGGTTAAAGTTTTTTTTTTATTTTGCTTTGCTAGCATGGTTGACAACGCAGGATAGTGGAGGACAATGGTGTGGGGGAGTCAAAGGGTTAAAATTAACAGGGCGCTCGTTCCGTTCTGTTCATTTGTGGAAGGTCGTGTTTGTGTCTGTGTTGGGAGATTTTTTGGATTCTCATGGCCTTCTTGTGTTGACCAAGTCTGGGCCTGTGACCGGAGACACTCCTCCAATTTTCTCTCATCCTCCTCCTGTTTTCCACTCCTCCAATACTCCTCCATCCCCCCACCCACACACATCTCCTTTCATCTCTTCCCACTTCCATCATTAATGAAGCTCATCAAGTTTGACTGCGCAACCAACGAAGGAACGAACACTCACGAGTTTTGTCATTACCAGTCATTGTAGGTCTGGTTGTTTGTTCTGTAGTTAGACACATTGTTCTGCTTTCTAGACACATTGTTCTGTTGTCAGACAATTGTTTGCTTGTCTAGACACATTGTTCTGCTAGTCTAGACACATTGTTCTGCTAGTCTAGACACATTGTTCTGTCTAGTCTTAGACACATTGTTCTGTTGTTAGACACATTGTTCTGCTTGTCTAGACACATTGTTCTGCTTGTCTGGACACATTGTTCTGCTTAGTCTAGACACATTGTTCTGTTAGTCTAGACACATTGTTCTGCTTGTCTAGACACATTGTTCTGTTAGTCTAGACACATTGTTCTGCTTGTCTAGACACATTGTTCTGCTTAGTCTAGACACATTGTTCTGTTAGTCTAGTCACATTGTTCTGTTTCTATGACACATTGTTCTGTTAGTCTATACACATTGTTCTGTTAGCTAGACACATTGTTCTGTTAGTCTAGACACATTGTTCTGTTAGTCTAGATCACATATGTTCTGTTAGTCTAGACACATTGTTCTGCTTAGTCTAGACACATTGTTCTGTTAGTCTAGCACATAGTTCTGTTAGTCTAGCCATGTTCGACTACACTTGTTCTGTTAGTCTAACATTGTTTGTTAGCTAGACAAGTTCTGTTAATCTAGTACACATTGTTCTGTTAGTCTAGTACATGTTCTGTATTAGCACATTGTTCTGTTAGTCTAGACACATTGTTCTGTTAGTCTAGACACATTGTTCTGTTAGTCTAGACATTGTTCTGTTGTTGCACTGCGTGTCTAGACACATTGTTCTGCTTGTATGGACACATTGTTCTGTTGTCTGATACATTGTTCTGTTACTAGACCTGGCTTGTCTAGATATATTTTGTTGTATACACCATGTTGCTTGTCTAGAACCATTGTTCTGCTGTCTAATCCATTGTTCTGCCTGTCTAGACCCATTGTTCTGCTGCATTTGTTCTGTGTCTAGACCCATTGTTCTGCGTTGTCTAGACACATTGTTCTGCGTGTCTAGACACCATTGTTCTGCCTGTCTAGACCCATTGTTCTGCGTGTCTAGACCCATTGTTCTGCTTGTCTAGACCCATTGTTCTGCTTGTCCAGACCCATCGTTCTGCTTGTCCAGACCCATTGTTCTGCTTGTCTAGACCCATTGTTCTGCTTGTCTAGACCCATTGTTCTGCTAGTTAGACCCATTGTTCTGCTTGTCTAGACCCATTGTTCTGCTAGTTAGACCCATTGTTCTGCTTGTCTAGACCCATTGTTCTGCTAGTTAGACCCATTGTTCTGCTTGTCTAGACACATGGTTCTACTTGTCTACACACATCATGATCATTGCTATGCCTGTCTAGACACATTTTTCAAGAATCACTCCACATTTTTTCAAGAATCACTCCACATTTTTTCAAGAATCACTCATGGAGGAGATAAATGTTTATACTTGAACCATATTGTATTCCTATTTTTAAAAAAGATATTTATTGTGTGTGTGTGTGCGTGCGTGCGTGCGTGTGTGTGTGTGTGTGTGGGTGCGTGCGTGTGTGTGTGTGTGTGTGTGTGTGTGTGTGTGTGTGTCTGTGTCTGTGTGTGTGTGTGTGTGGGGTGGACGTTTAATAATATTGCCTCGAAATTACCTAATATAGCAATACGCATAAAGATCTCAGGCATTGTTTGAGAGGCTATTGGGAACTACTTGACACTCCTGTGAACCCACTGAAGTACGTATTTATGACTGTTTAAGATAGGTTGGGCAAGGTGTGAGGTCCACATTTTGCTTTTCAAGGATCGCTATCATCTCATAAACCTCCGCTGATGATCTTTAGCTGTTCAGTGAGGTGTGTCGTTGGAATCGATCACACCGATCACATCAAACTTGACCAGTGATTTCTGATTTGGTTGGGAGAGAATGGTAGAACAAAGGATGATGGAGTTAAAGGGTTGTGGGTGAGAGAGAGAGGGTAGGGAGAGAGAAGGGGGAAAATGAGAGAGAGATGGAAGAGAGAGAGGAAAGAGAGAGAGGGGACAGAGACAGAGAGAGAAAGAGAGAGAGAGACAGACAGACAGAGACAGACAGACATAAGGAAGAAGAAAAAGAAGAAGACAAAACAAAGAAGATTAACAACAACAACAACAACAATACCACCACCAAGAGAGAGAGACAGGGAGACAGAGAGACAGACAGACAGACAGACAGAAGGAAGAAGAAAAAGAAGAAGAGAAAAATAAGAGAGGATTAAAAACAACAACAACAATGAGAGAGAGAGAGAGAGAGGCAGCGAGGAGAGAGAGAGAGAGAGAGAGAGAGAGAGAGAACGAGAGAGAGAGAAAGAAAGAGAGAGAGAAAGAGAGAGAGAGAAAGAGAGAGAGAGAGAGGAAAGAGAGAAAGAGAGAGAAACAGAGACAGAGAGAGAAAGAGAGAGAGAGAGAAAGAGAGAGAAAACGAGAGAGAGAGGCACAGACAGAAACAGAGGTACAGAGACAGACAGACAGACAGACAGAGACAGACAAACAGAGACACAGAGAGTGACAAACACAGACAGACAAACAGACAAACAAACAAACAGAGACAGACAGAGGAACAGAGAAAGACAGACAGGCAGGTGGGCAGGCAGGTAGATTGACATACTCTCTGTCAGTGTCATATATGACGAAACTATTCGAAGATTTCACAATGTCTTTTTCCGCAGGGACATAGGAAACGCCCGTGTCTCACTGACGCTTTGCTGACTTGACCACGTGACTAACAACAACAAAATAGCAACTAACAAAGGCGTCCTTTAATGTCAATATGGGAAGAGAAAATGCTAAAGGTTTGCAAAATTAATACCTTGCTAGATGAGGGTGGGTTGAAAAAACAAAACAAAACAGGTAGAAGATCGATCAGTACCTTAGATTATTATCGTGTAGACAATCAAACACCCGTTTTGCAGTTAAATTCCAAGATTTAGTTGTTTGTACCAGTAATAGTGAAGGATGACACTACCAGTCGTTTCAGACATCTGCGTGGTCACTGGCCCAGAGAGAGAGAGGGGGAGGGGAGAGAGAGAGGGAGAGAGAGAGTGAGGGAGAGAAAGAAAGAGAGAGAAACAAAGAGAGAGAGAGGGAGAGAGAGACAGAGAGAGAGGAAGAGAGAGAGAAAGAGAGAAAGAAGGAAGAGAGAGAGAGAAAGAGAGGGGGGAAGAGAGAGAGAAAGAAAGACAGAAAGAGGGAGAGAGAGAAAGAAGGAGAGTGTGTGCAAGTGAGAGAGAGAGAGAGCGAGAAAGAAAGAAAGAAAGAGAGAGAGAGAGAAGGACAGAGAGAGAGAGAGAAGGAGTGTGTGTATGTGAGAGAGAGGAGAGCGAGAAAGAAAGAAAGAGAGAGAGAGAAAAGGACACAGAGAGAGAAGGAGCGTGTGTATGTGAGAGAGAGAGAGCGAAAAAGAAAGAAAGAAAGAGAGAAAGAGAGTGAGGGAGAGAAAGAAAGAGAAAGAGACAAAGAGAGAGAGAGAGGAAGAGAGAGAGAAAGAGAGAAAGAAGGAAAAGAGAAAGAGAAAGAGAGGGGGGAAGAGAGAGAGAAAGAAAGACAGAGAGAGAGAGAGAAGGAGAGTGTGTGCAAGTGAGAGAGAGAGAGAGCGAGAAAGAAAGAAAGAAAGAAAGAGAGAGAGAGAGAAGGACAGAGAGAGAGAAGGAGTATGTGTATGAGAGAGAGAGCAAGAAAGAAAGAAAGAAAGAAAGAGAGAGAGAGTGAGAAGGACAGAAAGAGATAGAAGGAGTGTGTGTATGTGAGAGAGAGAGCGAAAAAGAAAGAAAAAAAGAAAGAAAGAAAGAGAAAGAAAGAGAGAGAGAAAGAGAGAGAAACAGAGAGAGAGAGCAGTCTTTATTTACAAATGTAACAGAGAAGCATTTCCACGTTTATTTGTTTGTTTATTTGTTTGTTTGTTTGTTTGTTTGTTTGTTTGTTTGTTTGTTTGTTTGTTTGTTTCACAGTCAGCATTCGCCCAAAGTAAGATTTAAGTACAAATCTCAAATACTGACAGAAAGACAATATCAAAACAATATAAAATAAAGTCACAAATTTATATGGGAACGCATAAACGTGAGAAAGAGAGCGAGTGACAGACACACAGGCAGATAGACAAACATACAGGCAAACAGACAAACACACGTACACAGACAAACAGATACCAATACCAACAGACAAAAAGGAAGGGATACGCTCGATGATACATGAGGGAAGTCTTGCTGTTGCTTTCCCCAAGGTTTGGTGTACATGTTCTTTGTTGTATTTTGTTGTTGTTGTCCTCTTTGGAAATCGAGTGCGACTCGTGTGCCTTCTGGCCTGCGCACGCTAAAAGATCCCACGGCAGTTGAAAATCGTGAAGAGCATGGCTATTCTCATTATCATTATTCTTATTCTTATTCTTCTTATTCTTATTCTTATTCTTATTCTTATTCTTATTCTTATTCTTATTCTTATTCTTATTATCATCATCATCATCATCGACGTTATTATTATTATCATTATTATTATTATTATTATTATTATTGTTATTTTTATTATTATTGTCATTATCATTATTATTGTCAGTATTATTATTACATTATTATCGTTATTATTATCATTGTTAATATCATCATCATTATCATCACCACCACCACAACCACCACCACCACCACCATCATCATCATCACCACCACCACCACCACCACCACCATCATCATCATCATCATCATCATCATCATCTTCATCAATTCATGCACATTTGTTTTTTGTATTAACCCTTTGACTCCTACACCCTATCCACCAGCTGCAAAAACTTTAACCCTGCAGGAAGTCGGTAGATAGGGTGAGGAAGTCAAAGGGTTAAGTTTTTGCTTTGTTGTCATTGATGACAATGCAGGATGCTGGTGGATAGGGCGAGTGAGTCAAACGGTCAAAATCGATTACTCATTCTATTTTCGTGAGTTTAACAATAACAAAGATGTCACATGTTGACCGGTACCAGATCATTCTCCACTTTTCAGATCCTAAATACAATCAGAGAATATTTAAAACAAGTGTGACTGCCCGCGTTCAAGCAAACAGGAACCAGAAAAAAAACATGAAAGAAAAATCAGAACGCGTATTTAATACAAAAAGACAACACAGGCACAAATTTTCGGCCAACTGGCCTTTGTCAAGCGTAAGATTACAAACAAACAAACACCAGATACGAAAAAGACTGAAACTTCCCTGCTGCTGTGTCCAATGTAAGAAAAGAAATAAACTGACTAATTGTCATCAATGCAGTTTATTAGTCAGTTTATTCCTTTTCTTACATTGGACGGAGCAGCAGGGAAGTTTCAGTCTTTTTCGTATCTGGTGTTTGGTTGT
>JAPXFY010000012.1:90608719-90613719 GCA_030674185.1 Monoplex corrugatus | reverse complement strand
AGGTTGAAGCTGAGAGTGTCGCTTTCGTTTTTTGTGTTTATTCATATGCAGTCATACTAAACACACACGAACGCACAGACAGACAAACAGACGCATAGACACACACACACACACATATACCAACACACACACAACACAACAGCACACAACACACACACAGATACACAGACACACACACACACACACACACACACACACACTCAGACAGACAGACAGACAGACAGACAGACTCACAGACACGCATCATACACAGAGACACAGACACGGAGACACACACACACACACCACACACCACACACACACACACACTCCAGCAGACAGACAGACTCATAGACACGCATACATACACAGAGACACAGACACGAGACACACACACACACACACACACACACACACACACACAACACACACACACACACACACACAAACACACACACACACACCAACACAGACACACACAGACACACACACACACACACACACACAACACACACAGACACACACACACACACACACACACACACACACACACACACACACACACACACACATGCACACACACACATCCAGAACCAAATCACAGAGCGAGCGAGAGAGACACAAAGAGAGAGAGAGAGAGAGAGAGAGGAGACAGACAGACAAGCAGACGACAGAGACAGCACAGACACACACACACACACCACACACACACACACACACACACAACACACACACAGACGGATATCGTTAAGGTAAAAACAAAGTATCAAGGACTATCATCATAATCACTAGCACATTGTCATATAAAAGCTGAAATAAATTTGTTATAGATGATATGATACACATAAACAAGGTAATAAACATGTTGAAAACAAATTTTACTCTAATAAGTAGTTCACTGCATAAAATAGAAAAAAAAAGAAACAAATAAATAAATGGATAAATAAATAAATAAATAAATAAAATAAATAAATAAATAAATACATAATAAAAATAAACTAAATAAATAATAATAAATAATAAATAAAATAAATAACAAAGATCAAATAATAATACATAACAAACAAATAAATACATAAATAAACAAACAAAAAATAAATAAAAATAAATAACAATAAATCAAATATAAAAAAAATAAATAAAAAAATAAATACAGTTAAAAGTGAAAATGATAAATAAATAAATCATTCATAGGTATGATACAGCTGCCTGTCAGTGCTGATGAATATGATGGGTATCTATATAACCGGCAATGAGAATGAATTAATGAATGAATGAATAATAAACATACAAATCGATTAATATAATACAAATAAATAAATATAAATAACTAAAATAAAATAATAATAAATAAATAAATAAAACAAAGTAAAAAATAAATGAATAGTGATAAATAAATAAATAAATAAACAAATAATAAATATATATAAATAAATGAATAGTAAAAAAAAATAAATAAACATGAAATAATATATAAATAAATAGTAAAACAACAAATAAATAAATAAATAAATACAAAATAATAAATAAATAGATGTAATAAATAAATAATGAATGAATAGGATAATGAATATGTGAATAAATAGATAAATAAAATAATAAATAGAATAAAATAATAAAAGTGATAAATAAACAATAATAATAAATAAATAAATAAATAAATAATAAATAAATAAATAATAAACTAATTGATAAACACAGGCAATTAGTAAATAAACTTAAAAACTTCAAATTTCAGACAGAATAGACGAAGAGTCAATTCTAATAATGTTACCTTTTTTTTAATTTCATTTTCTTTCATTCAATTTAAACAATATAAATTTATTTGTCTTTAAAAAGTTATTTATGCAGTTACAGGCTGGTTCAAACATAATTCAACAAACACAAATCAATTAGGATAAAATTGTTCAAATAAAAATTCACCCATTATGCCCATGGACCCACACAAACATGAACTATCACTGTTTCACGCACACACCATTGAATGTAAAGAAAGTGACGTCTCACATTTTAACCTTTGACTCCCGCGCCCTGTCCACCAGCATCCTGCATCGTCAACCATGCTAGCAAAGCAAAAACTTAACCCTTTGACTCCCTCACCCTATCCACCAGCTTCCTGCAGGAAGCTGGTGGATAGGGTGAGGGAGTCAAAGGGTTAAGTTTTTGCAGTTGGTGGATAGGGTGCTGGAATCAAAGGGTTAAGATCACCACTAAACACAATCAATATTTTATATACGACAGCACTCCAAGCATATGCTCGCGCTCACCACACTTCTCTCGTCCGTTGCCCCCACGCCCTACCCCCGGCGCCATGCTCACATACATGAGACTTAAACCCAAAGATTATATGAAAAAAAAAGAAAGAAAAAAAAAGAAAAAAAAAGAGCACGTCCTTCAAAATTAAAACTGACTTACTTCCCGCTTTCCAATTTCACACACAAAAATGTATGTCTAAGTCTTTGGTAATATGAAGAAAACTTTGAAAATATGCTTTCTCCTTTTCACAAAAATATGCCTGTTTGAAACCATGGCAATATGAAACTAAGCCTTCCCCTTTTCACAAAAATATACCTGTTTGAATCCATGGCAGTATGAAAACTTTGAAAATAAACCTTCACGTTTTCACAAAAATATCTGTCTAAATCCATGGCAATATTAAAACTTTGAAAATAAGCCTTCCTCTTTTCACAAAAAAAATCCTGTCTAAATCCATGGCAATAATAAAACTTTAAAAATAAGCCTTGAAAATAAGCCTTGAAAATAAGCCTTCACCTTTTCACAAAAAATGTCTGTCTAAATCTATGGCAAATATTAAAACTTTGAAAATAAGCCTTCCCCTTTTCACAAAAAAAATGCCTGTCTAAATCCATGGCAATATTAAAAATTTGAAAATAAGCCTTCCTCTTTTCACAAAAAAATGCCTGTTTGAATCCGTGACAATATGAAAACTTTGAAAATAAGCCTTCGCCTTTTCACAAAAAATGTCTGTCTAAATCCATGGCAATATAAAACTTTGAAAATAAGCCTTCGCCTTTTCACAAAAAATGTCTGTCTAAATCCATGGCAATATTAAAACTTTGAAAATAAGCCTTCGCCTTTTCACAAAAAATGTCTGTCTAAATCCATGGCAATATTAAAACTTTGAAAATAAAGCCTTCGCCTTTTCACAAAAAATGTCTGTCTAAATCCATGGCAATATTAAAACTTTGAAAATAAGCCTTCGCCTTTTCACAAAAAATGTCTGTCTAAATCCATGGCAATATTAAAACTTTGAAAATAAGCCTTCGCCTTTTCACAAAAAATGTCTGTCTAAATCCATGGCAATATTAAAACTTTGAAAATAAGCCTTCGCCTTTTCACAAAAAATGTCTGTCTAAATCCATGGCAATATTAAAACTTTGAAAATAAGCCTTCCTCTTTTCACACACACACACACACACACACAACAACACACACACACACACACACACACACACACACATATACACACACACACACACACACACACACACGCACACACACACACACACACACACACACACACACACACACACACAAATGCCTGTTTGAATCCATGAGAATATGAGAACTTCGAAAATACATAGGCCTAATGATTTCAATGTAACACAAACACTGACTCACACCCCCGCTTGTGTCCATATGCACTCAAAGCGAGTGTGTATGCACTCACTCGTGTACTGGTGAGGTACAGCAGTATCACAGTCTTTACCGGCGAGAATTGTTATTGTTATTGTTATGTTTGTTTAAAGCCCAGCCGACTGCGTAGAGCCATATCAGGGCTATAACCGTTTCAAAACATACACAATACTTCAACAGGGGGAAAAAAGGAAAAGAAAATAAGTACACATATCAATGTATTTCCGCACATAATCTAAGGAGATGCCCCTGGCGTTGACCAAGGGATATAAAAAAATACCTAAATACAAATTTAAAGATAACTAAGGACACTAAAACATATATAAAAACAGGCCCTAAATTACCTAAAACTGCTCCCGCATGTCTTAATTTCCCTCGAGCTAAAAATGCATTTAATACATCATCATCATCATCAGGTTCCCTGCCGCATGGCGTTGGCGATCATGGACGTCCATCTGTCTCTATCTCTCGTTGCCCCTAGCATCTCTCCCACCCTCCTCGTCCCCAGCCACTCTGCAAGTCCGTCCAGCATTTTCTCCCTGGGTCTACCCGGTGCTCATTTAATACATGTATCCAATAATCACTCCTAAGAGAAAGTACAGGTGAATGGACCAGCAAGGCAGAAAATGATAGGAAAATATGACCAAAAAAAACAAAGAAGGAAAAAAAGAAATAAAAAGAGTGACAGAAAAGAGGAAATTTCTAGCAGAGAATTTCCAGGTGGGGATACTATTTATACTGAAAGAAACCCCCGGCATCCCTACGGGGGTACTCGTGATAACGATGACGACGATAATGATGATGACAATGATGATGATGACGATGATGATGATGATGATGATGATGATATAACAAAAAAAAACCAAACGATAACAACAACAACAACAATAAACATCATCATCATCAAAATGATGAAGCTGACAATAGTAAAAATCATACTAAGAAGAACAAGAGTAACAATAACAACAAAAACAATAATAAAGATAACAACAATAACAAAATAATAATAATGACAATAGTTATAACAACAACAATAAACAATAATATAATAATAATAAAATAATAACAATAATAACAATGATAATAATAATAATAATGACGACGACGACGACGATGGTGATGATGATGATGATGATTAATATGACCAGCGTATGTTTAGGTGGGTGGTGGGAGGTTGGTTGCTTGGTTGCTTGGTTGCTTGGTTGGTTGCTTGGTTGGTTGGTTGCTTGGTTGCTTGGTTGGTTGCTTGCTTGCTTGCTTGTTTGACTGGTGGTTGCTTGCTTGTTTGGTTGATTGGTTGGTTAGTTCACTTGTTAGTTGGTTGGTTGGCTGGTCGGTTGGTTGGTTGGTTGGTTGGTTGGTTG
>JAPXFY010000012.1:90601219-90603719 GCA_030674185.1 Monoplex corrugatus | reverse complement strand
ATAGATAAGTAAATAAATAAATGAATAATAAACAAATGAATGAATGAATGAATAAATAAATAAATGAATGAATGAATGAATGAATGAATGAATGAATGAATGAATGAATGAATGAATGAATGAATGAATGAATGAAAACAAATAAATAAAAAAATAAACGAAATGAAATCATTTTTTGTCTCCTTGCTCTTCAGTGGGTTTCGTATAATAGTGTTTACGTTTGTGTAAATGATTAGTGTGAACCTGGTTTGAAACGTGTAAACGATATTACAAACTTGTGGATTTTTTTAAGAAAAAAAAAATTGGTTAAAAAATCGAAACAAAAAAAATGTTTTTAAAATTGAAACATTATGGAAGAAAAAAACAAACATATAAACAAAACAAAAAAATCACATAGCAAACCACAACACCAAAAATACTTTCAGTTCATTTAATTGTTTATTCATTCACTTTCTTTCTTTTTCTGTCTTTCTTTCACTCTTTCTTTCTTCCTTACCCCCCCCCCTTTTTTTTAAAAACTTTTGGTGTCTTCATTTGTTTCTTTCTTTCTGTTTTTCTTTCTTTCTTTCTTTCTTTTTTCTTTCTTTCTTTCTTTCTTTCTTTCTTTTTTCTTTCTTTCTTTCTTTCTTTCTTTTTTTTTCTTTCTTTCTTTAAATCGAATTTGATTTTTAACATGTTTTCATTTATTCAGAGCTATGCTTTGTCGCCTAATCAATCACGGTGGATATGGTGGCCGAGTATGGTGTTTTAAAAAAATCCATAGCTTAAAAGCCAAAAACTAGTTGTGAAACCTTTAAACCTTTAGAAAGATATAAACTTACACAATCGTGCCTGATATCGATTTTCGTTCAGTGACCTTTTCTTCTTTAATTTAAACAGACGTGATTTGAAAGAAAGTGAAATGCAGGCGAAAGAAAAGAAGAAAAAAAAAAGAAAGAAAAATGTATACATATATATATATATACAAACAAACAAAAAATAGAAAGACAAGAAAAAAAGACAGGAACAAAACAGAAAAAGATGGCCAGCCAGACAGACAGATAAGAAAGAAAGAAAGAAATAAAGAAAACGAAGGAAAGAAAGAATAGAACAGAAACGAGGATGAATGAATGAACAAATAAATGGCAAAAAGGAAGAAACCAAAAGCAAAACATTAAAACAATCACAAAAGGGACACACAGAAAAAAATGAAGAAAGAAAAGAAAAGAAAAGAAAAGACAGAAAGAAAAAGACATGAAAGACAGAAAGAAACAAGAGAACAACATCAAACAAACAACAAAAACAACAAAAAACAACAAAACAAAACAGAACAGCGACGAATTACAAAAGAAAGAAGAGAAGAAATGATGAATGACCGAAGGCAGAAAAGCGCAGAAAGAAACAGTGAAAGAAACAATGAACGAACGAACGAACAAGAGCAAAGAGAAGAATAGAAAGGACAAACAAAAAACAAAACAAAAGAAGAAGAAGAAGAAGAGGGGGAAGGAGACCCAAATACAGAGAAGATAATCTCGATAATCCTCCAGACAAAGGAAGAGATTGGTGAACCACTTAACACTTTAACTCCTGCACCCTATCCACCAACTGCAAAAACTGAACCCTTTGACTCCCCTCATCCTATCCACCAGCTTCCTGCAGGCTGCTGGTGGACAGGGTGAGGGAGTCAAAGGGTTCAGTTTTTGCTTTGCCAGCATGGTTGACAATGTAGGGCGCTGATTGACAGGGTATGGAAGTTAAAGGGTTAAGGCACACAGCAAAGAAAAGGAAGGGAAAAAAGAAAACTAAAGATGGCCAAGCCATACTTTCGTTCTCCCTGTATATTGTATGAACTTATGTAGGCCGATATAACCAACTGAGAATATATTACCACAACAAAGTGAGGCTATGGTGGCGACAGTACTGAAGGCAGAAAAGAGTCATACTGAACCCCTTGACTCCCGCACTCTATCCACCGACAGCAAAAACAGAGAGGGTTTAAGTTAAGGTGGATACAGCATTGAAGGCAGGACACAGTCACATTTAACCCTTTGACTCCTGCACTCTATCCATCAATTGGCCAAGCTAAAACAGCATTCAAGAGGATGAAAACAAATGCCTATCAATTAACATCGGGAAGAGAGTTCTTAAAATGTTCTATAGAATCGACACTCGTACTGTTGTGAGGCGTGGACAGTCAACTCTCAAAGTCAGAAGAAGATTGAGGCAGTTGAAATACGCTTTCTAAGAAGAATGTTGGGAGTTCCATGGACAGCAAATAAAACAAAAAAAACGAGACAGTCTTGAAGGAGACAGACAGACAGACAGACAGCACACACACACACACACACACACACACACACACACACACACACACACACACACACACACACACACACACACAAACACAAAATTAGTAAAGAAAATTAGGAAGATACAAACAACATTTATAGGACATTTTATGAGGCAAGGGAAATTAGAGTACCTAGTCACAACAGGATAACTGGAGGGAAAAAGAGCACCA
>JAPXFY010000012.1:90571219-90573719 GCA_030674185.1 Monoplex corrugatus | reverse complement strand
CGTGCTAAGACAGAACACCATTTATTTTTTGCTTTGAATGTCTCTGTTTGTCCTGAGTATTCTTTAGTCTTGAGCTGTCCTCTTTAGTCTTCTTTGTTTGTTTTGTCTGTCTGTTTTGTCTCTGTTGTTCTTCTTTCTGTCTGTCTTCTGTCTGCTGTCTGTCTTTCTGTACTTGTCTCTTGTCTTTTTCTCTTCTCTTCTCTTCTTCTGTCTTGTTCTTCTCTCTTCCTCTTCTCTCTCTCTTCTCCTTCTCTTTCTCTCTGTCTTCTGTACTCTCTGTTGTCTGTCTCTTCTGTCTCGTTCTTCTCTCTGTCGTCTGTTCTGTTGCTCTGTCTTCTCTCTCTTCTTCTTCTTCTCTTCTCTTCTCTCGTTCTCTTCTCTCCTTCTCCTCTCTTCTCTCTCTCTCTCTCCTCTTTTCTTTCTTTCTGAATCTCTCTGTATCTCTGTTGCTCTCTCTGTCTCTGTCTCTCTCTGTCTCTCTCTGTCTCTGTCTTTGTCTCTCTCTCCTTTAATTGATTTTCCTTTTCATATGCAAAAAGGGAAATTGTTTCTTATCGACTGAAGAGAGAGGAAATGGGTGGGTGGGTGGGTGTGTCTGTGCATTTTTGTGTGTCTATGTGCATGTGCGTGAAAGAGAGAGACAGAGAGACAGACAGACAGACAGACAGACAGATAGACACACAAACAGACAGAGACAGAGACATGGGATTTGCAAAAAATGGGGGAGAAAGGACTAGCGGCAGACAGTCCCACAGATGACAAAGATCAACTAGCAGTGTCTTTGAAAGAATAATACCAGCAATCTATCGCTCCAAAGGTTACATGGAATAGCTACCCATTTGGGGATACCAGGTAATCTAGGAGCGTTGCCCAACGGTGAAATGATCACGGCTGGTTATGATGGGATCAAAGAACAGCTGTTTGTGAGAAGAAGACTCACGGGGTATTTTCCATACTAGCCTTTGAGACAATCTGACAGGTCTGTTGAAAGGATCATATTTCAGGCTATGAGCTGGAACACCATTATTTTTCTCTCTTTGTTTCTCTATCTCTGTCTGTCTGTCTGTCTTTCTGTCTTTCTATTTTTCTGTCTGTCTGTCTGTCTGTCTGTCTGTCTCTCTCTCTCTCTCTTTCTGACTCTCTCCATGTCTGTGTCTGTCTGTCTGTCTCTCTCTCTTCTCTCTCTCCTCTCTCTCTCTCTCTTCTTTCTCTCTCTCTCCCTCTTTCTTTCTTTCTGAATCTCTCTGTAACTCTGTTGCTCTCTCTGTGTCTGTCTGTCCTTCTCTCTCTGTCTCTCTGTCTGTCTGTCTCTCTCTCTCTCTTTCTCGCTCTCTCACTCTCTCTCTCTCTTTCTGAATCTGTTTGTCTCTGTTTCTTTGTTTGTTTGTTCTTTCTCTGTCTCTCTGTTTCTGTCTCTGTCTCTGTCTCTTTCTCTCTCTCTCCTTTAACCGATTTTTCTTTTCATGTGCAAAATGGGAAATTGTTTCATATTGACTGAAGAAAGAGGGTGTGGGTGGGTGGGTGTGTCTGTGCATTTTTGTGTGTCTATGTGCATGTGCATGAAAGAGAGAAACAGAGAGAGAGAGAGAGACAGACAGACAGAGACACAGAGAGAGATGGAGACAGAGAGACAGGGAGAGACACAGAGAGAGAGAAAGACAGAGAGATAGATACAGAGAGACACAGACAGAGAGACAGTGAGAAATATGTTAGAAAAATTATCCTGGCTGTATCTTTACCAAATTTGGGTAAAGGTATACACAGTTGAGAAAATCATAAATACATAATTTGGAAGGCCTGGCACAAAGGTCAAGGTCACACAGATAAAAAAAAACCTCAACGCTTTTTGAGAAATGTGTGCAAATTGTTGTTGTTGTTTTTTCTATATTGTCTGACAATGTTTGCATTCTGTTTTCACTGTTGTGATAGTCTACTATATTGTCCTCACTTCTCAACAAGTTTTATCTCATGTGATTCCTCCTCTTCACGACCACAAGGACCTTATCCAGTGCAAAATATGGATTTTCTGTGATAGTTTTTTTTTTTTACAAAAAGGGAAATCGTTAGAATATCTTGACCAGCTTGTTTTTGCTCTGTGTTGTGTGGTGTGTGTGTGTGATGTGTGGAGAGAGAGAGAGAGAGAGAGGAGAGACAGAGACAGAGAGACAGGGAGACAGAGAGACAGAGACAGAGAGAGAGAGATTTTCAGAGGGGAGATAGAGTAAAAAGACATAAATAGGTGGGAGAACAGGAAAATTGTGTGTGTGTGTGTGTGTGTGTGTGTGTGTGTGTGCGTGCGTGTGTGTGTGTGGTGTGTGTGTGTGTGTGTGTGTGTGTGTGTGTGTGTGTGTTGGTGTGTGTGTTGTGTGTGTGTGTGTGTGTGTGTCATTTTGTTTTGCTTTTGTTTCTGATTTTTTGTTGATATTTTGTTAAGGTAGAGTCTTGGGAACGCCCAGTATGTGGCGCGAATGCATCGATACGTTTACTTAAATTTTCTTCT
>JAPXFY010000012.1:90561219-90566219 GCA_030674185.1 Monoplex corrugatus | reverse complement strand
TATACAAAGCTAGAAACCTGATGTTTGGCAGAAATCTGCAGGATACATTCTCTAATAGAAAAAAGTATTATTTTGGTAAAATGTTTCATATAATTTGTGTTGTAATTAATTATGTAATAATGTGAATTTTGTCGTTTTGCGTTCCTAGTGCGTACAAATATTAAACCAATCTGCATGAATTTTGGCACAAAGCTTTATCATACTAACAGCTACTTTGTCAACCAATTTTGGATAACTTGTATAGTTTAGTCAAAAAGCTTGTAAAAGTGTAAAAAATTTTATGACATTTACGCGAATTTTATACGCCATAGAATGAAGACAAACTGATATCACAAAGTTGGTATGACAAAAGCTTCATTTTGTATATAGGTTATATAAAAAAAACAAATCTTCAAAAAATTATACCTGGAATAGTCTGTCAAAAACTATCACTATTTTGGTATCGAAATTTCACATTAATTTACATAATTAATTACAAGCAAATTATATGAAACATTTTACCAAAATAATATTTTTTTTCTATTAGAGACATGTATCCTGCAGATTTCTGCCAAAAATCAGTTTCTAGCTTATGTATATCCACTGTTACTAAAATAAACAAAAAATAGCTTCCCCGCCATGTACCTGCTACCTTAATTTAATGACATACCTGAATACAAATGTAAACATAACTAAGGACACTAAAAGATACATAAAACAGCCTAAGTTACCTAAATGCTTCCACATATCTCATTTCTCTAAAGCTAAACGCAATGAATGCATGTACCCAATTAAAAAGCTGCATAAAACAATCCTACTCATGATATTATTCGGTGATATGTTTATCAAAAAGCTACATAAACAATCCTATGTCATGATATCATTCGGTGATATGTTTATCAAAAAGCTACATAAACAATCCTACGTCATGATATTATTCGGTGATCATCATCATCATCATCATCAGGTGCCCTGCCGCATGGCGTTGGCGACCATGGACTTCCAACCATCTCTATCTCTCATTGCCCCCAGTATCTCCCCAACCCTCTTCATCCCCAGCCACTCTGCAAGTCCGTCCAGCATTCTCTCCCTGGGTCAGCCTGGTGCTCTCCCTCCCCCCAGCCTTCCCGCCGTGACCAGGTGCCCCAAATCCCCTTTAATCATAAAATGGCGCACAAATGTTGCCTGCCCTCCCCCAATCCTCCCCACGAGCGATCCACCCGTGTCCGCCTCCACCAAGACTGTCCCGCTCGCTCCCCCCGCTGCCCATGGAACTCCCAACATTCCCCCGAGAAAACCACATCCCGGCTGCCTCGATCCCGCCCCGGCCCCGCCCGCCGACCGTCACGCCCCGCATCCGCACAACAGCACTGGCTCCATATAACACTCAAGGACTCTGTCTCCGATGTCAACCGATAGGCACCTGTTGGCAAGAATGCCCGTCATCCTCCCGAATGCCGCCCTGGCCCGGCCGACTCTGCCAGCCACCCCCGACGCGCACCCGCCGTCCGACGAAACGACCGCTCCCAGGCATCTGAACCTACCAATCTGCGTCAAGACTGTGCCATCTGCTGCCACTCCGCAGGAGGGGACCTCACGTCCCTCACCGACCACCACGACTTCAGTAAGCTCCGCCGCCCAGCTCCAACCCCCCACCCCCCCCCCTCCGTTTCCAGTATACCCACAAGGCTCTGCAGGTCCCCCCCACTTTCCGCAACCAGCACGGTGTCATCCGCGCACCGAATGCTGCCTACCACCTTCCCTCCAACCTCTAATCCAGGGTCTTCCTCCAGGTCTCTCACGATGCTTTCGCTACATAGTGAAAACAGATCTGGCGACAAAACACAACCCCGTCCGACCTCCCCCCCCCCCCCCCCACCCCTGATGTCCCGAAAAGAGCCCACATTGCTTCGGTGATATGTTTATTAAAAAGCTATATATACACTCCTATGTCATGATATTATTCGGTTAGATATTTAATGAAAAGCTACATATAAAATCTTATGTCATGATATTATTCGGTGATATACTTATTGAAAAGCTACATATAAAATCTTATGTCATGATAATTAATAATGATAATAATAACAGTATTTATACGGCGCCAAATTTTGACAAATTCAAATCAAAGCGCACGCACACACCAGATATACGCATACAATCAACAAAGACTACCTTACAATATCTGGTATTACAAAAAAAAGGACACAAACTGAGGGAAAGAAGTATTGTAGAATTCATTGTTGGGAAAAGAGTGCTTTTCAAATTGGATTTCAAAACAGAAATAGTAGATGTTAAGCGAAGGCAGAGCGAAAGCTATTCCAGGCTGACAGTCTTGAACAGCAAAGGAAATGTAATCAAATGTTTTAGATGGTGTTATGACTGCTGACGTGGACAGTCAACAAACAAAGCCAGAACAAGATTGAGGCAGCCGAGATGTGGTTTCTAAGAAGAATGTTGAGAGTTCCATGGACAGCAAAGAAAACAAACGAGACAGTCTTGATGGAGGCAGACACAAGTAGATCACTCATAAGGAAGATTAGGAAAAGACAGGCAACATTTATAGGCCATTTTATGAGGAAGGGGGATTTGGAGCACGTGGTCACAACGGGAAAGCTGGAGGGAAAGAGAGCACCAGGTAGACCCAGGGAGAAAATGCTGGACGGACTTGCAGAGTGGCTGGGGACGAGGAGGGTGGGGGAGATGCTAGGGGCAAAGAGAGAGATAGAGACAAATGGAAGTCCATGATCGCTAACGCCATGCGGCAGGGCACCTGATGATGATGATGATGAGTTGTAGATTTCATTGCTGGGAGAAGATGTGTTTTTTTTAATTGGATTTAAAAGCAGAAAGGGTAGGTGTTAAGCGAAGGTAGAGCGGAAGTCTATTCCAGGCTGACGGTCCTGACACAGCAAAGGAAATGTAATGAAATGTTTTAGATGGGTTAATGTTATGACTGCTGAACAAGTATACTTTTCGTCTCTCTCCTTGGATTTAGCAACAGCTCTTAAAACAGTGTTGTCTTCGTGGGCAGCTGAGCTTACAGACTATGACTCGTTCTAGACAAGTTCTGAAGTACTGTCACGACTTCCAGTGACTTCAGTGTTTGTCTATGCTTTGAAATTTAACCCTTTGACTCCCGTATCTTGTCCACCAGCATCCTGCATTGTCAACCATGCGACCAAAGCAAAAACTTAACCCTTTCATTCCGTCACCCTGACGAAGCTGGTAGACAGGGTAAGGGAGTTAAAGGGTTAAGTATTCTGCTTTTGGTGGATAGGGTGCGGGAGTCAAAGGGTTAACTACTGATTCTCTTAGACAAGCAGGAAGCTGGCGGATAGGGTAAGGGAGTCAAAGGTTAAGTTCTTTGAAGTTGGTGGATACGGTGCGGAAGACAAAGGGTTAACTGTTGATTGGCTGAGACAAGCAGGAAGCTGGTGGATAGGGTAAGGGAATCAAAGGGTTAAGATTTTTGCAGTTGGTGTATAGGGTGCGGAAGTGAAAGGGTTAACTGCTGATTCGCTAAGACAAGATGCATTCTTGTTGTGGTTGAAATGGACACTGAAGTCTAACAAAAACCCACGCCAAAACAAATTTTGCAACACAACCCAAAGCGCTTTCAGACAAGGAAGAGAATTAAAGAGACCACCATCAGACTCAGAGTACTGACACCGTCACCCAGCCAATGCCACTAATCCTGGTTAATCCGGCTGAGAATTCTAACAATCCTGAAGAAGCGACCCATCAGTCTGAGACTACTAATCAGCGGGGAGTTTTGTCACTAATCTGGGCTAATTGTCACCGTCTGGAGTCTCGCAAGTATCATCCTAATGAGAACCCAAACCCAACAACATTGGAAAAACCGACTTAATAATAATCTGAAAGGTTTTCGATCAAGTCTGGATTTGCGGCATTCACGTTGTGGCACCCCCCCACCCTCCACACACACACACACACACACACACACACACACACACACACACACACACACACACACACACCCGTGGGGATGTCGGGGGCTCTTTCAGTAGAAATTCTATCCCCAAATTCCTTTTTCTCACACTGGACCGAGCAGCAGGGAAGTTTCAGTCTTTTTATCCTAATTTTTGTATCTGGGTTGTTTGTTTGTTTGTAATCTTACGCTTGACAAAAGTGAGTTGGCCGAAAATTTGCGCCTGTTTGTCTTGTTGTATTAAACACGCGTTCTTATTCTTCTTTCGTGTTTTTTTCTGGTTCCTGTTTGCTTGAACGCGGGCAGTCACACTTGTTTTGGATTCCAAATTCTGTGCTAGAAATTTCCTCTTTTCTGTCACTCTCTTTGTTTCTTTCTTCCTCCTTTGCTTTCTGTCATTTCTTCCTATCATTGTCTGCCTTGCTGGTCCATTCACCTGTATGTGTTCGATAAAGTCTTACGCACTTTCTGTTAGTACTGATGATTGGGTACATGTGTTAAGTGCATTTTGGGGCTCTAGGGATTATGAGATATGCGGAAGCAGTTTGAGGTAATTTAGGCCTGTTTTTATATGTTTTAGTGTCCTTAGTTATGTATAAATTTGTATTCAGGTATGTTCTTTTTTAAATTCCATGTACGATAAATTGGATGGAGTGGTCAACGCCAAGGGCATCTCCTAGATTAGGTGCACGAATGCCCTGATATGTGTACTTAATTTTCTTCCCCCCTCCCCCCCCCCCCTTTTTTTGTTGTTGTTGTTGTCCTGTTGTCCGTTGAAGCATTGTATACAACATATATGTTTTTGAAAACAGGTTATAGCCCTGATATGGCTCTACGCAGTCGGCTGGGCATTAATTAACCCTTTGACTCCTGCAGCCTATCCACCAACTACAAAAACGTAACCCTTTGACTCCCTCACCCTATCCACCAGCTACCTCGCAATAAGCTACGGCTTAAGCAATAACGGAATAACAGCAATAACGGCATAACAGCAATAACAGCAATAACATCAATAACAACATAACAACAATAACAACAATAACAACAATAACAACAATAACGCAATAAC
>JAPXFY010000012.1:90526219-90528719 GCA_030674185.1 Monoplex corrugatus | reverse complement strand
TATGTGTGTACGTTATGTAAGATTTCCTGTTGAACATCTGTCTGTCTGTCTGTCTGTCTGTCTCTCTTTGTCTCTCTTTGTCTCTCTCTCTGTCTGTCTGTCTGTCTGTCTGTCTGTCTCTCTCTCTCTGTCTCTCTCTCTCTCTTTCTTCTCCTTTCTCTGTATCTGTCTCTCTCTCTCTTTCTGTCTCTATCTCCGTCTACGTCTCTGAATCTGTCTGTCTGTCTCTGTCTGTCTCTCGTTCCTCTCTCTCTCTTTCTCTTCTCTTTCTGTCTCTCTGTCTGTCTTTCTGTCTCTCTCACTGTTCTCTGTCCCCCTGTCTCTCTGTCTCTCTGTCTCTCTGTCTCTTCTGTCTCTCTGTCTCTTTCTGTCTCTGTCTCTCTGTCTCTTTCTGTCTCTGTCTCTCTGTCTCTGTCTCTCTGTCTCTCTGTCTCTGTCTGTCTCTCTGTCTCTTTCTGTCTCTGTCTCTCTGTCCCCCTGTCCTCTGTCTTTGTTCTGCTCTGTCTCTCTGTCTCTTTCTCTCTCTCTCACTGTTCTCTGTCCCCCTGTCTCTTTCTGTCTCTGTCTGCCTGTCTGTCTGTCTGTCTGTCTGTCTGTCCTCCTCTCTCTCTCGCTCTCTCTCTCTCTCTCCGTGTGTGTTGTGTGTGTGTGTGTGTGTGTGTGTGGTGTGTGTGTGTGTGTGTGTTGTTGGGTGTAAATGTGATGTGTGTGTGTATGTGTGTGTGTGTGTGTGTGTGTGTGTGTGCGTTGTGTGTGTGTGTGTGTGTGAATGTTAGACAGAGAGGCGGGTTATGAAGGAAAGGGAGGGAAAAAAGACGATGTATACGCGTGCGCGCGCCAATATGTTAAACGTATGTGCTTTCGTCTGTGTTGTGTGTTTGTGCATGCGTGCACACGTCAATGGAACTAAAAGCAGCAACAATCCTTATATATAAGTGGAGTTTACACACACACACACATCACACACACACACACACACACACACACACACACACACACACACACATACACACATACACACACACATACACACACACAAACACACACACACACACAAAAACACACACACAACACACACACACACACACATACAACACAACACACACACACATACACACACGTACACAGAAACAAAACACACACACACATACACACACAAAAACACACAAAACACACACACAATACTCAAACACACAACACACACCATAACACCACCACACACACATACTCAAACACACAACACACACACACACAACACACACACACACACAACACACACAACACAACACACACACACCAACACACACATACACACAAACACAACAAAACACACAACACAACACAACACACAAACACACACACACACACACAAACACACACATACACACACACAACACACACACACACACACACACACACACACACACACACACACACACACACACACACACACAATGTAAAAAAAGAAAAAAAAGTCTCTTCCCTTCCAAACCCCCGCACTCTCCCTTCTTTCCAAACTTCCATATTGATCAATAATCAAATTCGAAGCAAAATCCATGTCCATCTCTCTCCCTCCCCCCCACCACCTCCCTCTCCCCTCCCCAACACCCCCATCTTATCTTACCCTTCCACTCTCTTCTCTCCTCCTTCCTCTATTCTGCTTTATCGCCGCCCCTTACCCATCCCACCCACCCTCCTCCGCCATCTCTCTCTTTCTACCTTTCTATCTTTTAGTCTTTGAAATACGATGGCGCTTTTGTCCCGTGCGCTGTTCAAACACGGGATATCCTTGTTGGTAGAGCACCGCATAATACTAATCATTAATGATTTCTCTCAATAGATACCAGGGTTGCTCGGTGCAGACTGCTGACGTCACGCGCTGTCTCCTTTCTGATTGGTCCGTTTTCTTCTTTCGATTTTTTTTTGTCGTTTTTGTGTGTGTTTGTTTGTCGTTTTTATCTTTGTTTTTATATATTTTTTTCTATTTTGTCTTTGGATTCTATTCTTTGGTTTTTTTTCCTTCTTTTTTCTTTCTTTGTTTTTCGAAACAAGTGTGACTGCCCGCGTTCAAGCAAACAGGAACCAGAAGAAAAAAAAAACACGAAAGAAGAATATGAACACGTATTTAATACAACAAAACAAGACAGGCGCAAATTTTCGGGCTAACTGGCCTTTGTCAAGCGTAAGATTACGAAGAAACAAACACTAGATACAAAACATTTTGTTTGTTTGTTTGTAATCTTACGCTTGACAAAAGGCCAGTTGGCCGAAAATTTGCGCCTGTTTTGTTTTGTTGTATTAAATACGCGTTCATATTCTTCTTTCGTGTTTTTTTTTCTGTTTCTTCTTTTTTTTTGTTTTCTTTTCTTTTTTTCTTGTTGTTTGTTCTGTGTCGTGTATCGATGTGCGGATCGATCAATGTGATTTGCGTATCAGGGCTGTTCTCCATGGAACGTGATTTTCTATCCATTTGTATGTTTGTACTGTGTGTGTAGGCTAC
>JAPXFY010000012.1:90471219-90486219 GCA_030674185.1 Monoplex corrugatus | reverse complement strand
AGACAGACAGACAGACAGACAGAGAGACAGACAGACAGAGAGGCAGAGAGACAGAGAGACAGATAGATATGATATTTTACATTTGAAAAAAAAGACTTCTCTGCAAGAGGAGAGACAGACAGACAGACAGAGACAGAGACAGACTGAGAAGAGAGACAGAGATACAGAGACAAAGAGACAGAGACATATAGAAATAAAATGACATGAACAAAACAAAATGGACTGAAATGAATCTTTATTTTCCAAAGCTATAGACGTTAGCACATGGGCCAACTTACACATCTACCGTTACTAATATATATTGTATTAAAGAAAAAGAATTTTTTTTAAATTAGATGGTACGCAAGAACGTCAAAGTTAAAAAAAAGTAACAAAAACAATAATACAAGAGGGAAAAACTAAAGTAGGACATTTCATAATGAATACATTAATACAGAGACAAACAGAGACAGACAGAGAGACAAAGTCAGAGAACAGACAAAGATGGACAGACAGAGAGACAACGACAGATAACAGACAAAGATGGACAGACAGAGAGACAAAGACAGAGAACAGACAAAGATGGACAGACAGAGAGACAAAGACAGAGAACAGACAAAGATGGACAGACAGAGAGACAAAGACAGAGAACAGACAAAGAGGGACAGACAGGCAAAGACAGAGAACAGACAAAGATGGACAGACAGGCAAAGACAGAGAACAGACAAAGATGGACAGACAGAGAGACAAAGACAGAGAACAGACAAAGATGGACAGACAGAAAGACAAAGACAGAGAACAGACAAAGATGGACAGACAGAGAGACAAAGACAGAGAACAGACAAAGAGGGACAGACAGAGACAAAGACAGAGAACAGACAAAGATGGACAGACAGAGAGACAAAGACAGAGAACAGACAAAGATGGACTGACAGAGAGACAAAGACAGAGAACAGACAAAGATGGACAGACAGAGAGACAAAGACAGAAGACAAAGATGGACAGACAGAGAGACAAAGACAGAGAACAGACAAAGATGGACAGACAGAGAGACAAAGACAGAGAACAGAACAAAGATGGACAGACAGAGAGACGAAGACAGAGAACAGACAAAGATGGACAGACAGAGAGACAAAGACAGAGAACAGACAAAGATGGACAGACAGAGAGACAAAGACAGAGAACGAACAAAGAGGGACAGACAGAGAGACAAAGACAGAGAACAGACAAAGATGGACAGACAGAGAGACAAAGACAGAGAACAGACAAAGAGGGACAGACAGAATGACAAAGACAGAGAACAGACAAAGAGGGACAGACAGAGAGACAAAGACAGAGAACAGACAAAGAGGGACAGACAGAGAGACAAAGACAGAGAACAGACAAAGAGGGACAGACAGAGAGACAAAGACAGAGAACAGACAAAGAGGGACAGACAGAATGACAAAGACAGAGAACAGACAAAGAGGGACAGACAGAGAGACAAAGACAGAGAACAGACATAGAGGGACAGACAGAGAGACAAAGACAGAGAACAGACAAAGAGGGACAGACAGAGAAACAAAGACAGAGAACAGACAAAGAGGGACAGACAGAGAGACAAAGACAGAGAACAGTCAAAGAGGGACAGGCAGAGAGACAAAGACAGAGAACAGACAAAGATGGACAGACAGAGAGACAAAGACAGAGAACAGACAAAGATGGACTGACAGAGAGACAAAGACAGAAAACAGACAAAGATGGACAGACTGAGAGACAAAGATGGACAGACAGAGAGACAAAGACAAAAACAGACAAAGATGGACAGACAGATAGACAGACAGAGAACGGCTGGAGATGGAGAAACAGAGAGAAAAAGACAGAGAACAGACAAAGATGGACAGACAGAGAGACAAGACAGAAAAGGGCAGAGACAGAGAGAGGAGAGAGAGAGAGAGAGAGATCATCATCATCATCATCTCATCATCTATCATCATCATCATGTACCCTGCCACATGGCGTTGGCGATCATGGCCCTCCATACGAATCTATCCCTGTGCCGTAAGTACATCTCCCACCCTCTCTGTCCTCAGCCACCCTGCAATCCGTCCATATTTTCTCCCTGGTCTACCTGGTGTTCTCTTTCCCTCCAGCTTTCGAGAGGGAGAGACAAAGACAAAACAAAAAGAGACAGACAAAAAATCGGGAATTGACGAAGGAAGGGAAAAAGAAGAAAGCAGTCCAAGACAGACAAACAGGAAGACAGACAGCAGACGAACAAAGAGGAAGAAGAGAAATGAATGACGGATGGAGGAGAGAAGAGAGAGAGAGAGAGAGAGAAGAGAGGGAGGGAGAGAGAGAGAGAAAGAGAGGAGAGAGAGAGAAAGAGAGAGAGGAGAGAAAGAGGGAGAGAGAGAGAGAGAGGAGAGAGAGAAAGAGAGGAGGGAGGAGAGAAGAGAGAGAGAAAGAGGAGAGGGAGAGAGAGAGAGAAAGAGGGAGGAGAGGAGAGAGAGAGGAGGGAAGAGAGAGAGAGAAAGAGAGAGAGAGAGTGAGAGAGAGAAAGTAGAGAGAGAAAGAGAGAGAGAAGAGAGGAGAGGAGAGAGTGAGGGAGAGAGAGAGAAAGAGAGAAAAGAGACAGAGAGACAGAAAGAGAGAGAGAGAGAGAGACAGACAGAGAGACAGAAGAGAACGAGAAGACAGAGAAGGAAGGACAGTATGAATATCGATCTCCCCACTATCTCGACACAAAAGACTTGGATAATGACTATCCTAACTGCCGAATAGCAATTGATTTTCATTTCGCCTGTGAACCGCCCTAAAGCAACAAGCCCTAACATCCCATCCCAACCACAATGTCCGTTTTACAACAAGACCCATTAAGCGTAATTCCTATACTTCCCAACAGCATTTTACAATGATTATTTCAACGTTGCTCCAGGGTGTGGTGGATGGTGGTGGGTGGGTGGGTGGTGTGGATGTGGGGTAGGTGGTGTAGCCAGACCTTTCTTAATCCCCCTGGCACACACAACTTTTGATTTAACACTCTGTGTGTGTGTGTGTGTGTGCATTTATATAAAACATTGTGAGCTGTTAAATAAGTGGACATGTATATGTTGAAACAAACTTTGTGTTCGCATTTCCCCATCGGCTCTGTTTTTGTATCAATCGATATGACAGCCACTGGTGTAACCGTCAGTGCGAACTGTGTTAGTTTCCGGCGAACGTTTTGCGTTTCGTTTTTAGATTAATAGGTGACTGCCCTACTTAGTCTGAAAGAGATGGGGGGGGGGAGAGAGAGAGAGAGACAGACAGACAGACAGACAGACAGAGACAGTGAGAGACAGAGAGAACAAGAGAGACAGAGAAAGAGAGACAAAGAGAGAGAGACAAGACAGGACAGACAGACATGACAGAGAGAGAGGGACAGACATGCGACAGACAGTGACAGAAACAGAAATAGACAGACAGAGAACAGAGAAGAGAGAGAGGAGAAGAGACAGACAGACAGACTAAGACAACAGACAGAGACAGAGAGAGACAGAGAGAGAAGAGACAGAGAAAGAGAGACAGAGACAAAGAGAGAGGGAGACAGAGAGACACTGAGAGAGAAAGACACAGAGAGAGGGACAGACATACGGACAGACAGATGGACAGAAATGGGAACAGAGAGACAGAGGAGGAGAGGAGGATATATAGTATAGAGAAAGTAAATGTCTGAGCTAGGATACACTCAAGCTTGTTTGACAAATGACCCTTGACCCAAGTTGTCATCTTCTCTGTCACACACACACACACACACACACACACACACACACACACACACACACACACACACACACACACACACACACACACACACACACACACACACACACACACACACACACACACACACACACACAATCTTCTCTTTCCGTTTTTTTTTTATATTCATTTTATTTATTTATTTGTCAAAAAATTTTTATTTATTATTTATTATTTATTTATTTATTTATTTATTTATTTATTTATTTATTTATTTATTTATTTTTCACCAAGACTTCAGAAAGGCAAGTAGGCTAAATCAGCCTCAAGAGGAGAGACCTGGGAAATGAACCTGTCTCTCCAATTGGTTGTTTTTTTTTTTTTTTTGGGGGGGGGGGGTTGTTGTTTGTTTTTTGTTTGTTTCTTTGTTTGTTTTTTGCCTGGGCAGCCGGGTGAATGTCCTGATCCTCACGATGTTCAACTGCCGTGGGGTCTTTAACCTGCACAGGCCAGAAGGCGCACGGGTCCGACTCATTTTTTTTTTGTCCCCTTCCAAAGGACAAGACGTCCACTTCCTAGTCATCAGGATCTATACAAAGCTGCTGCAATTATTTGCTATCAGGAGTTTACTTTGTCAGGGTTATGTGTTGCCGCATTTTTATTTTGCCTGGATGCGGGTCGGACCTGTCTAGAGTGTAAGACGTTTAGGACTGAAACGCTTGCTTACGGGAGAGGAGAATGGTGATGTTTCTCCTCTGAAGTCCTCCTGTGGTTCCAGCTCCCAGCAGAATTTCTTGCCGGAAGCAGGACGCTGGTGGATAGGGTAAGGGAGTCGAAAGGGTTAAGTTTTTGTTTTCCTAGCATGAATAACGATGCTGAAGTCTGGCGGATGGGGTGCGGAGTGAAGGTTAAATTTTGTTTTCCTAGCACGAATGACGATGCAAATGCTGGCGCATGGGTGCTGGAGTCAAAGGGTTAAGTTTTTGTTTTCCTAGCATGAATGACGTTGCTGAATGCTGGCGGGATTCAAAGGGTTAAGTTTTTGTTTTCCTACATGAATGACGATGCTAAATGCTGGCGGATGGGCGGGAATCAAAGGGTTAAATTTTTGTTTTCCTAGCATGAAGACGATGCTAAATGCTGGCGGATGGGATGCGGGAGTCAAAGGGTTAAGTTTTTGTTTTCCTAGCATGAATGACGATGCTAAGCTGGCGAAATGGGGTGTCAGGGAGTCAAAGGGTTAAGTTATTTTGTTTTCGTAGCATGAATGACGATGCTAAATGCTGGCGAGGATGGAAGTTGTCCAGGAAGTTCGAACAGGGTTAAGTTTTTGTTTTCCTACATGAATGACGATGCAAATGCTGGAGGATGGGTGCTGCAGGAGTTCAAAGGTTAATATGAGTTTTGTTTTCCTAGCATGAATGACGTTGCTGAATGCTGGCGGGAGTCAAAGGGTTAAAGTTTTTGTTTTCCTAGCATGAATGACGATGCTAAATGCCGGCGGATGGGGTGCGGGAGTCAAAGGGTTAAACTATCAACTTGTCGGCCAGCGTTCTTTTGCTGTTTCAGGACCATCTGCCTTAAAGTAAACTTCCATTCTCCCTTCGTCTGTCACCCGCCCTTTCCGCGTTTTAAAGCCAATTTCAAAACCCATCTCTTTTTTTGCCGAAAATGAATTCTTTCAACTACCTCTTTCCATTGTGTGTGTGTGTGTGTGTGTGTGTGTGTGTGTGTGTGTGTTGTTTGTGTGTGTGTGTGTGTGTGTTGTGTGTGTGTGTTTGTGTGTGTTTCTGTGTTGTGTGTGTGTGTATGTGTGTTTTGTATGTGTGTGTTGTGTTTGTTGTGTGTGTGTGTAGTGTGTGTGTGTGTTGTGTGTGTGCGTGTGTGTGTGTACGTTGTGCGTGTGTTTGTTTGTTGTGTTTGTGTGTTTGTTTGCGTGTTGTTGTTTGTGTGTGTGTGTGTGTCGTGTGTGTCTGTGTGTGTTGTGTGTGTGTGTCTGTGTGTGTGTGTGTGTTTGTGTGTGTGTCTTTGGTGTTTGTTTGTGTGTTTTTCGTTCTTGTGTTTTTTGTAGTTGTTGTAGAGTGTTGGGGTGGTTGAGAGGTTTTCTGAGTGTCTTTGTGTTGTTGTGTTGTGTGTTCGTGCTTGTTCTGTGTTTGATAGTGTGTGTGTGTGTGTGCTTGTGTGTTTGTGTTGTGTGTGTGTGTGTTTGTGTGTGTGTGTGTGTGTTGTGTGTGGTGTGTGTGTGTGTGTGTGTGTGTTGTGTGTGTGTGTGTTTGTTGTGTGTGTTTGTGTGTTGTTTGTGTGTGTGTGTTTGTGTGTGTGTTGTGTGTTTGTTGTGTTGTGTGTGTGTGTGTTTGTGTGTTGTGTGTTGTGTGGTGGTGTGTGTGTGTATGTGTGTGTGTGTGTGTGTGTGTGTTGTGTGTGTGTGTGTGTGTGTGTGTCGTGTGTTGTAAGGTGGTCTGCGTTGATCGTAGGCATTGTCCTGGTGCGTGGGTGTGCTTTCATTTGACTTGTCAAGATTTGCGCCATATAAATACTGTTATCATCATCTCATCATCATCATCATCATCATTTCTACTATTATCATTATCATCATCATCATCATCATCTTTTACATATCTATACATCTATCACCATCCTCACATCATCACATCATTCTATATCATCATCATCACCATCACCATCATCATCATCATCATCGTCGTCATCGTCATCGTCGTCATCATCTCATCATCATCTCATCATCATCATCTAATTATTATTATCATTATCATTATTATTATTATCTATTATTCTTATCATATCATAATCTATCATTATTATTATTATTATTATTATTATTATTTTATTATTATTGTGTGGTGGTTGTAGTGTGTTTTGTTGTTGTTGTTATTATTATATTTCCAGTGTCTTGTATTGGCAGAAAATACTCTTTTAAACGTCCCGTTTTCAGGATTCTTATCTTTTGTTGTGTTGGTGTTGTTTCTGTTTCCGAGTTTTTGTTGTTATTGTTGTTTTGTTTTTATATTTTGTTTTATTGAGAGTTTGGCATATCTTGTAGGTCCATTTTCCAGGTCTTACTCTGATAGGGAACGATCATTTCATCAGACGGCAGATGCACATCGAAATAGCCGGCAGAATCGGCCAAGCCAAAACAGCATTCAAGAAGATGACAAGCATTCTTACCAACAAATGCCTGACAATTAACATCAGGAAGACAGTTCTTGAATGTAATACAGAACCAATACTGTTGTACGGTTGTGAGGCGTGGACAGTCAGCAAGCAAAGCCAGAACAAGATTGAGGCAGCCGAGATGTGGTTTCTAAGAAGAATGTTGAGAGTTCCATGGACAGCAAAGAAAACAAACGAGACTGTCTTGGTGGAGGCAGACACAAATAGATCACTCATAAGGAAGATAGGAAAAGACAGGCAACATTTATAGGCCATTTTATGAGGAAGGGGGATTTGGAGCACCTGGTCACAACGGGAAAGCTGGAGGGAAAGAGAGCACCGGGTAGACGCAGGGAGAAAATGTGGACGGACTTGCAGAGTGGCTGGGGACGAGGACGGTGGGGGAGATGCTAGGGGCAACGAGAGATAGACAGATGGAAGTCCATGATCGCCAACGCCATGCGGCAGGGCACCTGATGATGATGACTCTGATAGGGTAACATATTTCCAATGCTTGTGCTGGCAGAAAGGATTCTTTTAAAAGTCCCGTTACCGGACTCATATGTCATTTTTTTCTTGTTATTTTGCTTTTGTTGAGAGTTCGTTTTCTTTTTTAATATTTGTATTTTGTTTTATTGAAAGTTTTCAGTGTATTGTTGGTTACTGAACGTGTGATGTGTGCTTGTGTTGAGGTGCTGGGGTGTTTCTCACAAAAGATTGCGAGGTTTCAAATTTGAGCTGTTGAATTACAATCTAATTGAGGAGAGAGAGAGAGAGAGAGAGAGAGAGAGAGAGAGAGAGAGAAGAGAGAGAGAGAGAGAGCAGAAAAGACAGGAGAAAGACAGAGAAAAAGACAGAGAGACAAAGAACAGAGTCAGAGAGACAGAGACAGCACAGGAGACAGAGACAGAGACAGAAAGAGTCGACAAGATTACATAATACATATATAGAGACAGACAGACAGACAGAGACAGAAAGAGTCTGACATATATACATATATAGAGACAGATAGACAGACAGAGACAGAAAGAGTCTGACATATAAACATATATAGAGAGACAGACAGACAGAGACAGAAAGAGTCTGACATATATACATATATAGACAGACAGACAGACAGACAGACAGAAAGAGTCTGACATATATACATATATAGAGAGAGACAGACAGACAGACAGACAGAAAGAGTCTGACATATATACATATATATATAGAGACAGACAGACAGACAGACAGAAAGAGTCTGACATATATACATATATAGAGAGACAGACAGACAGACAGAGACAGAAAGAGTCTGACATATATACATATATAGAGAGACAGACAGACAGACAGACAGACAGACAGAGACAGAAAGAGTCTGACATATATACATATATAGAGAGACAGACAGACAGACAGACAGAGACAGAAAGAATCTGACATATATACATATATATAGAGAGAGAGACAGACAGAGACAGAAAGAGTCTGACATATATACATATATAGAGAGAGACAGACAGACAGAGACAGAAAGAGTCTGACATATATACATATATAGAGACAGACAGACAGACAGAGACAGAAAGAGTCTGACATATATACATATATAGAGAGAGACAGACAGACAGAGACAGAAAGAGTCTGACATATATACATATATAGAGACAGACAGACAGACAGAGACAGAAAGAGTCTGACATATATACATATATAGAGACAGACAGACAGACAGACAGAAAGAGTCTGACATATATACATATATAGAGAGACAGACAGACAGACAGACAGAGACAGAAAGAGTCTGACATATATACATATATAGAGAGAGACAGACAGACAGACAGACAGAAAGAGTCTGACATATATACATATATAGAGAGACAGACAGACAGACAGACAGAGACAGAAAGAGTCTGACATATATACATATATAGAGAGACAGACAGACAGACAGACAGACAGACAGAGACAGAAAGAGTCTGACATATATACATATATAGAGAGACAGACAGACAGACAGACAGAGACAGAAAGAGTCTGACATATATACATATATATAGAGAGAGAGACAGACAGACAGACAGAAAGAGTCTGACATATATACATATATAGAGAGAGACGAGACAGACAGACAGACAGAAAGAGTCTGACATATATACATATATATATAGAGACAGACAGACAGACAGACAGACAGAGACAGAAAGAGTCTGACATATATACATATATAGAGAGACAGACAGACAGACAGAGACAGAAAGAGTCTGACATATATACATATATAGAGAGACAGACAGACAGACAGACAGACAGAGACAGAAAGAGTCTGACATATATACATATATAGAGAGACAGACAGACAGACAGACAGAGACAGAAAGAATCTGACATATATACATATATATAGAGAGAGAGACAGACAGAGACAGAAAGAGTCTGACATATATACATATATAGAGAGAGACAGACAGACAGAGACAGAAAGAGTCTGACATATATACATATATAGAGACAGACAGACAGACAGAGACAGAAAGAGTCTGACATATATACATATATAGAGAGAGACAGACAGACAGACAGACAGAAAGAGTCTGACATATATACATATATAGAGACAGACAGACAGACAGAGACAGAAAGAGTCTGACATATATACATATATAGAGAGAGACAGACAGACAGACAGACAGAAAGAGTCTGACATATATACATATATAGAGAGACAGACAGACAGACAGACAGAGACAGAAAGAGTCTGACATATATACATATATAGAGAGACAGACAGACAGACAGACAGACAGACAGAGACAGAAAGAGTCTGACATATATACATATATAGAGAGACAGACAGACAGACAGACAGAGACAGAAAGAGTCTGACATATATACATATATAGAGAGAGAGACAGACAGACAGAGACAGAAAGAGTCTGACATATATACATATATATAGAGAGAGAGACAGACAGACAGACAGAAAGAGTCTGACATATATACATATATATAGAGAGACAGACAGACAGACAGACAGAAAGAGTCTGACATATATACATATAGAGAGAGAGACAGACAGACAGACAGACAGACAGACAGAAAGAGTCTGACATATATACATATAGAGAGAGAGACAGACAGACAGACAGACAGAAAGAGTCTGACATATATACATATATAGAGACAGACAGACAGACAGACAGACAGAAAGAGTCTGACATATATACATATATAGAGAGAGACAGACAGACAGAGACAGAAAGAGTCTGACATATATACATATATAGAGAGACAGACAGACAGACAGACAGACAGAGACAGAAAGAGTCTGACATATATACATATATAGAGAGAGACAGACAGACAGACAGACAGACAGACAGAGACAGAAAGAGTCTGACATATATACATATATAGAGAGACAGACAGACAGACAGACAGACAGACAGACAGAGACAGAAAGAGTCTGACATATATACATATATAGAGAGAGACAGACAGACAGACAGACAGACAGACAGAGACAGAAAGAGTCTGACATATATATATGGAGAGAGATAGACAGACAGAGACAGAAAGAGTCTGACATATATACATATATAGAGAGAGACAGACAGACAGACAGACAGACAGACAGAAAGAGTCTGACATATATACATATATAGAGAGAGACAGACAGACAGAGACAGAAAGAGTCTGACATATATACATATATAGAGAGAGACAGACAGACAGACAGACAGAAAGAGTCTGACATATATACATATATAGAGAGACAGACAGACAGACAGACAGACAGACAGACAGAAAGAGTCTGACATATATACATATATAGAGAGAGACAGACAGAGACAGAAAGAGTCTGATATATATACATATATAGAGAGACAGACAGACAGACAGACAGACAGACAGACAGAAAGAGTCTGATATATATACATATATAGAGAGAGACAGACAGACAGAGACAGAAAGAGTCTGACATTTATATATATATAGAGAGAGAGACAGACAGACAGACAGACAGACAGAGAAGTATAGAGATATATAAACAAAGGGAAATAGAGAGATGGGTGGGGGGAAGAGAGAGACAGACAGACAGACACAGACACAGAGAGAGACAGAGAGACAAACAGACAGACACAGATAGACACAGACACAGAGAGAGACAGAGACAGAGTGAAGACAGAGGCACATGGAGATACAGAGAGACAGACACACACAAACTAATTCTCAGTCGACCCCATCTCAGTATAAAAAAGACTCCAATAACGACGATCTTAAATGACCTTTTCTGTTGACGACCACCCGCTGGCCACTGTGAAACGCCCTTTATGCTTTAATGTTCAATTTACAGCAAAATACATGAAGCGCAATTTCTTTGCTCTTAGGTGGATCAATAATAATTGTATGGATGTTGCTTCGAGGCAGTAACAACCTTAATACTCTGGGGAAAAAAAAAGGACACTTTCGTTGGAAATTATGTGTGCATTCACCAAAATAGTCTAAACTGAGTAATTGATAAGTATGAGTTGAAACATTTTTTTTTGACAATCCACTTTTTTTTTCTAGTATCAATCAATATGAATTCTACAAATATTGCTGAGAGCATAGAATTACGCACGGGTCTATGGAATTTATTATGGTAATTTTGAATCATTTTTCTATTCCGTGGCATCTGCGATATTGGTGCATATAGTGTATTCTGTGTGTGATGATGCCATTTTTGGGAAACTCGAAATTGAAAATGGTAACATGAACTGCGTTATTAAACATTTTGTTGTATTTGTTGTTGTTGTTGTTGTTACTGTTGTTGTTGTTGTTTTTGTTGTGAAGCTGTTGCTGTTGTTGCTGTTGTTGTTGTTGCTGTTGTTGTTTTTGTTGTGAAGCTGTTGTTGTTGTTGCTGTTGTTGTTGCTGCTGTTGTTGTTGTGAAGCTGTTGTTGTAGTTGCTGTTGTTGTTGTTGTTTTTGTTGTGAAGCTGTTGTTTGTTGTTGCTTGTTGTTTGTTTGTTGTTTGTTGTTGTGAAGTGTTGTTTGTTGTGACTGTTTGTTTTGTTGTGTTGTTTTTGTTGTGAAGCTGTTGTTGTTGTTGCTGTTGTTGTTGTTGTTTTTGTTGTGAAGCTGTTGTTGTTGTTGCTGTTGTTGTTGTTGTTTTTGTTGTGAAGCTGTTGTTGTTGTTGCTGTTGTTGTTGCTGCTGTTGTTGTTGCTTGTTTGTTGTTGTTGCTGTTGTTGTTGCTGCTGTTGTTGTTGTTGTTTTTGTTGTGAAGCTGTTGTTGTTGTTGCTGTTGTTGTTGTTGTTTTTGTTGTGAAGCTGTTGTTGTTGTTGCTGTTGTTGTTGTTGTTTTTGTTGTGAAGCTGTTGTTGTTGTTGCTGTGTTGTTGTTGTTTTGTTTGAGCTGTTGTTGTTGTTGCTGTTGTTGTTGCTGCTGTTGTTGTTGCTGTTGTTGTTATTGTTGCTTTGTGTTGTTGTTCGTTCTTCTTCTTCTTCTTCTTCTTCTTCTTCTGCTTCTTCTTCTTCTTCTTCTTCTTCTTCTTCTTCTTCTTCTTCTTCTTCTTCTTCTTCTTCTTCTTCTTCTTCTTCTTCTTCTGTCTCGTCGTCGTCGTCGTCGTCGTCGTCGTCGTCGTCGTCGTCGTCGTCGTTTCTTCTTCTTCTTGCTGTGGTTCTTGTTGTTGCTGTTGTTGTTGTTGTTGTTGTTGTTGCTGTTGTTGTTGCTGTTGTTGTTGTTGTTGTTGTTCTTCTTCTTCTTCTTCTTCTTCTTCTTTTTTTTTTTCTGTTAATGCATGGAATGAAAGGGATTCTGCCTCTGTTAGAAAGCAGGGATCCATTCATCTGCAGTCTTGAATTTGGAACTTGTTCAAGATGATGCTACTAATAAAAATAAAATAACAATAATGATAATAATATTAATAATGATGGTGACAATAATAACAATAATGCTAATAATAATAATAATGATGATGATGATGATGATGATGATGATAATGATGATGATAATAACAATAATAACAATAATGATAATAAAATAATAATAATATAATGATGATGATCATGATCATGATGATCATGATAACAACAACAACAGCAACAACAACAATAATAATAATGAGACTATTATAATTATCATTATTATTATCATTAGAATATTATTATCATCATCATCGTCATCATCATCATTATTATTATCATTATTATTGTTGTTATTATTATTATTATCATTATTATTATTATTATTATATCATTATTATTGTTATTATTATTGTTATTATTGTTATTATTATTGTTGTTGTTGTTGTTGTTGTTATTGTTTTTGCAGGCTGGGATTGAACTCGAGACATGAGATCTTGAGTCCACGGCTCTGTTACAGGAGAGTAAGCTGGTCTGTTAGAGCACAAATGCATAAAACGACAAGGAGATACCAAAGTCCTCTCACTTCATGATTTCTCTCACACAGTTCCAGACATATTGCCATTCCATCAATAATGGATTTGCACTACACCTCAGACTTCATACCCAAAATCCAACCATAGTTCCAGAATCTCTCTCTCTCTCAGACTTCATGCCAAAAAATACAATAATTTCAATACTTCTCTAGAAATGTTCTTGCCAAAGATCCTGCCCTTTCAGAAATACTCCAACACAGTTTCAAACTTTGTTTTCCCAAAAATCATTTCAGAATCTTTCCTGCACAATTTCAGATTTATGCTGAAACTCCAACAGTTCTTGAATTTCTTTCAACTACTTACAGACTTCATGCCTAAATCAAAGTAATTCCAGAAGCTCTCTTATACTGTTTCAGACTCCATCATAAAATCCACAAATTTTAAACTTTCTCTCACTCGAATTCAGACTTCATGCCACACACAAAATCAAGCAATTCCTGAATCTGTTTCACACCAGTTTGCGCTTCATTGCCAAAGACCCACTTATTCCAAGATCACTTTTATAAAACACACTTCCAGGAGTCATGCCGAATCAAACCACTAAACTAAATCCACCAAAAATAGCAACGCCAAGACCCACTTATTCCAAGATCACTTTTATAAAACAACTTCCAGGATTTATGACAAATCAAACCACTAAACCAAATCCACCCACAAAAAAAACAAAAAAACAATGCCAAGACCCATTTATTCCAAGATCACTTTTATAAAACGCACTTCCAGGATTCCATGCCAAATCAAACCCACTGAATCAAATCCACCAAAAATAGCGATGCCAAGACCCACTTATTCCAAGATCACGTTTATAAAACGCACTTCCAGGATTTATGACAACTCAAATCACTAAACCAAATCAACCCCCCCCCCCCAAAAAAAAAAAAAAAATCCCAAAACCAGCTCCTTTAAACACCACCAAAAACCAAGCCCGTTGAAAGCCAAAGAGGTGGAATTATTGAACAGAGAGGGGGGGGGGGAGAAGTGGGGAGGGGAAGGGGGGTCCGTTTGGTACAGTAGCCAGCCAGCCAGCATTCCAAACCCCTGATTGGCTCTGAGCGCTAGAACACTGAGGCCGCACCCCACCAAACCAACCGCACAGAAGAAGAAGCATCATCATCATCTCTTTCCATTTGCCTCCGCCTTCTCCTCCACTACTACCACCTCCTCCTCCTCCTCCTCCTCTTCTCCTCCTCTTGCCAAACCTAGCTTCCTCTCTCCCCCTCTATCCAAACCTAGCTACCCCTCCCCCTTCTCACCCCTCACACCCACACACACCCACACACACTAACTCCAGAGAGCTACAACGGGAATGGTCGTCCAAGCTCATCATGCATAATTTGAGCAGCGAGGGAGAATTCGATTAACCGGAACCCAATGCACGGTCTCGACCGCAGGGCCGACTCCGCCGAGGGACCGCTCAGTTCGTGTCGTCTTCCCCTAGCCAGGCTTTTTTTAAGCTTGCTGACCTGGTCCCCTCGCCTCTCATCAAACCTAATTCGTTTTTCTCGATTGGTTTTCGCCCTAACAAGCCTCTCTCTCTCTCCCCCCTCCTCTCTCCCTCCCCCGCTCCCCTCTCTCCCCCCTCCCCCCCCCCCCTCCCCCCTCCCCACAGTGTCCATGCTCTTGCCTTACCCCGAGCGGAAAAGCGTATTAAAAGAGAGTGAGATCCTGATATGGGATTGGGGTAACGCGGCGGTACG
>JAPXFY010000012.1:90451219-90461219 GCA_030674185.1 Monoplex corrugatus | reverse complement strand
CTCATATATAAATGTAGATAAATAGTTTGTACGTTTAACTCTTTGTTTTTTGTTTGTTTGTTTGTTTGTTTTTGTTTCGGTTTTGTTTGTTTGTTTGTTTGTTTGTTTGTTTGTTTGTTTGTTTGTTTGATTGCTTGTTTGTTTGAAGGAAGCAGCAGAAAAAAAAAGAATCAGAACGCGTATTTAATACAACAAGACAAGACAGGCGCAAATTTTCGACCAACTGGCCTTTGTCAAGCGTAAGATCACAAACAAACAAACACCAGATACAAAAAATGTGATCTTACGCTTGACAAAGGCCAGTTAGCCGAAAAATTGCGCCTGTCTTGTCTGGTTGTATTAAATACGCGTTCTGTTTCTTTTTTCGTGTTTTTGTTTTGTTTTGTTTTGTTTTGTTTTGGTTTGTTTTGGTTTGGTTTGGTTTGGTTTGTTTTGGTTTGGTTTGTTTTGGTTTGGTTTGTTTTGTTTGGTTTGTTTTGTTTGGGTTTGTTTGGGTTTGGTTTGATTTGGTTTGGTTTGGTTTGTTTTGGTTTGGTTTGGTTTGGTTTGGTTTGGTTTGGTTTGGTTTGGTTTGGTTTGGTTTGTTTTGGTTTGGTTTGTTTTGGTTTGGTTTGATTTGTTTTGGTTTGGTTTGGTTTGGTTTGGTTTGGTTTGGTTTGGTTTGGTGTGGTTTGGTTTGGTTTGTTTTGGTTTGGTTGGTTTGGTTTGTTTTGGTTTGGTTTTGTTTGGTTTGTTTTGTTTTGTTTGTTTGGTTTGGTTTGGTTTGGTTTGGTTTGGTTTGGTTTGGTTTGGTTTGATTTGGTTTGATTTTCTGCTTCCTGTTTGCTTGAACGCGGACAGTCACACTTGTTTTGCTTGAAGGAAGATTCTAATCATGGTTTGACTATCATGTTGTTCTTTTTCCGCTGAGGAAAATTTTTAAAAAAGAAATACATTCTATACTACAAAAAAGCAGGGAGAGATGGAGGGGAAAGAGTAAATTAAAAAGAAACACACAAGACATCGCTGACAAGTGATACAATGGCATTGTCAATACAACGCAAACATACCTTTCCATACACAAAATGCCCGATCGATTTTATGCGACGGAAGTAGGCTCCGGCTCAAGGTGTTATGGGATTGCCAGTCAACCAGCGTCATCATTCGCTGAGGTCATCGTGAGGTCACAACGCGTTCACCACGAGGTCACTGTGACCCCGTCACAACAAACACAGTGATAACACTTTTGTTTGAATCCTTCACGCATAACACAACATACTGATTATTATCACACCGCGAAAAACGATCTCTCTGTCGTAAAATCACAAACATCAACAAGCCTTTACTCATAAGAGGTTATATTTTTTTTGTTTTGTTTTTTTGTATTAGCTGAACTATGTAGGTATCTAGGCCATGCGATCAGAAACACCAAAACAGATCTGATATCAACGGTCCTGCAGGGGAAAGTTGAGGCGAGGAGAAGAAAGGGACGACCGCACACCTCCTGTTTCAACAACATCGCTGATGTCTGTGGTCTGGGGATCCAGGAGGTCGCCCACAGATGTCTCAATCGTGTGACCTGGAGAAGACTTTGTGACGTCGAGCGTGGCTCCTACCGCCGATCCCGACGAAGGAGAGAGGTGAGGTGAGGTGTGTTAGTGTTGATCAAGTGACAACATACCATCGTATATTGAAATATCCTTAGGTTTTCTTTCGATTTACGAAATGCATTGGGGATATTATTGAACCTCATTGCATATTCTTCCTCGAACTTCATTCTATCCAGAATTATCGATTCTTCACTCTTGCTGACTGATCTGTGATCATGCAAAGTCGAGTCACATTGTCGATATGTCCAGCATGGTAAATGGAAAAATTAATATAACCAATCTCTACAATATGTTTCAACGTAAAATGATTATTACGCTGCTGATCTGTATTCTGTGATATTTGTACGAATCTTTAACAGTTTCTCTCTCAACTAAGTAACATAACTCTTGAGAGTCACGGAGTTATCTTCCATGTAGAATGTCTCAAACCCAACACAGTTTGCGCTACCCATTCAGCTAGCATAGACGCAGCCACAAAGCATGACGTGGTAAGCTCAGAACATTCTCGTTGACTCCTTCGATTTCTCCGTACATGATGGTCCCTTCTTGATCACAAGTATCACTTTCTTTTCGAGGAGAAAAGTGGAATATATGCTGGATCTTAAGCGTATTTGCGCGCTTAACCTAAGTTTACTCGAGTTCGTTTTCGACCGTTTTACACCTGTTCACTGGTCGGCGACATCATTCTTGATGGTAGCCGCTGATGCATGCCCCGTCAGCTGTCTCCATCCCCTTCTGTCTACAGTCCTTCTGTAGATTTCATCTTTCGGCAACTTTGTCCACTTGGCTATGTTCTCTACAAAGGAAATCGGCGGTCTTCCTTGTCGTCTCTTGCCCTCCGTTTTGTCATGGGCCATGATTACATGGCAGCTCTGATGTCTTATAGCATGTCCAAAGTATTTCATTTTCATTTTCCTAACCAGGCCTTAAAGTTCAGGTTTCTTTGTTCTGTTCTTCCAGAATGCTTTGGTTTGGTCGTCTTTAAGTTCAGTTTGTACTTAGGAGTCTTCTGTAGAACCACATCTCTGCACTTTTGATTCTGTTTTCATCTGCAGCTTCAAGAGTCCATCCTTCACTTCCATATAACACAACAGGCCAATACACACACAGTTCTTCAACCGTACCACTCATAAAACGTCCGTTTTTTATGTTCATTTTCCAAGAAATTTGTTTTCAAACCGTTTTGTTGTTCTCTGAACGTTCCTGTTCCAAGGAATTCGTTCTTAACGTTCTTGTTGTTTTCAAAATATTCCTGTTCCAGGGAATTCGTTCTCAACCGTTCCTGTTGTTTCCTGAAGTTCCTGTTTTAAGGAATTCGTTCTCAACCGTTCCTGTTGTTTCATGAACTTTCCTGTTCCAAGGAAGTCGTTCTCATCCGTTCCTGCTGTTTCCTGAAATTCGCTGTTCTAAGAAATTCGTTACCAACCGTTCCTGTTGTTCTCTGACTGTTCCTGTACTAACGAATTCGTTTTTAACCTGTTCCTGTTTTAAAAATTTCCTTTTCGATACCAGCCAGTCGTGTTCTTACGGCGTACGGATGACACACAATCCGGACGACAGGTCGCATAGTTCTTCGTGTACGTAGCGTTTTGAAAAAAAAATCCCGGCAGTAGGTCAAAGCGCTTTCACGTTTTATAAGCAGAACAGACGTTTTCAAACTCCGGAGGGGTCTTTTCACAATACTACTGTATCACAATACAGTTGTAGCCAGTCCCCCAAAAAAATAATAAGAAAAAGAAAAACAAAACAAAAAAAGAAACCGTTGACACAAAAAGCAAGAGACGGACTGTAGAGAGAGAAAGCAGCTCACCAACCTCAGTGTGTGTGTGTGTATGTGTGTGTGTGTGAGTGTGTCTGTGTCGTCCTTACCAGACGAAGAGTTGGGGGCCAACTGCCGTCTGAGATGCCAGTTGGAGGAAGGTGCTGATACCCTGAACAAACTCCGTCCGCCGCTCTGGCCAGTAAAATATGAGACTTTTATTTGAATTTCTCTCCCTGTGTACTCTTGCCGGCCCTGAGAAAATAAAGCAGAGGCAAGCGGGTATATTTACACGAACACTCCAACTATTGATTATACAATCAACTGCTCTGGCCGAGGCACCAATAGCTAGACAGGAATTTTTTTTGGAGAAGGGGGTGTGTTGTGTGTGTGTACGTGTGTGTGTGTGTGTGGAGGGGGGGGTCATGTGTGTGTGTGTGTGTGTATGTGTGTGTGAGAGTGTGAGAGAGAGAGAGAGTGTGTGTGTGTATGAGTGTGTGTGTTTTGTGTGTGTGTGTGTGTGTGTGTGTGTGTGTGTGTGTGTGTGTGTGTGTGTGTGTGTGTGTGTGTGTGTGTGGTACAGAGAGAGAGGGAGAGAGAGAGTGTGTGTGTGTACGTTAGTTTTGTGTGTTTGTGTGTGTGTGTGTGAGGGACAAAGAGAGAGAGAGAGAATGTGTGTGTGTGTATCTGTCTGTCTGTGTGTGTGTGTGTCTGTGTGTGTCTGTGTGTCTGTGTGTTTGTGGAGGAAGATCGAGAAGAAAAAAAAAGTTGGGGGTGGCCTTATGGAAAGAGGAGCTAGATAGCAAGAGAGAAAGAGAGACACAGAGAGGGGTGGGGGAGTGGGGGTGCAAGAAGGAGGAGAAGGAGGAGTAGCAGTAGGAGAAGGGGGGGGGGGGCGATACAGGCTCTGGATTGTGGGCTCAAGGTAAAGACTGACAGCCTTGGAGCAAACTCTCAAACAGGGCACGCGCGTGCTCGCATGACAAAATCAACCTTCAAACGTTCGGATGAGGATGGAGGAAAAAAGGTGGGTGGATAGGTCGGTGGGTGGGTGGTGGACAGATCATGGAAGAAAGAGGAGGGAGGGAGGGTTGGATCGGGGGTGTGGGGGTGTGGGGGGTGTGGGGGAATGGGGGTGCAGTCTGCCCAATAAACGGAAAGGCTGCGGATCGTGCTGATTCCAGAAAGCCAACGCAGCGCTGGCATGGCAGCCAGTAAGAGATGCTTCCTCCCGAGTCACGTACAGAGCAGACCTCATCCCCCAATTTCTGTGTGACCCTCCCGTCTACCCCCACCCCCCTCTCTTTAACCCTTTGACTTTCCTGCATCCTATCCACCAACTTGCTAAAACTTAACCCTTTTGACTCTCCCGCATCCTATCCACAAATTTGCTAAAATCTTAACCCTTTGACTCCCGCACCCTATCCACCAATTTGCTAAAACTTAACCCTTTGACTCTCCTGCGCCCTATCCACCAACTTGCTGAAAACTTAACCCTTTGACTCTCCCGCATCCTATCCACAAACTGCTAGAAACTTAGCCCTTTGACTCCAGTATCCTATTCACCAACTACTGAAAACTTAACCCTTTGATTCTCCCGCATCCTATCCACAAACTTGCTAAATACTTAACCCTTTGACTCCAGCACTCTATCCATCAACTGCTAAAAACTTAACACTTTCACTCCCGCACCCTATCCACCAGCTTGGTAAAACTTAACTCTTTGACTCCCGCACCCTATCCACCAACTTACTGAAACTTAACCTTTTGACTCCCGCACTCTATCCACCAACTTGCTAAAACTTAACTCTTTGACTCCAGTATCCTATCCACCAACTTGTTGAAACTTAACCCTTTGACTCCCGCCTGCACCCTATCCATCAACTTACTAAAATTTAACCTTTTGTCTCCCTCGCACCCTATCCACCAACTTGCTAAAACTTAACCCTTTGACTCCAGTATCCTATCCACCAACTTGCTGAAACTTAACCCTTTGACCCCCGTACCCTGTCCACCAACTGCTAAAACTTAACCCTTTGATTCACACACCCTATCCACCAACTTGCTGAAACTTAACCCTTTGACCCCCGTACCCTGTCCACCAACTGCTAAAACTTAACCCTTTGATTCACACACCCTATCCACCAACTTGCTGAAACTTAACCCTTTGACCCCCGTACCCTGTCCACCAACTGCTAAAACTTAACCCTTTAATTCACACACCCTATCCACCAACTTGCTAAAAATCTAACCCTTTGACTCTCCCGCACCCTATCCACCAACTAGCTAAACCTTAACCCTTTGACTACCGCACCCTATCTACCAACTTGCTAAAACTTGACCCTTTGACTCCCAGACCCTATCCACAGGCTTCCTGCAGGAAGCCGGTGGATAGGGTGAGGGAGTCAAAGGGTCAAGCTTTTGCTTTCCTAGCATATTTGACAACGCAGGATGCCGGTGGACAGGGTGCGGGAGTCAAAGGGTTAAGCTTTAGCTGTTGGTGGATAGGATGAGGGAGTAAAGAGTTAAGTTTTTTTTTAACCCTTTGGCTCTCACACACTATCCACCAGCTGCTAGAGTATAATCCTTTGATTCCCGACCCTGTCAACCAACTTGCTAAAACTTAACCCTTTGACTCTCCCGCACCCTATCCACCAACTGCTGAAACTTGACCCTTTAACTCCCACACCATATCCACCAGCTGCTCAAATATAAACCCTTTGATTCCCGCCTGCACCCCATCCACCAACTTGCTAAAACTTAACCCTTTGACTCTCCCGCATCCTATCCACAAACTTGCTAAAAACTTAACCCTTTGACTCCCTACCCTGCTGGAAGCTGGTGGATAGGGTGCGGGAGCCAAAGGGTTAAGTTTTTGCTTTGCTAGCATAGTTGACAATACAGGATGCTGGTGGACAGGGTGCGGGAGACAAACAGTTAACCATCCATACACTTCCGTCGCCCACTGTCCCAGCCGTTATCATCGTCCCAGGTTTTTTTAAACCATATAAATTGCCCTGCCTTTCTCTGGCGAAGCCTCACAACCTCGCTGTCAATGCGTACGTTCTAACATTTGGGAGTTCCCCCAGATGATGTGTCCACGCTGTGAAGTATATATGCGGAGACCCGGCTGATTTTGGCTCTTAAATATTAACCCTTTGACTCCTCGCACCCTGTCCACCAGCATCCCGCATTGTCAGCAACGCTAGCAGGAAGCTGACAGATAGGATGAGGGAGTCAAAGGGTTAGATGTTTTGCTGTTGGTGGATGGGGTGTGGGAGTAAAGGGTTAATTTTTTTAAATTTTTGCTGTTGGTGGATAGGATGAGGGAGTCAAAGGGTTAGATGTTTTGCAGTTGGTGGATAGGATGTGGGAGTAAAGGGTTAAGTTTTTTTAACCTTTTGACTCTCACACCCTATCAACCAACTGCTAAAACTTAACCCTTTGACTCCCGAACCCTATCTACCAACTTGCTGAAACTTAACCCTTTGACCTCCGTGCCCTAAACACCAACTGCTAAAATTTTACCCTTTGACTCCCTCACCCAATCCACCAGCTTCCTGCAGGAAGCAGGTGGATAGAGTGAGGGAGCCACAGGGTTAAGGTTTTGCTTTCCTAGCATGGTTGACTATGCAGGAAGCTGGTGGATAGGGTGCGGGAGTCACAGGGTTAAGTTTTTGCTTTGCAAGCATAGTTGACAACGCAGGATGCCGGTGGACAGGGTGCGGGAATCAAAGGGTTAACCATCCAAACACTTCCGTCGCCCACTGTCCCAGCCGTTATCATCGTCCCAGGTTTTTTTAAACCATATAAATTGCCCTGCCTTTCTCTGGCGAAGCCTCACAACCTCGCTGTCAATGCGTACGTTCTAACATTTGGGAGTTCCCCCAGATGATGTGTCCACGCTGTGAAGTATATATGCGGAGACCCGGCTGATTTTGGCTCTTAAATATTAACCCTTTGACTCCCCGCACCCTGTCCACCAGCATCCCGCATTGTCAATAATGCTAGCAAAACAAAACAAAAAATCTTAACCCTTTGATTCCATCACCCTCTCTACCAGGAAGCCTGGTCGGTTGGTTGTCTGTTTCTTTTTTCTTTTTTTTTTCTTTTTTATTTGTTTGTTTTTTGTTTTGTTTTTTTAGTTCAGGTATACTTTCAAAATACAGCAGTGCAATTTATGATTAATTTCCTACACGAAACTTTTTCTTCGCCTACTTGCTATTACATCAGGTCTCCCTTACTTTATGAATATTCACAATGTGCGCTTCATTTCTTTTAACCTATTTGAATCATTTAGTCAATGAATAGTATATTTCACACACACACACACACACACACACACACACACACACACACACACACACACACACACACACACAAACAAACAAACAAACACACGCGTGCGCTCACTTACACACACGTACATACACATAAACAACGAACACACACACACATACATACATTTACACACACACAAACACACACACACACACACACACACACACACACACACACACTCACACACCATTCACAAACACACACATACACACACACATACACACACACACAGACACATACACACACACACTCACACACACACACACATACACACACACACACGCACGCATGCACGCACACACATAAATTCCCAATCCAGTTTTGATCTAGTTTGCCTACAATGATGGGACAAATCAGAAATATGCACCTTTATTTGTTAACACATTTCAACTAAGATATATCGCAATTTCCCAAAAAACAAAAACGGAAAGTATGTTCGCATTCATATTCATATTCATATTCATATTCATATTCATATTCATATTATTTCTTTTATCACAGAGGATTTACCATGTCAAACTCAGGCTGCTCTCTCTTCTTTAAGAGCACGCCGCCGCATTGCAGCGCCACTTTTTTAACCAAGACTTCAGAAAGGCAAGAAGGATAACTGGTCTTCAAGGGGTGGGACCTGGGAAAACAATCTATCTCTCCAATGTTTTTACCAGGGCAGCTGGGAAATGTCCTGCTCTTCACGATTTTCAAGCGCCATGGGATCTTCAGCGTGCGCAAGCCAGAAGGCACACGGTTCCGACACGTTTTTCGTCCGAAGGGCTACATGTCATGATATCAAATGACTATGATGATAGTTTAACTGTACCATTTTACGAAAGGCAGTGCCATACATATGTTGATAAATCATCTGAAGTCTCTATATTGATTCACTATAGCAACTTTTATCCATAAATTTTGATCAGTTAGCCAATAAGCTATAATTGTATTTTTGTCACAGATATAATTTATGTTTGCATTGCGTGTCATTAAAGTATAAGCAATACATATCTACAAAAAAAGTGTGTGTGTGTGGGGGGGGGAACACGCTTGTTTTAGCTCTGATCGTATATGCATTGTATTACTTTTTCAACTACTTCCGTCCTTGGGGGTGTCAGGAGCTCTTTCAGTATGAATAGTATCCCCATCATCATCATCAGGTGCCCTGTCGCATGGCGTTGGCAATCTGTCTCTATCTCTTGTTGCCCTAGCATCTCTCCCACCCCCCTCGTCCCCAGCCACTCTGCAAGTCCGTCCAGCATTTTCTCCCTGGGTCAATCCGGTGCTCTCTTTCCCTCCAGCTTTCCCGTTGTGACCAGGTGCTCCAAATCCCCGTCCTCATAAAATGGCCTATAAATGTTGCCTGTCTTTTCCTAATCTTCCTTATGAGTGATCTACTTGTGTCTGCCTCCATCAAGACTGTCTCGTATGTTTTCTTTGCTGTCCATGGAACTCTCAACATTCTTCTTAGAAACCACATCTCGGCTGCCTCAATCTTGTTCTGGCTTTGTTTGCCAACTGTCCACGCCTCACATCCGTACAACAGTATCGGTTCTATATAACATTCAGGAACTCTCTTCCTGGTGTTGATTGACAGGCATTTGTATAGTATCCCCACCTTCTGGAAATTCTGTGCTAGATATTTCCTCTTTTCTGTCACTCTCTTTGTTTCTGCCTTGTTCCTTTGCTTTTTGTCATTTCTTCCTATCATTTTCTGCCTTAATGGTCCATTCACCTGTATGTGTTTGATAAAAGTCTTTTGTATTTTCTCTTAGGATTGATAATTGGGTACATGTATTAAGTGCACTTTTTGGGCTCTTGGAAAATGTGATATGCGGAAGCTATTTTTCAAAGAAATTTAGGCCTGTTTTTATATATGTGTTGGTGTCCTTGGTTATGTTTAAAATTGTATTCAGATATGTTTTTAAATCCCCTGTGTGATAAGATGGGCGGTGTGGTCAACGCCAGGGGCATCTCCTAAGATTATGTGCGTGGATGCATTGATATGTGCACTTAATTTTCTTCTCCTCTTTCTATTTTCTTTCCTGTCGAAGTATTATGTGTTTTGAAATGGCTATAGATAGCCCTGATATGACTCTACGCAGTCGGCTGGGCTTTAATAAAATGACATTGACAATAACAATAGCTTGCCTACTTACTTGGATACGTCCTCACTCATTTCTTACTGACTGACTTAACGTATTTACTGACTGACTTACTTACTTACTGACTGGCTTACTGACTTATTGACTTACTGACTGACTTACTGACTGACTTACTGACTGACTTACTGACTGACTTACTGACTGACTTATTGACTTAC
>JAPXFY010000012.1:90428719-90431219 GCA_030674185.1 Monoplex corrugatus | reverse complement strand
GTTAAGTTTTGCTTTGCTAGCCTGGTTGCAACCATACAGAATGCTGGTGGATAGGGTGAGGGATTCAAAGGGGTTAAGTTTTTGCTTTGCTAGCATGGTTAGCAATACAGAATGCTGGTGGATAGGGTGAAGGAATCAAAGGGGTTAAGTTTTTGCTTTGCCAACCTGGTTGACAATACATAATGCTGGTGGATAGGGTGAGGGAATCAAAGGGGTTAAATGTTTACTTGGCTAGCATGGTTGACAATTCAGAATGCTGGTGGATAGGGTGAGGGAATCAAAGGGTTTAAATGTTTGCTTTGATAGCATGGTTGACAATATAGAATGCTGGTGGATAGGGTGAGGGAATCAAAGGGGTTAAATGTTTGCTTTGCTAGCATGGTTGACAATATAGAATGCTGGTGGATAGGGTGAGGGAATCAAAGGGGTTAAATGTTTACTTGGCTAGCATGGTTGACAATACAGAATGCTGGTGGACAGGATGAGGGAATCAAAGGTTTAAACAAAGTAAAATGATCAAATAGAAATCGAGACAAATTTCAACATGGCTGCGGCTCCACTTGCGCTAATCTTAATTCGACACAAACAGACTAAAGAGAACTTTTTTATATATTTCTTTTTAGGATCATCGCACTCAGGGAGGTTACCCTTGTGCTCACCTTTTTTTTTTACGTCCCATTTTCAACGCCACCTTAATGGCCACAAAAGCTGACACAGTTTTTATAATGCGATGATGATGATGTCGATGAGGATGATAATCATGATGCTATGGAGTTTCATGTAGGATTGAGACTGCGTGACAGGACTATACTCTACGTTTACTATCATAATAATATATCCTGGCGTCAACCAGGCCCGAGAGATGGAGACACCTGCGGTGCTGGACAGCAGATTTGAGCAACACCCTCAATGACGCAACCGTGGAGTGGATGAGACTCGCCTGTGTGGTCCCAGTCTTCCCAATGAGCCCGTAGCACGCCTAACTGTGGGTAGGAGTCGGTTAGAGCCGAAAAATCCCACAATGATTTTTGAAGGGACTGATAGGGATTCGAACCCACAACTTTCCAGTCGGTAGTCCGTTGCTCTAACCACTACACCACGGCGACTGGTGGAGAAGGAAGAGAACTAGTATTTCATCATAACCCCGGGGGAGGGGGGGAGAGGGGAAGCAGCCTATACATGTTATTTTTACAAGATTAGTGAAAAGCCCAATTCAATTTCTTTTTTGTTTCGTTCGTTGTTTGTTTGTTTTCTGTTTCAAGTTCTGTTCATCTATGAAACATGGTTTCGTGGATCTCTCTGTCTCGCTCTGTCTCTCTCTGTCTCTCTCTCTCTCTCTCTCTCTCTCTCTCTCTCTCTCTCTCTCTCTTTTGTCCCTGTCTCTGTATGTCTCTGTGTGTGTGTCTCTATCTCTCTCTTTCTCTCTCTCTTTCTGTCTCTCTATGTCTTTGTTTCTCTCTCTTTTTCTCTCTCTCTCTTTCTCCTTTCTCTGTCTCTCTCTCTCTTTCTCTTTCTCTCTCTCTCTCTTTCTCTTTCTCTTTCTCTTTCTCTTCTCTCTCTTCTCTCTCTCTCTTTATCTCTCTCTCTTTCTCTCTCCCTCTCTTTCTCTCTCTGTCTGTCTCTATCTCTTTCTTCTTTCTCTCTTTCTCTCTCTTCTCTCTCTCTTTCTTCCCCTTCTCTCTCTCCCGTCCCCTTCTCTCTCTCCCGCTCTCTCTCTCTCTCCTCTCTCTCTCTCCGTTTTCTTTCCCTTTTTTCTGTCTTTAGTTTCCACACATCTTGACACACCTGTGCAGGTGTTCGTTGGTTTCTCTCTCACATCAACACGTGGGAATGAAACAGAAAGATGAAGCCGTGACGCCTTTTTTTCTGCACTCTTCCCCCCTTCCCCTCCCCCACTTCCCCTCCCCCACTTCACCCAACCAGAAAACCCGACCCCTCCTCCTCTCACACAGTCACACACATACTGAGATAGAAAAGAGAGAGAGACAGACCAACAAACAAACAGACACAGAGTGACAGACAGACAGACAGAGAGATAGAATGTGTGAGAGTGTGAGAGAGAGACAGAGAGAGTGTGTGTGTGTGTGTGTGTGTGTGTGTGTGTGTGTGTGTGTGTGTGTGTGTGTGTGTGTGAGAGAGAGAGTGTGTGTGTGTGTGTGGAGAGAGAGACAGACAGACAGACAGACAGACAAACAGGCAGACAGGCAGAGACAGAGAAGTTGAGACAGACAGATAGACAGACACCCAGAGACAGAGAAGGAGAGAAAGAGAGAGAGAGAGGACAGAGCCAGACAGACAGACAAATAGACACAGACAGAGACACACACAGAGAAAGAGACAGACAGACAGAGACACAGAGAGGGGGGGGAGACAGAGAGATACAGACGGACAGAGACAGAGAGAAACAGAGAGACAGACAGACAGACAGACAGACACAGAGAGGACAGGAAGGACCGTGTAATTAAGAACCTGAAGCACAATTCATGGAGAAGAAGACACA
>JAPXFY010000012.1:90411219-90413719 GCA_030674185.1 Monoplex corrugatus | reverse complement strand
CTGCTCTGCTTTAGGGTTTAGAGTTTGTTCAAGAGAGTTTCATCGCGGTCGGGCAATTCCATCTGCGCTCCACCCAAATCTGCCAGTAATTATCTGGCAGACTTGCTGAGCCTGTGCGTAAAATCCTATGCGCTGGCAAAGTCTTTCTGATGTGCTTTGCTCAGTTGCAGGTATATTCCTGCTGTTGATGTGCTTATTTGCAGGTATACTGCTGTGTTTTGTTTATTTGTAGGCATAGTCCTGCTGCTATGCTTTGTTTGTTTGTTTGTTTGTTTGTTTGTTTGTTTGTTTGTTTTTGCAGGCATACTGCTGCTGCTGTGCTTTGTTTGGGTTTTTTTTTGCAATCGCACTGCTGTGCTTTGGGTTTTTGGGTTTTTTTGGTTTTTGGTTTTTGAGGGGTTTTTTTGCAGGCACACTGCTGTGCTTTGGGGTTTTGGGTTTTTTTGTTTTGTTTTTGATTTTTGAGGGTTTTATTCAGGCACACTGCTGTGCTTTGTTTGTTTGTTGCAGGCATACTCCTGCTACTCTGCTTTGCTTTTTTTGCACCCCCTCGCCCTGCTGCCTCTCCCCCAACACCAGCATCCTTCAACAAACCCTCCTCCCCCCCCCTTATAGCCTAAACTACCTCCACACAAACACACACACACTCACATACACACACACACACACGCACATACATACACACACGCATACACACACTCACACACAACACACACTCACACACACACACACATACACACACACACATGCACACACACACACACACACACACACACACACAACACAACACACACTCACACACACAACACACACACACACACACACACACGCACACACACACATACAACACAACACACACACACACAACACACACTCACACACACACACACAAACACACACACAACACACGCACACACACACACACAACACACACACACACACACACAACACACACACACACATACACACACACACACATACTCACACCCACACATACACACACGCACACACACACACACATACTCACACACACACACACATACACACATACATACACACACACACACACACATACACACACACATACACACACATAGACACACACACACACGTACACACACAACACACACACACACAACCACACACACACACACACACACACACACAACACACACACACACAACAACACACACACACACACACACAACACACACACACACACACACACCACACACACACATACACACACACACACACACACACACACACACACACACACACACACACACACACACACACACACACCACACACACAAGAACATCCGTCTAATATACTTATAGTGAAAAGACGTTAAATCAAACGACACACACACACACACACACACACACACACACACACACACACACACACACACACAACACACACACACACACACACACACACACACACACACACACACACATATCCTCAGCGGATCCGGACCAACGAGGACCAAGAGAGCGAAAACATTTTGACTATAGTACGCTTGACAATCAAACCACGAAAGACTAAAAAAAATAGAAAAGAAACAAGCACGGAAGCAATAAGAGAAACACTACAATAAAACAACGTACCGCAAAGTAAGCATGTCCGGCCACTTGTCCCCACAAAGACTCGCAGATAATTTCTCTGTTCTATGTCAAGATTTTTGCACTTGGGAGAAAAACAGCACCAAGTTGGAGAAAAAACAGCACCAAGTTCCCAGTACTTGAGAGAGGAAAATAAGTCATTATCATAACATTTTTCTTGCGCGGAGAATTACTACGGAAATTAATTCGACTGCACGTGGTAGCGATTAGTGTCAGAAAGGGGTCTATCTTTTCATGGAAAGTTGGGAGGGCATTTCTACTCATTACTTGGGTGTGAAATTATCCGGTAGTTTAATAATAACACCCTGGTCCGTACCGAGTTGCGGTTTCCTAAGTTTCAGCGCGTTATTCGAGTGTGTCAAAATATTGTAGTTTCTTTGGTCGTTCGGTCGTCTGGTCGAGAGAGAGAGAGAGAGAGAGAGGAGAGAGAGAGAGAGAGAGAGTGAGAGAGAGAGAGAGCGTGTGTGTGTGTGTGTGTGTGTGTGTTTGTTTGTGTGTGTGTGTGTGTGTGTGTGTGTGTGTGTGTGTGTGTGATGGAGAGATAGATAGAGAGAGAGTGTGTGTGGGAGACAGAGAGAGAGAGTGTGTGTGTGTGTGTGTGTGTGAGTGAGTGAGTGAGTGCAAGTGTGTGTGTGTGAGAGAGAGAGAGAGAGAGCAAGAGTGTGTGTGTGCGTGGGAGAGAGTGTGTGTGTATGGGGGAGGGGGTATGAGTATGTATGATTGTGTGTGTGCATGTGAGCATGTGTGCATGTGTGTGTGTGCGTGTGTGCATGTGTGTGTGTGCGTGTGTGGTGTGTATATGTGTGTGCGCGGCTGTACGTATGTGTGTGTGCGCACGTACGTGCGCGTACGCGCGCGCGTGTGTCTCTTT
>JAPXFY010000012.1:90388719-90401219 GCA_030674185.1 Monoplex corrugatus | reverse complement strand
ACCAAGGTTTTTAGCTGAATCAGAAATTGGGACTGATGTGTTACATAATGGGAGAGAAAGAGGAGGCAGCTGAGAAAGTTTCTGACGGGTGCCAATGAGGATAGCTTCTGTCTTGTCGTCATTAAGCTGAAGTTTGTTGAACGTCATCCAGTTCTTAACGTCCGAGTAACACTCAGTGGTGCGAGTCAACAGGCGCTGTATATTATCAGGTGAGTCACTGTCTTGAAGTTGGGTGTCATCAGCATAGAAGTGGTGTTTTATAGAGTGGGAGTTGATGATGGTGGACAGGGGGGAGGTGTAAAGAGTGAAAAGAACAGGGCCAAGGACAGATCCTTGTGGAACACCACAGGTCAGGTATGCAGGTTGAGAGTAAGTGCCATTGATGAGAACAGTTTGTTTTCTGTTTGATAGGTATGAAGTGAACCAGGACAGAGCAATGTCAGAGATGCCAAAAGTATGGTGAAGTCTAGAAAGGAGAATACCATGATCAATGGTATCAAAGGCTGCAGACAGATCAAGGAGTGTGAGGAGAGAGACTTTGCCAGTATCAGTTGCAAGGAGGAGATTGTTGAGAATGTGTAGTAGGGCAGTTTCAGTGCTATGGCACTGGCGGTAGGCTGACTGGAAAGGATTGAGGAGATTGTTGGCAGACAAAATAAAAAAATTAAGTACACATATCAATGCATTCCCGCACAAAATCTAAGGACATGCCCCCGGCGCTGACCACTCCGTCCAATTTATGGCACAGGGGAGATTTAAAAAACACACCTGAATACAAATATAAGCATACATAAGGATACCAAAACATACGTAAAAACAGGCATAAATTACCTAAAATTGCTTCCGCATATCTCACCTCCCTAGAGCCAAAATTGCACTAAATACATGTACCCAATTATCAATCCTAAGAAAAAGTACGTAAGACTTTATCAAACACATTCAGGTGAATGGACCATTAAGGCAGAAAACGATAAGAAGAAATGAAGAAAGCACAGCAACAAGGTAGAAACAAAGAGAGTGACAGAAAACAGGAAATTTCTAGCACAGAATTTCCAGAAGGTAAGGATACTATTTATACTGAAAGAACCCCCGGAATCCCCACGGGGAATGTGTGTTTCAGGTAACAAAGGAATCATAAAAACAGACTCTAACTTGAGATGAAAACGAACGAAGAAAAACACAAGCAACTCTTGTATCGTCTCTGCTGTTTAAAGGTTTCGTTTGTCTCATATTACTTTCTTACTTATTGCCCATGATGACACTGTTGTAGAGCAGCAATGGAGGTTCTCCGCTTCCATCTGTTCTAGATCAAACCTCTGTATAGTACCCCAAGTGAATTTCTGGGCCTTCAGATCTCCTGTTCCGCACTTGGTGCTCTTTTCCCCTCTAGCTTTCCTGTTGTGACTAGGTGCTCAAATTTCTTTTGCCTCACAAAATGTCGTATAAATGAGGCTTGTCTTTTCCTAATCTTCTTCATTATATTTTTTTTCTTCTTTTGCGTGTGTGTGTGTGTGTGTGTGTGTGTGTGTGTGTGTGTGTGTGTGTGTGTGTGTGTGTGTGTGTGTGTGTGTGTGTGTGTGTATGTGTGTGTGTGTGTGTGTGTGTGTGTTTACTTCTTTCCAGACTGTCTCGTTTGTTTTCTTTGCTGTCTTAAAATATCTTCTTAGAATCACATTTAAGCTGTCTCAATCTTGTTCTGACTTTAACGTGTTGATTGTCCACGCCTCACAACCGTACAACGTAGAATAGAACACATGTTTAAAAAAAAAACTGATGGGAGAATAGTGAGGTTTCTAAACGACCTCGATCACTTCACATCGACCTTTTAGCTCAGTTGGTCAGAGCACCCTACTGATGGCGCAAAGGTCGTGGGCTAGGGTCTCAATTGGGCTACAGATTTTTTTGTTGGTGGTGGTTGTGGTGGTGGTGGTGGAGGGTGTTGGTGGTGGTGGTGGTGGTGATGGTGGTAGCGGTGGTGGTGGTGGTGGCAGTGGTGGTGGCGGTAGTGTTGTTATTGTCGTCGTTGTTTGTTTGTGGTGTTGTTGCTGCTGCTGCTGATAGACACACAGACAGACAGATAAATAGATAGATAGATAGATAGATAGACACATAGATACATAGATACATAGATACATAGATACATGCATACATACATACATACATACACAGACAGACAGATAGATAGATAGATAAGTATATAGATGATTCATAGATACTTAGACAGACAGATAGATAGATAGATAGATATGTAGATAGACAGATACATAGATAGATACATAGATAGATAGATACATAGAGAGATAGATACATAGATAGCTACATAGATAGATAGATAGATAGATAGATAGATAAGTATGTACATGATTCATAGATATTTAGACAGATAGATAGATAGATAGATAGATAGACAGACAGATAGATAGACAGATAGATAGACATACAGATAGATAGATAGATACATATATAGATAGATAGACAGATAGATAGACAGATAGATAGATAATAGATAGATAGAGAGAGATAGAGAGACAGACAGACAGACAGATAGATAGATAGATAGATAGATAGACAGATAGATAGATAGACAGACAGATAGATAGACAGATAGATAGACAGACAGACAGACAGACAGATAGATAGATAGATAGAGATAGATAGATAGACAGATAGATAGATGGATGGATAGATAGATAGATAGATAGATAGATAAATAGACAGACAGATAGATAGACAGATAGATAGAAAGATAGATAGACAGATAGATAGATGGTATTAGATTAGATTAGATCGATTTGATTTGATTAGATTAGATTATATAGATAGATAGATAGATAGGTAGATAGATAGATAGATAGATAGGTAGATAGATAAGTAGATAGATAGGTAGATAGATAGAGAGACAGAGAGATAGATAGAGATATAGATAGAGATATAGAGAGACAGATAGATAGAGAGATAGACAGACAGCTAGATAGACAGATAGATAGATAGATAGACAGACAGACAGATAGATAGATAGATAGATAGATAGATAGATAGACAGACAAAGAGACAGATAGATAGATAGATAGATAGATAGAGACAAACAGATAAATAAATAGATAGATAGATAGATAGATAGATAGATAGATAGATAGATAAATAGATAGACAGATAAAGAGGTATACACGGAAGGATAGAGACAGAGAGATATACAAACAGACAGACAAGCAGATAGATATACAGATATAAATATCGATACAGATACAGATACTGATATAGATATAGATATAGATATAGATATAGATATAGATATAGATATTGATATTGATATTGATATAGATATAGATATAGATTCAGATATAGATATAGATACAAATATAGATAAGATATAGACATAGATAATAGATATAGATAAAGATATAAATATAGATATAGATATAGATATAGATATGGATGTAGATATAGATATAGATATAGATATAGATATAGATATAGATATAGATGTAGATGTAGATGTAGATGTAGATATAGATATAGATATAGATATAGATATAGATATAGATATAGATATAGATGTAGATATAGATATAGATATAGATATAGATGTAGATGTAGATGTAGATGTAGATGTAGATGTAGATATAGATATAGATATAGATATAGATATAGATATAGATGTAGATGTAGATGTAGATGTAGATGTAGATATAGATATAGATATAGATATAGACGTAGATGTAGATGTAGATGTAGATGTAGATATAGATATAGATATAGATATAGATATAGATATAGATATAGATATAGATATAGATGTAGATGTAGATGTAGATGTAGATGTAGATGTAGATATAGATATAGATATAGATATAGATATAGATATAGATATAGATATAGATATAGATATAGATATAGATATAGATATAGATATAGATATAGATGTAGATGTAGATGTAGATGTAGATGTAGATATAGATATAGATGTAGATATAGATATAGATATAGATGTAGATATAGATATAGATATAGATATAGATATAGATATAGATATAGATATAGATATAGATATACATATAGATATAGATATAGATATAGATATAGATGTAGATATAGATGTAGATGTAGATATAGATATAGATATAGATATAGATGTAGATATAGATATAGATATAGATATAGATGTAGATGTAGATATAGATATAGATATAGATATAGATATAGATATAGATGTAGATGTAGATATAGATGTAGATATAGATATAGATGTAGATATAGATATAGATGTAGATATAGATATAGATGTAGATATAGATATAGATGTAGATATAAATATAGATATAGATATAGATGTAGATATAGATATAGATATAAATATAGATATAGATATAGATATAGATATAGATATAGATTTAGATATAGATATAGATATCGATGTAGATATAGATATAGATATAGATTTAGATATAGATATAGATATAGGTATAGATATAGATATAGATACAGATTTAGATTTAGACATAGATATATGTACACAACGAGAGATACATATCAAGCTTTAAAGTTAGGGACCAAGCAGATTGATAACAATGATGGAGCCAGGATGATGACACTGGCTCCAATAAACCGTCAAATAAAACAAAAAATGACTATAAATACGTCCTTGTCCTTCCTGCTCTTCCTTTGATCTGTGCCCACTCACCCTTCAACTCCACCAACGTTTCCAACGCATTAACCCTTTCATGTCGTTCGCCAGCCTGCCACTTGGCACGCCATAAAACCTTCTTGTTTTATCTCCCTTCCCTCCCCCGAAAAAAAATGGTTTACAGCGAACATTGCCTCGCATATTGTAGGTAACGCCTATTGTCTGGGCTGGCTCGTGCCATGGCGGTCATAAATCTTTTCTTTTCCACCTCGGTTTATAACACCCGTGTCGTAAATTATGAGACCTCTATCCGGGTGGAGTAGATAGCCATAGAGTGGTTTGGTTAGGTAGGCAGAGATAGGGGGTGTGTTGTCAGTAAAGGGTTTCTGGCATTAACTGGTAACAAACTGAACCGTTCCGTTTTGTAGAGTTTTTAAGTCCTACCACTCTCAGTGTATACGAGGTTTAGCGATAAAAATATTGCTTTAAAGAAGCCTTAAAACATTTTGGTAGCATTGTGAGATCATCATCATCATCATCATCATCATCATCATCATCATCATCATCATCATCATCAGGTGCCCTGCCGCGTGGCGTTGGCGACCATGGACTTCCATCCGTCTCTATCTCTCGTTGCCCCAAGCATCTCCCCCACCCTCCTCATCCCCAGCCACTCTGCAAGTCCGTCCAGCATTCTCTCCCTGGGTCTACCTGGTGCTCTCCCTCCCTCCAGCTTTTCCGTTGTGACCAGGTGCTTCAAATCCCCCTTCCTCATAAAATGGCCCACAAATGTTGCCTGTCTTTTCCTTATCTTCCTTATGAGTGATCTATTCGTGTCTGCCTCCATCAAGACTGTCTCATTTGTTTTCTTTGCTGTCCATGGAACCCTCAACATTCATTCTTAGAAACCTCAATCTTGCTCTGGCTTTGTTTGTTGACTGTGAGATACCGATGCTATTGTTGCATTCTCCTCTCTGTACAAACCGAAACGCGTGTACAGAAATATATGAGTGATCCCCACAGCGTGGAGCGAGGTGGTACGTTCATCTCTTACAGCTCAAAGTATGTGTTATTCAGACTATACATCATCTCCAACATCTAAAATCTCTTCTCTTAGAGTGTCAGGAGTTAAGGGTTGAAACACTTGCTTGACGGTGGATTTCTCTTCTGAGGACCTTCTGCTATCCAGCTCTCCCCAGAGTTTCTTACTATATTCTTCTTGTAGATCGTAATGAAACTGTATCCTTGTCTTTCTGCTCAAAGAATTGATTATCATTTACCAGTGCAATGAAATAAATATCTTCTGTAACGAGTTTCAGTGTTGTTGATAGTCTGCAGTGGCCATTTTCCCTTTTTTGCCAGGCTCCCCTAAAAGGGCGGAGCTTAGCACCTGTTTTTGTTACTGTTATTGTTGCTTAAAGCCCAGCCGACTGTGTAGAGACATACCAGGGGTATAACCGTTTAAACATACACAATACTTTGACAGGAAAAGAAAAAAGGAAAGGAAAATGAAGTACACATATCAATGCATTCGCGCACATAATATAAGGAGATGCCTCTGGCGTTGACTGCTCCGTCCAATTTATCACGCAGAGGATTTAAAAAACACACCTGAATACAAATTTGAAATAAGTAAGGACACTAAAACATGTATAAAAAAGGGCCTAAGTAACCTAAAATTGAATCCGCATATCTCACTTCCCTACAGCCAAAAATGCACTTAATACATGTACTTAATTATCAATCCTAAGAAAAACTATGTAAGACTTTATCGAACACATACAGGTGAATGGATCAGCAAGGCAGAAAATGACAGGAAGAAATGACAGAAAGCAAAGGAGGAAGAAAGAAACAAAGAGAGTGAGAGAAAGGAGGAAATTTCTTGCACAGAATTTCCAGAAGATGGGGATACTATTTATACTGAAAGACCACCCCGGCATCCTCACGGAGGGAGCTTAGCGCCTCGCGATGCCTGGAGTGCAGTGGTCCTGTCTCCCAAGGAAATTAGGGACTGCTCATTATATTTTGAAAGTCTCGACTAAACTCTTATTTTATGAGCTTATATCTATTCATGCCTCTTTTGTCACGTTTACATTAATTTTAACACTTTGACTCCTGCACCCTGTCCACCAGCACCGTACATTTTCAACCATACTAGCAAAGCAAAAAGTTAACCCTTTGATTCCCTCACCCTATCCGCCAGCTTCATGCAGGAAGCTGGCGGATAGGGTGAGGGAATCAAAGGGTTAAGTTTTTGCAGTTGGTGGACAGGTTGCGGGAGTCAAAGGGTTATTTCATGTAGAAAACGACGTGCCACTAACTTCTAAAATATTTGCTAATTAATCTGACGTCAGAATTGCGCGGTTAAACGTTATGTCCCAGTTAATGACAGTGGTTCCAGTTAACGACACAATATACGGTTGGTGTTGGGAGTTCAGGCCATCGCTCAAGAGGCATTCATCTCATCTGGACAATTCCGCATGCGCTCCACCCAAATCTGGCGGAACCCTTGAGCTCCCTTGGAAGAGGACGGAAAAGGAGTCGGACCCGTGTGCTTTCTGGCCTGTGCACGCTAAAGATCCTAGGGCAGTTGAAAATCGTGAAGAGCAGGGCTTTCGCCCAGCTGCCCTGGTATAAAACATTGAAGAGAAAGGTTTAATTTCCCAGTCACTCCCCTTGAAGCCAGTTAGTTTTCTTGCAAACGCATTTCGCATGCACACACACACACACACACACACACACACACACACACACACACACACACACACACACACACACACACACACACACACACACACACACTCACACTCACACTTACACTCACACACACAAACAAACAAACAAACAAACACACACAAACATATATACACACACTCACATACACACACACACACATATATATATATCTATATATATATATATATATGTATCTAGATAGATAGATATGTATATAGATAGATAGATAGATAGATAGATAGATAGATAGACGACAGACAGACAGATAGATAGATAGATAGATAGATAGATAGATAGATAGACGACAGACAGACAGATAGATAGATAAATAGATAGATAGATAAATAGACAGACAGATAGATAGATAGACAGACAGACAGACAGACAGATAGATAGACAGACAGATAGATAGATAGATAGATAGATAGATAGATAGATAGATATGAACAAGCACACGTACAGTCACACACACACACTCACACGCACACGCACACGCACACACACAGAGCAAACCAAACGGCCCAGAAATACACGAACATAGTATAAGAATACCAACCTAACGCACATAACAAGACAGGCGTAACTTTATGGACAACTGGTCTGTATTAACCATTTGACTCCTGCATCTCATCCACCAACTGTAAAAACTTAATCGTTTGACTCCCTCACCCTATCCACCAGCTTCCTGCAGGTGAGGGAGTCAAAGGGTTAAGTTTTTGCTTTGCTAGCATGATTGGTAAAACAGGATGCTACTGTATAGGGTGTGGGAGTCAAAGGGTTAAGTTGTTGCTTTGCTAGCATGATTGGTAAAACAGGATGCTTCTGTATAGGATGCGGGAGTCAAAGGGTTAAGTTTTTGCTTTGCTAGAATGATTGGTGAAACAGGATGCTTCTGTATAGGGTGCAGGAGTCAAAGGGTTAAGTTTTCATTCACTTTACTAGAATGATTGGTAAAACAGGATGCTTCTGTATAGGGTGCAGGTGTCAAAGGGTTAAGCATACACAAAAGAAAACAAGATTCTTCATCATCATCATCATCATCATCATCATCATCAAGTGCCTGCCTCATGGCGTTGGCGGTCATGGCCCTCCATAAGCATCTATCCCTTGTTGCCACAAGCACATCGTCCACCCTCTCTGTCCTCAGCCACTCTGCAAATCCGTCCAATATTTTTTCCCTGGGTCTACCCGGTGCTCTCTTTCCCTCCAGCTTTCCTGTTGTGACCAGGTGCTCCAATTCCCCTTTCCTCATAAAATGGCCTATAAATGTTGCCTGTCTTTTCCTAATCTTCTTTATCAATGATCTTCTTGTGTCTGCCTCCATCAAGACTGTCTCGTTTGTTTTCTTTGCTGTCCATGGAACTCTCAACATTCTTTTTAGAAACCACATCAAAGATTGTATGTAAAAAATATTATGGAAAAAAAACAGCAAGACTTCCCATGTATTTCGTTCAGCAAGAGAAAATGACATAAAAAATCGTCGATAGCCGTTACTTTGATTTAAAAAAAACAAACGATACACAAAAACAAAACCACAATCAAACAAAACAAAAATCTTTGCATCCATAAAAAAGTTTAGCATCAAAATGACATTGATTCACCTCTAATAAGGCCACAGTGACATTTACCGCTAGAGTTCTTCCCCCTCGACAACCACCTCCCTCTCCCCACCCAATCCCCTTCCCTCATAATCTCCGTTCCCACCCCTCCTCTTTAAGACTCTCCACTCTGACCTTAATATCCGTCTTAGACCGGAAATGAACTCGGCCCGCCAAACTACATTTGCCGCCATTAAACGTTGCTGCGCCCTCTTGACGGTGGCTTGCCAAGGGGAAGAAACAGGCCATTGGCTTGGGTCGTCGTGTCTGTGTCCACGATGAGAGATAAAAAAAAAATGCTCTTCTCTTTCACAGTTTTCCTGGCCTCTCTCTGTTTATGTGTTCGTCTTGTTTCTGCGTGTGTCGAAAAATATGCCTACAGCCATACCACGTTTGAAAACACCGGTTCTCGCCCGATCACTAAAGTTAAGCAACGTCGGGCCCGGTTAGTACTTGGATTGTTATTGTTATTGTATTGTTATTTTTGTTTAAAGCCCAGCTGACTGTCTTGAGCCACATCAGGGCTATAACCGTTTCAGAACACACAATGCTTCAACGTGGGAAAAAAAGGAAAAGAAAATTAAGTACACATATCAAGGCATTCGCGCACATAATCTAAGGACGTGCCCCTGGCGTTGACCACTCCGTCCAATTTATCACACAGGGGATTTTAAAAAACACCCCTGAATACAAATATAAGCATACCTAAAGACACCAAAACATATATAAAAACAGGCAAAAATTGCCTAAAATTGCTTCAGCGTATCTCACCTCCCTAGAGCCAAAAATGCACATAATACATGTACCCAATTATCAATCCTAAGAAAAAGTACATAAGACTTTATCGAACACATACAGGTGAATGGACCATTAAGGCAGAAAATGATAGGAAGAAATGACAGAAAGCAAAGGAACAAGGCAGAAACAAAGAGAATGAAAGAAAAGAGGAAATTTCTAGCACAGAATTTCCAGAAGGTGGGGACACGATTTATACTGAAAGAGCCCCCGGGAACGCCGGGTGCTGTTGGCAACTTTATTTGAGGCAGGCTAGTTGGCAGAGCCATGGACTCAAGATCTGGTATCTTGAGTTCAATCCCAGCCTGCAACATTAAAAACTGGCCTGTTGGCTGCCCATCTTAATGTTTCCATCATTCTGGTGGTGTCAGCTTAGTGTTTGATAGGTCCACTGGCCTGTTGGCTGTCCATCTTAATGTTTCCATCATTCTGGTGGTGTCAGCATACTGTTTCATAGGTCCACTGGCCTGTTGGCTGCCCATCTTAATGTTTCCATCATTCTGGTGGTGTCAGCTTAGTGTTTGATAGGTCCACTGGCCTGTTGGCTGTCCATCTTAATGTTTCCATCATTCTGGTGGTGTCAGCTTACTGTTTCATAGGTCCACTGGCCTGTTGGCTGCCCATCTTAATGTTTCCATCATTCTGGTGGTGTCAGCTTACTGTTTCATAGGTCCACTGGCCTGTTGGCTGCCCATCTTAACGTTTCCATCATTCTGGTGGTGTTAGCTTAGTGTTTGATAGGTCCACTGGCCTGTTGGCTGCCCATCTTAACGTTTCCATCATTCTGGTGGTGTTAGCTTAGTGTTTCATAGGTCCCTCTTCCCCCTTTCACCATTTCAAGACCATGCCAGCGCATAGGGTTTTGTGCAGGCATCGGAAGTCTGTCAGATAATTGTTTCCAGCAACCCGAATTTGCATGGTAAATCCATTTTGACAATGGATGACAGCATAAACAAATGAATAGATATGTACATACATAAAAAAAACTAAGGAAATAAATAGATGAATAAATAAATGAATAGATAGATAGACAGACAAACAGACATTAAGATGGACAGACAGACAGAAAGACAGACAGACAGACGTAAAAATAGATAAATAGATAGATAGATAGATAGATAGATATATAGATAGATAGATACATAAACAGACAGTAAATAAATAAAAAGAAAAGAAATAAATGAATAAAAAAATAATTGTAAATTCTTAATTTTGAAAAGCCGAAGTTCTGTGTTGGTCAAACCTTTCAGATCTTATTTACAAAGACCTTCTGACCATGTATACAAAGTGTAGGCATAAATAATATTAAAAACTGTTGTTTCAGTATGAACAAACTCTTCTTCTTTAAAATAGATACGAGGGAAGTTGGGAGGAGAAAGGGGTATATGAACATTGTACTGTTTGTTCTTAAACAGATGTGGAAGTCGCTTTTGATTTTACTTATACACTTGTACAGTTTACACAAACATATCTCCTACCATGCTTTAGTCCCCTTTTTTTGTTTCGCTGCATGCTCTTTTTCAGAAAAATGGGGAGTAGGAAAGGAACAGGAGGAGGGGGATGGGAGGGATGGGTGTTTTCAAACTGTCTTTTCACCGGGAACTGCCGGAAAGTGACAAACTACTGGGTGTAGCTTTCTGTTGATTGGCAGCTGTGCGCGGGGAAATTGCTGTGATTGCTGGTGAAGATGTCACCCCCCTGTAGCGACAGAAGAGGTGTAGAGGGACAAAAGTTGCCCCCACGACAGACTTGCCCGGGCATTTCTCATATCACTTGGGACAGTGTTGTCACAAATTGAGCAGGCCTCAATAGCTCTGTTTGTTCGCCTTTTAAATTACTTTTTTCTTGGGAAGGGGAGGGGGGAGTTATAAATTTTAAAAGTTTTTGTTATAGAAAATGTTTTCTGTAAACAGGTAGCCGGAGAATTATGAATAGTTTTTCTTTTATCATTCTCTGTATCCTTGGAAAACGTTTTTTTCCAGAAAGTATTCAAATTAGATTTATTTACTGGGGAACTGGTTCCATATGTACGCAAGTTTCCGATAGAAAGTCAAATGCATTCAACGACAGATTTCCATTTATAGTTATCATGTGAGTTTTCTGATCCACGAAAGTTTCAGCAATGAGATAATTGAGTGATGGTATTCCTGCATCTCCAGAAGGAAAAAAAAAGTCGGCGGTTTTGCACTGCGTGGGTGCCTTATGAAGAAGGTCATTCAAACAGAACTTCTTTTGATCGTGAACGTGCACTATGTTTGTAAACTTGTCAAAATAATTTGTAGCATCACAGTATCTCTTTTGTTCGTTTGTTTGTTTGTTTGTTTCCTAAAATTGTTTGTTTGTTTGTTTTGTTTGTTTGTTTGTTCCTAAACTTCTTTGTTCATTTCCTGAACTTGTTTGTTTGTTTGTTTGTTTGTTTGTTTGTTTGTTTGTTTGTTTGTTTGTTTGCAATCCAAATAATTTGCAGCATCGGCGTATTTATGTTTGTTTGTTTCCGTAAATTTGTTTGCTTTGTTAGTAAGTTAGTTAGTTAGTTAGTTAGTTAGTTAGTTAGTTAGTTAGTCAGTTAGTTAGTCATTCAGTTAGTTAGTTAGTCAGTTAGTCAGTTAGCTAGTTAGTCAGTCAGTCAGTCAGTTAGTTAGTTAGTTAGTTAGTTAGTCAGTCAGTTAGTCAGTTAGTTAGTTAGTTAGTTAGTTAGTCAGTCAGTCAGTCAGTTAATTAGTTAGTTAGTTAGTTAGTTAGTTAGT
>JAPXFY010000012.1:90381219-90383719 GCA_030674185.1 Monoplex corrugatus | reverse complement strand
GCTCTTTGATTATTTGTTTCTTCTTTCTGCTGAGGTTGTGTGTTTCTTGCATACAATTTCCTATACATGTATGCTTGTGAACAGCCTTCCTTAATTTTATATATCTGGCAATTTATTTTTTTGTTTGTTTGTTTGTTTACTCAACCTGCCGATAAAGAACAATTATTTTTTGCAATGGCATAACCATTTCGGCGGTGGGCTCTCTTCGGTAATTTGGATCTTATTTTTTCTGCTGACGTTTGTGTTTCTTGCTTACAAATTTCTACATGTTGTGAACAGCCTTTCCTAATTTTATATATTGGCAATTTATTTATTTATTTTTCATTTCCTCAACCTGCCGATAAAGTTCAATTTTTTGCAATGGCGTGACCATTTTAGCGATGGGCTCTTTGATTATTTGTTTCATCTTTCTGCTGACATTGTGTGTTTGTTGCTTACAATTTCCTATATGCTTGTGAACAGTCTTTCCTAATTTTATATATTTGGCAATTTATTTGTTTGTTTTTAATTTACTCAACTTGCCGATAAAGAACAATTTTTTGCAATGGCATGACCATTTCGGCGGTTGGCTCTCTTAGGTTATTGGATCTTTTTTATTTAATATTTTGCTGACATTGTGTGTTTGTTGCTGACAATTCCCTATATACTCGTGAACAGCCTTACCTAATTTTACATATTTGGCAATTTTTTTTTTTTTTATATTTACACAACCTGCCGATAAAGAACAATTTTTTGCAATGGCATGACCATTTTAGCGATGGGCTCTCTTTGGTTCTTTCTTCTGCTGACATTGTGTGTTTGTTGCTTACAATTTTCTACATGCTTGTAAACAGCCTTAACCTGCCGACAAAGAACTTTTTTTTTTTTTTGCAATGGCATAACCATTTCTTTGGCTATTTATTTATTTATTTTTCATTTACTCAACCTGCCGATAAAGAACAATTTTTTGCAATGGCATGACCATTTTAGCGATGGGCTCTGCTTGGTTATTTGGTTCTTCAGTCTGCTGACATTGTGTGTTTCTTGCTTACAATTTCCTATATGCTTATGAACAGCCTTTCCTAATTTTATATATTTGGCTATTTATTTATTTGTTTTTAATTTACTCAGCCTGCCGACAAACAACAATTTTTTGCAATGGCATGACCATTTCGGCGGTGGGTTCTCTTTGGTTATTTGGGTCTTTTTTGTTGTTGTTATTATTTTGCTGACGTTGTGTGTTTGTTGCTTACAATTCCCTATATGCTTGTGAACAGCCTTACCTAATTTTATATATTTGGCTATGTATTTATTTTTAATTTATGCAACCTGCCGATAAAGAACAATTTTTTGCAATGGCATGACCATTTCGGCGGTGGGCTCTCTTAGGTTATTTGGGTCTTTTTTAATTATTATTTTGCTGACATTGTGTGTTTGTTGCTTACAATTTTCTATATGCTCGTGAACAGCCTTTCCTAATTTTAAATATTTGGCAATTTATATATTTATTTTTTATTTACTCAACCTGCTGATAAAGAACAATTTTTTGCAATGGCATGACCATTTCGGCGGTTGGCTCTCTTTGGTTATTTGGGTCTTTGTTTTTCATTCTGCTGACGTTGTGTTTCTTGCTTACAATGTTCTACATGCTTATGAACAGCCTTTCCTGATTTCATGTCATCATCATCATCATCATCAGGTGCCCTGCCGCATGGCGTTGGCGATCATGGACTTCCATCTATCTCTATCTCTCGTTGCCCCTAGCATCTCCCCCACCCTCCTCGTCCCTAGCCACTCTGCAAGTCCGTCCAGCATTTTCTCTCTGGGTCTACCCGGTGCTCTCTTTCCCTCCAGCTTTCCCGTTGTGACCAGGTGCTCCAAATCCCCCTTCCACATAAAATGGCCTATAAATGTTGCCTGTCTTGTCCTAATCTTCCTGATGAGTGATCTACTTGTGTCTGCCTCCATCAAGACTGTCTCGTTTGTTTTCTTTGCTGTCCATGGAACTCTCAACATTCTTCTTAGAAACCACATCTCGGCTGCCTCAATCTTGTTCTGGCTTTGTTTTTTGACTGTCCACGCCTCGCATCCGTACAACAGTATTGGTTCTATATAACATTCAAGAACTCTCTTCCTGATGTTAATTGACAGGCATTTGTTGGTAAGAATGGTAATTTCATGTATTTGGCTATTTATTTTTAATTTACTCAGCCTACCGACAAAGAACAGTTTTTTGCAATGGCATAACCATTTCGGCGGTTGGCTCTCTTCCGTTATTTGGTTCTTCAGTCTGCTGACATTGTGTGTTTGTTGCTTACAAGTTTCTACATGCTTGTAAACAGCCTTTCTCAACCTGCCGAAAAAGAACAATTTTTTGCAATGGCATAACCATTTCGGCAGCTGGCTGTCTTCGGTTATTTGGGTCTTTTGTTGTTGTTGTTGTTGTTGTTGTTGTTATTGTTCTGATGTTGTGTTTTTCTTGCTAACAATTTCCTGTATGCTTGTGAGCAGCCTTTCCTAC
>JAPXFY010000012.1:90361219-90363719 GCA_030674185.1 Monoplex corrugatus | reverse complement strand
TTCTTATGGGTATAGTGAATATTACAGATGTTATCAAGCGGAGGTCCACAGTCAGTTCCACTTACATCCTCACACTGACGGTAGCAAAATAAAAAAATAAAAATAAAGAAAGAGAGAAAGAAAGAAGGAGAGAGAGAGAGAGAGGGAGAGAGAGAGACAGAAAGAAAGAAAGAAAGAGAGAAGGAAAGAAAGACAGACAGAAAAAGAGAGAAAGACAGACAGACAGACAGACAGAAAGAAAAACAGAAAGAGAGAAAGAAAGACAAAAAGATCGAAAGAAAGAAAGAAAGAAAGAAAGAAAGAAAAAGAAAGAAAGAAAGAAAGACACGAAGAAAGAAAGACAGAAAGATAGAAAGAAAGAAAGAGAGAAGGAAAGAAAGACAGAAAGAAAGAAAGAGAGAGAGAAAGATCAAAAGAAAGAAAGAAAAACAGAAAGACAGAAAATAAGACGAAAAGATCAAAAGAAAGAAAGGAAGACAGAAATGAAGAAAGAAAGGAAGGAAGGAAGAAAGAAAGACAGAAAGAAAGAAAGAAAGAAAGACAGACGGAAAGAAAAGAGAAAGACAAAAAGAAAGGAAGAAAGACGGAAAGAAAGAAAGACAGACAGAAAGACAGAGAGACAGAAAGAAAGACAGACAGAAAGAAAGAAAGACAAAAAGAAAGAAAGACAGAAAGAAAGAAAGACAGAAAGACAGAAAGAAAGACGGAAAGAAAGAAATAAAGAAAGAAAGACAGAAAGACAGAAAAAAGACAGAAAGACAAACAGAAAGAAAGAAAGAAAAAAGACAGAAAGAAAGGAAGGAAGAAAGAACGACAGAAAGAAAGAAAGAAAGAAAGAAAGACAAAAAGAAAGAAAGAAAGACAGACAGAAAGAAAGACAGAAAGAAAGAAAAAGAAAGAAAGAAAGATCGAAAGAAAGAAAAGAAAGAAAGACAGAAAGAAAGAAGAAAAGAAAGAAAGAAAGAAAGACAGAAAAAAGAAACAAACAAACAAAGACAGACAGAAACAAAGAACGAAAGAAGGCCAGGCTTTGTCTCAAAGAAAGAGAAGAAAGGATGGCGAAAGTGCCAATGGCTTGACCATGTTTTTCATCAATCGAACATGCGGACAATGGAATCATACCTGAAGACCTCTCGCAGTGCCAGTGGGGAGGCGACTGAGCCTGCTTATACAGATTGTTGTCTCCCTTGTCTTCCTCGCAATTTGCGGTTTGAAGTTTAACGAAGGGATTAAATTGATGACTTAGTTTTGTGGTGCTTTTTTTTTTTTTTTTTTTGGTATTTGTTCTTTTCCCGTTACTGGCTTTTTTGTTTTGTTTTTGTTTTGTTTGTTTTTTTGGGTTTTTTTCCAAAATCTTATTGATTTCTTTACCAGTTTCTTTTTTCTTCTTCTTTTTTTTTTTTATTGAATTGAGAAGAGGGAATTAAAAAGAGGGACTCGTCTCTTCTGTTCTCTTCTGTTCTCTCTCTCTTTCTTTATCTCTCTCTCTCTCTCTCCTTTGTCTGTTCTCTCTCTCTCTCTTTCTCTCTCTCTCTCTCCTTTGTCTGTTCTCTCTCTCTCTCTCTCTTTCTCTCTTGCTCTCTCTCTCTTCTGTTCTCTCTCTCTCTCTCTCTCTCTCTCTCTGTGTCTCTTATATATATATATATATATATATATATATATATATATATATATATAGATATATGAGTGAGAGAATATACATATATACGCAAGTACATAGTATAAAACATGGATGTATATATAGATATAGACATAGACATAGACATACATAGACACAGACATAGATATAGACATAGATATAGATATAGATATAGACATATACATAGACAGAGACATATATATAGACATAGATATAGATATAGACATAGACATAGACATAGATACAGATATAGATATCGACAGAGATATAGATCTATACACATGTGTGTGTATGTGTATCAGTGTGTATGCGAGTGTGTGTGTGTGTGCGCGCGCGCGCGCGTCCCCATAACTGCCGTGGGATCTTAAGCTCCCGCAAGCCAGAAGGCGCACGGGTCCGAATTATTTTTCGTTCCCTTCCGAAGGACTAGACGTTCAGTTCGATTTTCCGTTCAAACTGAGGCAAAAAAAAAAATTAAAAAAAATAAAAACTCGAGGCTTTAATTGGAAACGAATGAATCCTGGAACCTCGAGTTTAGTTATTGGCAGGCGAACGTCTGAACCATTCTGCCACTGTTCTCTTGAATTGCAAGGAGATATTCTTGTTCTTCCATACATATTTTAGCCTGGACATTGCTGTTGCTGCTTTTGCTCACCCTGTCAGAGGATTTCTGACTTGCATCCTTCTACGCCATTTTATGAGGAAAGGGGAATTAGAGCACCTGGTCACAACAGGAAAGCTGGAGGGAAAGAGAGCACCAGGTAGACCTTGGGTAAAAATATTGGACGGACTTACAGAGTGGCTGAGGACAGACAGGGTGGAAGATGTGCTTGTGGCAACAAGGGATAGATGCATATGGAG
>JAPXFY010000012.1:90343719-90351219 GCA_030674185.1 Monoplex corrugatus | reverse complement strand
CTGTGTAAGACGTCTGACCCACGACTGACCATTAAGGGAACGTGTGGATTTTGGCCCTCTGTAAATACTTCAGGGCCAACTGACACCATCTTCACACAGATTTAGTTTCTTTTTAAAAGAAAAACAAACCTCTTTTGCAAAGTGAAAAGATGTGTATGGTGTGTTTGTGTGTGTGTGGTGTGTGTGTGTGTGTGTGTGTGTGTGTGTGTGTGTGTGTGTGTGTGTGTGTGTATGTGTGTGTGTGTGTGTTGTGTGTGTGTGTGTTGTGTGTGTGTGTGTTGTGTGTGTGTGTTGTGTTGTGTTGTGTGTGTGTGTGTGTGTGTGTGTTTGTGTGTGTGTAAACAAACAAAAAACACAAAGGAGTAAAATATATATCAAAGGAAAAGACTGATAACCCTTCTCCCCCTCCTAACTAATACCCCCTCACCCTCTGCCCACCTAAAAAATTTTTTAATTTTTCTCACACATCTACTTCTTCTCTCTTTACTTTTTGACAGCAGAGCCCCAAACAAAACACACACAAAAAAGAGTAGACCGAAGCAGACATCGACAAGATCCATCTTATCCTCCCTCTCCAAGACCAACCCCACAAATAGTAGTGTCAGGACCGTCTGTGGTCTTCCCGCTTTGCGAGACGTCTGCTCTGAGACTCGGATGGGGCTCTTATGGATTTTCCTGCCCTCTGCAAATACTTCAGGTCGACCCCAGACTATCTTGAGACAGCTTTTGGTGATAGTTTCTTTTTTTGTTTTTTTGTTGTTGTTTTTTCTTTTGTTTAAAGTCTTTACAGAAATGTGTTTTCGGTGTGTACGTGAGATGTATGTGTTCATTGAACGTGTACCGATGTGTTGTGTGTAATTGTGTGTCTGTGTTTGTGTGTGTGTGTGTGTGTGTGTGTTGTGTGTGTGTGTGTGTGTGTTGTGTTGTGTGTGTGTGTGTGTGTGTGTTGTGTGTGTTGTGTTGTGTGTGTGTGTGTGTGTGTGTGTGTGTGTGTGTGTGTGTGTGTTTGTGTTGTGTTGTGTTGTGTGTTGTGTGTGTGTTGTGTTGTGTTTGTGTGTGTGTTTGTGTTGTGTGTGTGTGTGTGTATGTGTGTGTGTGTTGTGTGAATGTGTGTGTATGTGTGTGTGTGTGTGTGTGTGTGTGTGTGTGTGTGTGTGTGTGCGTGTGTGGGTGGGTGTGCGTGTGTATGTTCGTGTGTCTGTATATCTACGTGTCTTTGTGTGGGTGGGTGGGTGGGTGTGGGGTGGGTGTGGGGTGTGTGGGTGTAGGAGTGGGTGTGGGTGTGGGTGTGGGTGTGTTTATCTTGGTGTGTCTGTATGTCTACGTATCTGTGTGCGTGTGTGACTGGAGAAAACAGTATTTAAAAAGACATTTCAGTATGTAACAAAACTTCTTTGGGTACTATGTACTAGAGGTATGGCTAAAGTGGGTTTTTTTTTCAATTTTTCTTCTTCAATTGCCCACGCAAGTCTTTTGGAAAATGAGAGAGAGAGATATGCATCAACAACAAAAGTTGTATCCTTCGAATATTTGCTCTCTCTCTCTCTCTCTCTCTCTCTCTCTCTCTCTCTCTCTCTCTCTCTCTCTCTCTCTCTTTCTTTCTTTCTTTCTTTCTCTCTCTCTGTCTCTCTCTGTCTCTCTCTCGCTCTCCCTGTCTCTCTCCCCCTCTCTCTCTCTCTGTCCCCCCCTCTCTCTCCCTCTCTCCCCCCTCTCTCTCTCCCCTCTCTCTCTCCCTCTCTCTCTCTCTCTCCCTCTGTGTCTCTCTGTTTCTGTCACTCTGTCTGTTTTACTCTCTCTCTCTCTCTCTCACTCTCTGTCTCTCTCTTTCTCTCACTCTGTCTCTCTCTCACTCTCTCTCTCTCACTCTCTTTCTCTCTCTTTTTTTCCTTCTGTCTCTCCCTATTTCTCTCTCTGTTTCTATGTCTCTCTTTCCCTGTCTCTATTTCTGTCTTTCTCTCTCTCTTTCTTTCTCTGTCTCAGCTTCTGGATCTCTGTCTCTATGTCTGTCTGTCTTTGTGTTTCTGTCTCTCTATGTTTCTGTCTCTCTGTCCCTGTCTCTGGCTCTCTGTCTGTCTTTCTTTGCCTCTCCATCTATCTATCTATCTATCTACCTGTCTGTCTATCCATCTATCTATCTATCTGTATGTCTGTCTGTCTATCTATCTGTCTGTCTGTCTGTCTGTCTGTCTATCTATGTATGTATGTATGTATGTATGTATCTATCTATCTGTCTGTCTGTCTGTCTATCTGTCTATCTATCTATCTATCTATTTGCTATATCTCTGTCTCTCTCTATGTATATATATACACTATGCACAAAAAGTTAAGGATCACTTGCACAAAAATTCATAACTTTCAAAATAAGAAAGCCAATGCGTTGAAGTTTGGCAAACATTTAATTCCATGCTTTAGTGATAACGATACACAATTGCCTTCAATTTCGAGCAATCGTTTGGTGTGTACATTTGATCAAAGTGGGTACGTATCGAAATTTGATTTCCCAAAGTCATTGAAATCACAAGACAGGGCATTCTGATGCTCCCAAAAGTTCAGTAATGCGTGTAACCGCCATGGCTGTTCTGGCACTCGACGCAGCGAGTCCTCATCGAGTTGACCAGGTTGGTGAAGATCCTCTGTGGAAGCGCCTGCCACTCAGCCTGCAGCATCTGGTAGAGGTGTTGGGCATCCCTGGGAGGGGGGTGGTTGCTCCTCACTTTGCGATCCAGCTCATCCCAGAGGTTCTCAATCGGGTTGAGATCGGGACTGCATGCTGGCCACTCCATTCTGTTGACTCCAGACTGCTGCAGGAAGTCGTTGACCACCCTTGCCCTGTGGGGGCGAGCGTTGTCATCCTGGTAGACAGCCGTCGGTCCCATCTGCTGCAGTGTAGGCACAGCCAGCGGTCGAAGGATCTCATCCCGTATCGGAGGCCAGTCAGGTTACCCTGTACATGATACAAGGGTGTTCTGTGGTGAAGGCTGAAGGCCCCCCAGACCATTACAGAACCTCCACCAAAGGCCACCTTTTCTTGGACAGTGGTGTCAATAAAGCGTTGCCCTGGGCGCCTCCAGACCCTCAGTCGGCCGTCGTTGTGGTTCATGGTGAAGCGTGATTCATCACTGAACAGGACCTGGGACCATTGCTGACGTGTCCACCTCACGTGACGTCTGCAGAAGGCGCGGCGTGCTGCCCTATGGGCTGGAGTTAAGCGTGGCCGTACAGCTGGGCGACGAGAACGGAGGTTAAACCCATGAAGGCGGTTCCGTATGGTCTGCTGGCTGATGTTGATGTTAGTAGCCACCCTCAGCTGCCTTCGAATGATGCTGGAAGAGGCTGTTCTTGTCTGCTGGGCTTGTCGTTCAATGAGACGATCTTCACGTGGGTTTGTCTTCTTCGGTCGACCAGATCTGCGTCTTTCATGGACCCTCCCAGTGGCTGTGAAGCGTTGAATCAGTCTGACAATGACCGAGATGGACACCTGAAGTCGCCTGGCCACTTCTCGCTTGGGAACACCATCTTGGAACCATGCAACAGCTCGTCCCCTCTCAAACTCGCTCAATTTTCGTCGTGGAGGCATTGTCAGATCAGGCCTACTACTGGTGGAATGTCTTCTTATAAAGCCAAGCAAGAGACAGCATCTCACACATAAACAGCAGTGCTTGCACGTGCATAATGGTTTTTCCATCTGGCTTGTGCAATGTGTTCAGGCAGAACGGTCCAAAACAAGGTCCTTTTTCGCAAGTTTCCGCATTTCCGTTTGCGGCCAAGCTCAGTAGTAGAGAATCCCGTGCAATTTTCGCACTAACACAACATCGCCCACTTACAGCTGAACAAGAATTCATAACAATTTGGCTGGACTGAGAAATAAATAACAGTAGCGAACTGAGTTTATTACGCACCTGTTTTCTCATAGTGATCCTTAACTTTTTGTGCGTAGCTTATATATAAATGTGTGTGTGTGTGTGTGTGTGTGTGTGTGTGTGTGTGTGTGTGTGTGTGTGTGTGTGTGTGTGTGTGTGTGTGTGTGTGTGTGTGTGTGTGTGTGTGTGTGTGTGTATCTGTCTGTTCTCTCTCTCCCTCTCTGTCTCACTCTCTCCCCCTTACCTTTCCTCTAAGAAATATCTACATCTCCTTTTTCCTTTTGACAGCCGAGTCCAGCAGACGATGACAAGATCCACCTGAGTCTCTGTCCAGAACCAAGCCCACAAACAATCGTGTCTGGTCCGTCTGTGGTCTGGCAGCTTTCCAAGACGTCTGCAGCTCTGGAATTCGGAGGAGATGGTATGGATTTCTGGCCGAAGCGAATACTTCAAAACGATCTGAGACTCTCTTGAGACAAGACAGTCGTTGGCTTTTCACAAATCTGTTTCTTTTTTTCTTTTTTTTTTTTTGCTTTGAAAATAAAAATTTAAAAAAAAGAAAGACTGGGAGGTGTTGTGTATATTGATTCAGGTCTGGCTCGTGGCATGTGTCCATCAGATTCAGAATCAGAAACAATGTTGATGGTTATCAGTAAAATGATGAATGATAATGATGATACACTCTACTGTTCAATGTGATGGATGATTAGGCATTCAGGGCCTGGTATGGGTCTTTCTTCTCTGGGATAGATGACCAATTCTGAGAAAAAGACTGAAACTTCCCTGCTGCTCCTAATTTTTGTATCTGGTGTTTATCTGTTTGTGATCTTACGCTTGACAAAGGCCAGTTGGCCGAAAATTTGCGCCTGTCTTGTCTGGTTATAATAATGATAATAATGATAATAATAATGATAATAATAATAATAATAATAATAATAATAATAATAATAATAATAATAATGATAATAATAATCACAATATTTATATAGCGCAAAATCTTGATAGAAATCAAATCTAAGCGCTGAAAAGACACATATGCACGCATGCACACACACGCACGCACACACACACACACACACACACACACACACACACACACACACACACATATGGCTATAAATGGGGAAAAAGAAGAAAAGCAATGGAAAATTATAGAGAGCATGTTATACACAAAAATATATTACAATGTGATTCCACTCCGAGCGGAGACAGGCTGCAGAGGGGGTTGAGTGAGGTCAGGATTTTATGCAGAGGAGAAAAGGTGAGTTTTGAGAGCGGACTTGAAGGAGACAAAAGTAGGTTGTCTTACATACGCGTTCTTATTTTTATTTTTTTTCGGTTTTTTTTTCTGGTTCCTGTTTGCTTCAACGCGGGCAGTCACACTTGTTTTGGATTTCAAGGTTTCATAGTTCGCTCCTTGATGAGGCCTTAACCTTTCTCCTAAGTTTGAGCGGAAAATCGAACTAAACGTCTAGTTCTTAGGAAGGGTACGAAAAACTGAGCCGGACCTGTGTGCTTTTTCGCCTGTGCACGATTAAGATCCCACGGCAGTTAAAACTCTTGAAAAGCAGGGTATTCGCCCGGCTGCACTGGTATAAAACATTGTAGAGATAGGTTGATTTTCCAAGGTCAGATAGGTTGATTTTCCAGGATGATTTTCCAAGTTGAGATAGGATGATTTTCCAAGTTGAGATAGTTTGATTTTCCCAGATGAGATAGGGTGATTTTCCAAGGTGAGATAGAGTGATTTTCCCAGATGAGATAGGGTGATTTTCCAAGGTGAGATAGAGTGATTTTCCCAGATGAGATAGGGTGATTTTCCAAGTTGAGATAGGGTGATTTTCCAGGATGATTTTCAAAGTTGAGATAGGATGATTTTCCAAGATGAGATGGGATGATTTTCCAAGGTGAGATAGGTTGGTTTTCCAAGGTGAGATAGGTTGATTTTCCAAGGTGAGATAGGTTGATTTTCCAAGTTGAGATAGGATGATTTTCCAAATTCCTCCCCTTGAAAGCCATTCAGTATTCTCGTCTTTCTGAAGTCTTACTAAAAAAAAATTTTTTTTTAAAAAGATGTGGCGCTGCAATGCGGCGACGCGCTCTCAAAGAGGAGAATATCCGGAGTTTCACATGGAAAATCCACTGTGATAAAAGAAATGAACATGCAAATGGTATGATTGTCCGCTGAAAGTGTTCTGCAGTCCCAGAAGCCTGCTTCTTGACATTAGGGGTGAGATCACACAAACGCTGGCCGTTTGCCAACAGCAGGTGCAACAGGTGTAAGAAACATAAGCCACTGACATAGTATGAACAAGATCTCTTTGACGTAAACGTAGGTCTAAATGAGGACCTCAACAGCTCAGCTGGGGAACGTCGGTTTCATATGCCAGTGTTTTTGAGTTAGAATCTAAGAAGCGGCCCTGACCTTCTCCTTACTGTCCCGTCTTCAGCTGATTTCGCCTTCCTGGGATGATTCGTTCGTTCGTTATTTCTTTTATCGTCTGTTCACATATGTGCTTTTAGACGAGAAAAAAAAAAGGTGTCTATGGGGTGGAAGAATCTACGAAATCATAAAGACAGTTTAACATTAAATTTTTTAATTAACATTAAAAAAAATTATAGGACAATAGAAAAGCAATCATAACATTAGAACGATCAGGCTTGAACAGATTGCTCAGGGCTGTATGTGTGTATGTAACCGCGCGGGCGCGTGTGTGTGTGTGTGTATGTATGTGTGTGTGTGTGTGTGTGTGTGTGTGTGTGTGTGTGTGTGTGTGTGTGTGTGTGTGTGTGTGTGTATGTGGTGGTGGTGGTCTTTGATTTAATGTCTATTCACTAAAGTGATTTTAGACCAAAAAAAAAAACCAAAAAAAAAAACCAAAAAAAAAGGGGGGGGGGGGGGGGGGAGTGATAGAGGAGGAGTGAAGAAGATATTTGAAAATTGTCAATTTTGAATTTGAGAAAAGATGATCCAGAAAACAACTGTTTTGAAGAGGGGAAGGTAAAACTAACAAATAGTGTTACCATAATTATCGATTTAAACAAACAAACTGACAAACAAAATTAGTAAATATCCGGAAGAAATGAATAAAAAGTAAAACTAATAATTGACTAACCACAACAATGAACAAGTCAAATAACATTTTAAAGGTAATTCGCTATAGGACTTTTTGACAGGCTAACAAAAAATTCATACAGTAATGATGATGAGGCAAATATGTCAGAAACTGTATTCACAGATAGTGTTGGAATATGTCGTTTTACCCTAACGCAAGAAAGAATATGACTATGTGTTATCTTCTTTCCACACAGACACACTATGTTATTGGTATATTTTGTTTTGAATGCATCAAGTTTCCATCTGTACATAAGGGACTGTATAGTTCTGCTGGCATGAAGCTGCTTAAGTATTTTGCTAACTTCAAAGTTCATGTGACATTTATCATACTTTTTCTGTTTTAATTGGAACTGCTTCCAGACTAGTTGTCCACTAAAGTGTAATTCTCGTGCAACGAGAGAGAAAGCTGGATATTGTTTGAATCTGGTGAGTTATTAGCTCCCCGTTTGGCAGCCCTGTCAACTGTATTATTATAACTAAAAGAACTATGAGAAGGTATCCAGCAGAAAGTAATATCAGTGC
>JAPXFY010000012.1:90323719-90326219 GCA_030674185.1 Monoplex corrugatus | reverse complement strand
TAAATGAATAATATATATATATATGGGGGGGGGGGGGTGCAAAAGTAGGTATACAGTTTATGAAAAAAAGAAAACAGGTACAATATTCATTGCATTTATTATACAAACAAATGAATATTGCAAATTTACTGTAATCACAAGCACAGCCTTAATCCCTCAGATACTCAAACTGCTTGCCGTCGGTATTCACACACTCCTCTAATCGAGAGCGGAATTAAGCTTTATAATAATGATGTGATACTTACTGTATACCTACTTTTGCACCCCCCTGTATATATAATTATAATATATAATATATATATATATATATATATATATATATATATATATATATATATATATATATATATATATATGTCCAAGAAGAATAAAATACATACATAAAGTTGTTTAATGTCTTTTGTCTATCCGTTTGTCTGCTGTCACCATTGCCAGGAAAACAGTTGTGCCTTACCAGTCTTGGGGGCTGAGGATACATACCTGCATTTACCCTGCTTAATAATGCAACCCCTGGCAGTCACTTTCTATTCATAGTGATAAATGATAATTCATAAACGAAGATATAAACAACCACAAAAAGAAAAGAATAAGTGAATTACTGAACGAGTAAATAAACAAATGAAATAAATGCTCAAACAACTGAAAAAAAAAATAAAAAACGAAATTAAAAAAAATTAAATAAATTAAAAAGTAAATAAATAAATAAAAGCAACACCTAAATAAATAACAGAGTGAAAAAAAAATTCAGATGGCGACCTATCGTGGCGACATTCCATTCTTGGATGAAGCAACTGCATTTACGTGACTGGTTCCATTACAACAACAACAACAACAGCAACAACACTCAACAACAAAGAAAATATATTTTTAAAAAAAAAACCCACTCCAATCCAACTCCAAGAATTTGTGATAGGAAACTTCGTGCTGTACTCTTTAATAAATGGACTTTGTATCACCAAAGCATTTTGCCGCACACTAAGAATGTCAACAATCGTGGAATAATGGACAACTGGACAAATGTGACCTTCTATCACGGAATGAGTCGCTTGTCCACTGGCAGCGTTTTGCACAATGGGGCAAAATAAGAGAGAGGGGTGTCAGTGCTCGTTATGGAGTTGTTGATTTTAGCGGATGCCGGAACCCTTCCTACACATTTTACATTCAATAAATTATGCATATTGTGGTTCTTTCTTAGTGTAAAAGCTATTTGCATTACCCTACCCAACATGTAGATAGTGAACTTTCACTTTCGTTTTTCTTGATTTTCTCAAAACTGTGTTTCGGAAGAGTGCCATGTTTGGAAGGTTGTACCTCAGGTATTTATTGTCCGATTTTAAAATGGTTTTCTTTATTAGAAAGAGCAGTAAATGTACATTTAGAAGCAATGAAAAAGTGAAAACTGCCTAAAGTGGACATGTGACTCATTTCGTGGTGGAAAGTCACAAATGTGGAATGGTAATTATTTGGAATGCGTGATCATGGCAGAAAAGAATGGCCGCACAAGCGAACAACAAACAAACAAACAAACAAACAAAACAACAGGAAAAGGTTTTATGTACAGTAGAGGTCAAAGACAAGCATTTCCATATAAGTGTACATTTGTGTAGAACGGTCCATGTCAAAAAGAAGATAAACAAGATGGAAATAATCTCTGGTTTATGGAAATCCATTTCTGAGCAGTTGTTTGTTTGTTTGTTTTTTTTTGGGGGGGGGGATGAAAATGAGTGAACACAGGATGAATATCTAAAAAAAAAAAAAAAACCACGGATTTAAAACACACAAACAATTCCATATAAACTAACTCAAAACAAACAAACAAAGGCATTAGCATTCAAATATCTATGCAAAAAATGTGCACAATTCAATTCAACTTTCTCTGCCAAATGCGTAATTCTCAACTTACAAACTGTTGAAAAAAAGTCTACCATACTTTGTACATATTAATTTATTTTCCCAAACACAATTCAGCAAAATGGACGTTTCAAAAAAAATTGAGTCACGTAGGCCGGGCGCTTTGGAGAAGGGGGGGGGGGGGGGGGGGGGGGGGGGGGGGGGGGGGGGGGGGCGGGGGGACTGCCCATGACCAAAAAAAAAAAAAATGTACATGATGAAATTTTACTTATGACACACTGGTTCAACCATACATGCACAAAGAAGAAAAATGTGCCGTCGAAGTCTCTGGAACTTTCTGAAGATTGTCATTGCATTGTATGTACAATTTGAGTGCCGTCAGGACTTCACGTTTAGAACTAAAAGAAAAAAAACCACAAAGTTTTTGGGTTTTCTTGCACAGGTCATCAGCATTATGAACTAGTCTCGGTATGTTTCATGATATCGTAGTATATAACAAGGCTCCGACTCGAGAGGAACCTTCTTTTTCTGACATGGAAAAAAGCGAAATGTTAAAAAGCAAAAAAAAAACACGAATAAACACACACACACACACACACACACACACACACACACACACACACACACACACACACACACACACACATTA
>JAPXFY010000012.1:90296219-90308719 GCA_030674185.1 Monoplex corrugatus | reverse complement strand
CATGTCATACAACCTTTACCTTGAGTTTTTATGGAAAAGAAATGTGTTCTGCGTTCTGAGTTTCTGGCAATTTTTGTATGTAATTCAGGAATCTGTTGTTATTCATGAACAACACACTGACCACAGAAAATCACACCGCAGAAGCATCAGAGAGGCCCTTAGTTGTAATGTTATTTTTATTCAAAGCCCGACCGACTGCGTAGAGCCATATCAGGGCTATAACCGTTTCAAAACATACACAATACTTCAACAGGAAAAAAAGGGAAAAGAAAGTTAAATACACATATCAATGCATTCGCGCACATAATCTGAGAGATGCCCCCTGGCTTTGACCACTCCGTCCAATTTATCATACCGTGGATTTGAAAAAAAAACACAACTGAATACAGTTTTAAACATAACTCATCATCATCATCATCATGTGCCCTGCCGCATGGCGTTGGCGATCATGGCCCTCCACACGAATCTATCCCTTGTCGCTGCAAGTGCATCTCCCACCCTCTCTGTCCTCAGCCACTCTGCAAAGTCCGTCCAATATTTTCTCCCCCGGTCTACCTGGTGTTCTCTTTCCCTCCAGCTTTCCTGTTTTAAACATAACTAAGGACATAGGTGAGAAGGACACTAAAGGACATATAAGACAGAGGCCCTAAAAAATCATGGACAATCAACCAGCATCACTAAATCGGATTTGAACTTCCTGTCATCTGCAAAGAAGTGTTTTAACCACAAGACCAACAGTCAAGGGCGTCTAACGGGAACTGACCAGAGCTAACCGTACAGCGATTCTTTTTTTTTTTTTTTTTTTTTTTTTTGGTAGCGGTAGGGGGATGTTACCTTCGATTGCAACGCCGCCCGAGCGGGCTTGATAATACTAACACCGCTCAGTCCGACTCCACATCACAGTAACGTCACCAAGTTGTTCAAGTCAAGGTCCAGAGCTAAGAAATCCAACGGCAGGGCTGCAGGCAAAGAGTCCGTCCGCTATTGTTCGCGCTTGTAACGGGCACGGAATGTGCCCAACTGTCTGTTCAATGATTGTTTTTCTTTCTTTCTTTCTTTTTCTTTCTTTCTTTTATTTGTTTATTTATTCATTTGTTGATTGTGTATTTATTTTATTTATTTTTATGTTACCTATGTATTTATTTATTTATCTAAATTTATCTGTTTATTTGTTTGGATATTTGTATGTTTATTTATTTTTTCATTTATTTGTTTGGGTTTGTTTTTTACTTGTTCATTTGTTTATTAATTTATCCATTTATTTAGAGATTTTGTTTATTTATTAATGTTTTAATTTATTCATTGTGTATTTATTGTATTTCTTTATTTTACCTATGTGTTCATTTATTCATTTAATCCATTTATTTATTTGATTGTTTATTTATCTATTTGTTCATTCATTTGCTTGGGGTTTCTAATTTGTATATTTATTTATTCATTTATTTGGGGTGTTGTTTAGTCATTTCTTGTTGTTTGTTTGTTTGTTTATTTACATGACGGACACGATAGAATCGTTTATTAGAAGTTGAGTTTCCTCAACTGCAAGATCGGTGTCTGAACCTTTTTTTTGGTTGCGGACTGGTGGATAACAGTGCAGACAATTTTCCGTTCTCCTTGGTCAACACAGTATGCACCCCTGCTGAAGCCTAAACCCGCTTTTCGAGTACGTGCAAACACGAAGACCGCGGAATCCTCTAAGCCCTGTCATTTGTTCCGTGATTTACGGACACTCACGGAAACACCCGAGGCGGCATGCACACACACACACACCCGAAGATGGAATATGACTGCCTACACTTGTCTAATGGCATATTGTATACTAGCAAAACCATGTACAGTGGTACCCCCCAAGTCGAACGCATTCAAGTCGAATTTTCCCATGTCGAACGAAAATTTCGGCAAAATTTCGCCTCCCATGTCGAATCTCACTCCCATCTCGAACGTCTGGCAACAAAGCCAGGACCTGAGGCGCGCGCTGTCCACCCAGTCTCGCTCACTCCCCCGTGCCGTGCACATCATCCTCTGTTGTTGCTGGCATTTTTTTTTTTTTTGCATTTCTTCTTCAAATTAAACCTCATTATGGTTCCCAAGAAAGTGCAAAGTATTAATATTTAAGTCTGTTTCTGCTTTATTTAAGTCTATTTTCTGCTTGCCATTGTACTTATATTGCAGTTATCTAGCCACAGGGCACAACAGAAACCCATAAAAATGTAAAATAGATATGGGGATTTTGGGGCCTGGAACGAATTAATGCTTTTTTACTTTTAATTTTAATGGGAAAAATTGCCTCCCAACTAGAATATTCTCAAGTCGAATGGCCCAAGGAACCAATTAGATTCGACTTGGGGGGCACCACTGTACTTGGCATTGAATGGGTTAATGGTGGGATACAAAGAAACGGTGATACATGAACGTAGAAAGCCTGCATGTATAATACATATGTTCGTGTGCACGGCAAGTGTTACAGTCCCTAATCGTGAACGCGCTGGGACGATAATTCAAAACAAAAACAACAACAAGGCAAAGTGCGAGTTGCAACCAACGAACACAAACAAGACGAAATAAAAATCCAAACACACACACACACACACACACACACACACAACACACACACACACACACACACACACACAACACACACACACACACAACAAAACAACATGAAAAATAGATTTTAAAAAATCAAAGAACAAATAAAAAAAATATATAAAAAATCAAATATGAAAAGTAAAACATAAACAATAAACACATACATAAATAAACAAAATAAATAAATCGATGAAAAGAATCAATAAGTAAATGAATGAATAAGTAAATAAATAGGTAAATAAATCTTTCCTTCGAAATGATGCAATTTTATACACGTTAACAGGACGATGTCTCGTGACACTGACTGTCAAGTTTTCTTTGACTTCGATGGCCAGCAAATACGGAGAGACAGACAGACAGACAGACAGGCACACAGACAGACAGACAGAGAGAGAGAGAGAGAGAGTGAGAGAGAGAGAGAGAGCGAGAGTGAGAGAGAGAGAGAGAGAGAGAGAGAGAGAGAGAGAGAGAGAGAGAGCGAGAGAGGGTAGTCCATTTTTCGATTTTAAATATAAAGTTTTTTGTTTGTTTGGTTTTTTTGGGTTGTTGTTTGTTGTTTGGTTGGTTAGTTGGTTGGTGGTTGTTGGTTGGTTGATTGAATGGTTGGTTGGTTGGTTGGTTGGTTGGTTGGTTGGCTGGCTGGTTGGCTGCGTTAAAAATGATATTTCACAGAGTTCCCGGGCAGAACCAGTGGCTGAAAGAACAGAAAAAAAATGTCCATTGTTCGATTTTTCAAAGTTGCCTAATGGTGCAAGCGCTGAGACATGAAGAGCTCGAAATCAGCTTGTTAGTTGTGGCTTGCTGTTCAAGGGAAAAAGGTGATCTATGTTCTTTAAAAAAAAAAAAATACTTTGTTTAAAAACGAATAGGATACCGATTGAGGTAAATGTGACTAAGTGAGAGAGAGTGAGTGTGTGTGTGTGTGTGTGTGTGTGTGTGTGTGTGTGTGTGTGTGTGTGTGTGTGTGTGTGTGTGTGTGCTCTGTGTGTGCTCCATGTGTGCGTGTGTGTGTGTATGTGTGTGTTTGCTCTGTGTGTGTGTGTCTGTGTGTGTGTGTGTTTGTGTGTCTGTGTGTCTGTCTGTCTATCTGTGTCTGTGTATGTATATGTACGTGTGTAATTATGTATATGTGAGCGTGAATGTGTATGTGTGTGTACGTGCGCAGGTAAGTATATCTATATGGGTTATGTTTTACGCGCACGCCTGTTATTGTATTGTTTATTGTTGTTGGTATTGTTGGTATTGTTGTTGTTGTTGTTGTTGTTGTCGCTATCGTTTTGTTTTTGCTGGATTTTTTGTTCGTTTTTTTTTTGTTTTGTTTGGTTGGGGTTTTTTGTTTTGTTTTTGTTTTGTTTTGTTTTGTTTTGTTTTCTTTTTGTTATCGTCTTGTGAATAGATCTGATTTTTCGTGTACGTCTCTACATGCTATTTTTAAAAATCATTTTCCGTCTTCAGTTGTGGCTATTGTCTTTTTTGTGTGTCTTTTTTTCTTTTTTTTTTTCTTTTTGTTGTTGTTGTTGTTGTCGAAAATTACAGCAAAGTCGGTTTTATTTAGCTAGCGTAAATCAGAATTCATACAGTCAGAATAATCATCGCCAGAATTATCAGAATAAAAGACATTCGACAGAGTATTATCAGAATAGACATTCAACAGAGTTAATCAGAATAGACATTCGACAGAGTTTAAATCGGAATAGACATTCGACAGAGTTTTATTAGAACAGACATTCGACAGAGATTAATCAGAATAGACATGGACAGAGTTTCATCAGAATAGACATTCGACAGAGTTAATCAGAATAGACATTCGACAGAGTTTATCAGAATAGACATTCGACAGAGTTTAATCAGAATAGACATTCGACAGAGATTAATCAGAATAGACATTCGACAGAGTATTATCAGAATAGACATTCGACAGAGTTTAATCAGAATAGACATTCGACAGAGTTTATCAGAATAGACATTCGACAGAGTTAATCAGAACAACATTCGACAGAGTTAATCAGAATAGACATTCGACAGAGTTATCAGAATAGACATTCGACAGAGTTTATAGAATACATTCAGCAGAGTTTTATCAGAATAGACATTCGACAGAGTTTAATCAGAATAGACATTCGACAGAGTTTAATCAGAATAGACATTCGACGGAGTTTTATCAGAACAGAGATTCGAAAAGTTTGACATGCCAAGTTAGTGACAGCGATATATAAAACAATACCATTGTTATTGTCATTATAATCATCATCATCATCGTCATCATCATCGTATCATCATCACCATCACCATTATTATCATTGGTATCGTTGTTGTTGTCCTGATTATTGTTGTTGTTTTATTGTTTATTGTTATTATCATTATTATTATTATCATTATCGTCATCATCATCATCGTCATCGTCATCATTATCACTATTATGTTCGTTTTTCCACAAACCACCAAACACTGACATTGCTTACGGGGTCTTTAACCCTTTTGACTCCCGCACCCTGTCCACCAGTATCCCGCATTGTCAACCATGCTAGCAAAGCAAAAACTTAACCCTTTGACTCCCTCACCCTAGCCACCAGCTTCCTACAGGAAAATGGTGGATACGGTGAGAGAGTCAAAGAGTTAATTTTTTTGCAGCTGGTAGAAAGGGGCGCGGAAGTCAAAGGGTTAATTAATTAACGCGCGTATTTGATATGCGACATGTTAGTTCAAGCACTAGCGAACGGGTCGTCTGAGCATACACAATATATTGAACCTAAGAGATCGGAAAAATCATCACCACCATCACCACCACCACCCCACCCACACTGCCCACCAGGCGGCGGTATCTAGTCAGATTCGAACACAGACCCTCCGGTTGGAAGTCTCACGGCCTGATCACTTGGCCATCATAATATGGCGCCCGTCACCCCGACTGTAATGAGTTTTACCTGTCATTGGCTCAGTGTTGTACAAATAGCGGAGGAAATTATCTTAATTCAAAGCTCGTGAACGTTACTTTTGACAGGATGGTGGTCAGGAGGCGGAAGGTTACAAGACGGACAGTTTATTATCTACCTGTTTCTTTTCTTTATCTGTCTGTCTGTCTGTCTGTCTCTCTGTTTATTTATTTATTTATTTAATCTAGCTAGCTAGCTAGCTACCTGTTTATTTATTCATTTATTCATTCATTTATTCATTTATTTATTCATTCAATTATCTATTAATTTATTCATTCATCTATCTATCTGTCTATCTACCTATCTGTCTGTCTGTCTGTCTCTATTTATTCACTCATTCATTTATTTCTTGATTTTTTTATCTATTCGTTTATATATTCATTCATTTGTTTTATCTATTGAATTATTTATTTCCTTTTTTTTTTTTCTTCGGATGTGGACGACAGACTGGCGGGGGCTATGATTAAGGAAATATTGTTTTCGTCTCGTTGGTAGACAGCTGAGGCTTTGTGTATTGACTGGGGGAGGGGGGGGTTCTGTGAAGTGAGACAAGCCTACACGGAGTGGCTAATTTTGCTTTGATTATGTCCTTTCATTCATTCATTCATTCATTCATTCAGTTATTCATTCAGTTATTTATTTATTTATTTATTTATTTATCGATATTTATCTATTTCTCCTTTTTTTTTTGTTCCTCGGAAGTGGACGACAGACTGGCGAGGCTACGGTTAAGGAAATATTGTTTTCATCTTGTTGATAGGCAGCGGAGGGGCTGTGTATTGATTAGTGGGGTGGGGGGTGGGGGAAGGGGGCTTTCTTGTGACGTGAGACAAGTAGTGGCATGTTGTGTTATGATTCAGTCCTTTAATTAATTATGTATGTATGTTGTTTTTTTTAGATAACATACGCAAATACATACATCATTTCAATGTAACCAGGACTGTTCCAATGGTAGCTACAATACTAGCATAAGATGAAAGAAATATAGACTAGGTGTTCTAATGTAGCTACAATACTAGTATAAGATGAAAAAAGATATAGGCTAGGTGTTCCAATGGTAGCTACAATACTAGTATAAGATGAAAGAAATATAGACTAGGTATTCCAATAGTAGCTACAATACTAGATAAGATGAAAAAAGATATAGGCTAGGTGTTCCAATGGTAGCCACAATACTAGTATAAGATAAAGAAATATAGACTAGGTGTTCTAATGGTAGCTACAATACTAGTATAAGATGAAAAAGAATATAGGCTAGGTGTTCCAATGGTAGCTACAATACTAGTATAAGATGAAAGAAATATAGACTAGGTGTTCTAATGGTAGCTACAATACTAGTATAAGATGAAAAAAGATATAGGCTAGGTGTTCCAATAGTTAGCTACAATACTAGCATAAGATGAAAGAAATATACACTAGGTGTTCCAATGGTAGCTACAATACTAGTATAAGATAAAAAAAAATATAGGTTAGGTAGGACCTCAGGACCTGGCCAGCTCATGGCTTTATATGCAGGCTTAAGATTCGTGTCATGATAATTCTTAGATCTCCATCATATGGCACCTGTGACGATAGTGTATATGCAATTCATTCTGAGCGTGGATACGTCATCTTAAAAAAAACTGAAACTGAAACTGAAACTTAGAAACCGAGGACAGATGTCTGTTTCAGTCTCCTGGCAAAAGCTACCCCCGACTTGGCAAAGTAACCATCTCCAATACAGCGAGTCACAAGTGGCGGACGGCGGCCTGCTTTCTGATATGAAGGTTAGCTTGCCGAATATGCCAGGTTTACCTGGACGAATAGGAGGCGTAGCAACATGAGACAAAGCTAGGTAAAGTGAGCCAAGCGAGTGGGTTTCATACGGCCCCCCTTGCGCGAGAAAAAGTAGCGGCTACTTTAGCGTACCGTAGCGGTCTCGAGAGGTGTTAGCTTATAATTTCAAGATGGCGACCGCGTGTGTGGATCAGGATTCACATCTTTGTCCTCTGCTGCTGTCGTAATTATCTTTCCCACAAAAATGATTATGTTGTTTGTCAGTACTTAAGAGACATCAGACAAAGGATCTGGTGTTTGTTTGTGATCCTACGCTTGACAAAGACCAGATGGCCGAAAATTTGCGCCTGTCTTGTCTTGTTGTATTAAATACGCGTTCTTATCCTTTTTTCGTGTTTTTTCTGGTTCCTGTTTGCTTGAACGCGGGCAGTCACACTTGTTTTGGATTTTGTCAGCAATTATATTCAGAATAAACAACTTTACGTGTTGTTGGGTTTTTTCCCCCGCGTTCCGCCATCTAGTATTTACTAGGTTTGCTAGACTTGATACTACCCGTTTCATACACACGCTCACCCCCTAGATTAGTTAGACTGTAGCATCTAGCTTTGGCTTGATTTGCTACGCCCTGAGAAGCGGAGACGGTGGGAGATGTACATGTACTTGCAGCGACAAGGGATAGATTCGTATGGAGGGCCATGATCGCCAACGCCATGCGGCAAGGCACATGATGACGACGATGATGATGATGTTATATAATGATGATGATGATGATGATAAGAAACTAACCTCGGTTCCAGACCAATATCGAAGGTAACTATGAAGACAGAATGGGATGGCACCTGACAATGCTGCACCCCCCCCCCCCCCCCCCCAGAAAAAAACCACTCTCTGTGTCCTACTGCGGAGTTATCGGGTGATAAGGACAGCCTAAAATGCCCTAGCCCTCAGCTTTCACAGGGTAAGGTCTTTTGGTAATGACCTAAGGACGGGATTGTTGCAATTTCTGTTTAAAGTCCAACCGACTGCGTACAGCCATATCAGGGCTATGGCCGTTTCAACACATACACAATACTTCAACATTGTTACTGTTGTTTAAAGCCCAGCCGACTGCGTAGACCCATACCAGGGCTATGGCCGCTTCAAAGCATACACAATACTTCGACAGGAAATCAAAAAAGGAAAAAAAAATTAAGTACACATATCAACGCATTCCCGCACACAATCCTAGAGATGCCCCTGGCGTTGACCACTCCGTCCAATTAATCACACAGGGGATTTTAAAAAAACATATCTGAATACAAATTTAAACATAATTAAGGACACGAAAACATACATAAAAACGGGCCTAACTTACCTAAAATTGCGTCCGCATATCAAATTTCCTTAAAGCCAAAAATGCACTTAATACATGTACCCAATTATCAATCCTAAGAGAAAGTAGGTAAGACTTTATCGAACACATACAGGTGAATAGACCAGCAAGACAGAAAATCATTGGAAGAAATGACAGAAAGCAAAGGAACAAGGCATAAACAAAGACAGTGACAGAAAAGAGGAAATTTCTAACACAGAAATTCCAGAAAGTGGGGATACTATTAGGTAAATCCCTACTCGCATTTATTTTCTTCCCCTGCGAAGTTCGAAGTTGAGAGAGAGAGAGAGAGAGAAAGAAAGAGAGAGAGAGAGAGAGTATTTTCCTCCCCTGCGAAGTTCGAAGTTGAGAGAGAGAGAGAGAAAGAGACAGACAGACAGACAGACAAACACACAGACAGACAAACACACAGAATGGCAGACAGACACAAGGACAAACACACAAACAGCTAGACAAACAGACAAACACACAGATAGGCAGACAGACAGACACACACACAGGCAGACAAACAGACACACACACACCACACACACACACTAATATCACTTATAGTGAAAAGACGTTAAATTAAAGAACGATACACACACACACACACACAGGCAGACAGACAGACAAACACACACACACACTGAGGCAGACAGACAGACAAACAAACACAAACATACACACACACACACACACACACACAGGCAGACAGACAGACAAGCAAACACACACACACACACACACACAACACACACACACACACACACACACACACACACACACACAGACCGGCAGACAAACAAAGACACACGCAGGCAGACAAAGACACACACACACACACACACACACACACACACAGAGAGAGAGAGAGAGAGAGAGAGAGAGAGAGAGAGAGAGAGAGAGACCTGCAGACAGACAAACAAACATACACACAGATAGACAAACACACACACACACCACAACACACACACACACACACACACACACACACACACAGACAGACAAACAAACACACACACACAGACACACAAACAAAGAGTATTTCTATCAAAGCAAAAGGGGAAAAAACCCTCACAATAGAAGGGACCCTCCACACAACACGCATCACGCCAATTTGTCACAAAATCTGCTACACACAGCTGGCGAAGTGGAAAAACCAAACCCACATGTATGTGCATGCATCTTCAACCTCAATTGCCCTCTCTCTATTTTCTTCCTGCTCAGAAAATGCCGGAAACTAACACTGTTAAACAGCGGAACAAGTCCGGATTGCACGCACAAGGATTTCTTTATAAACAATTGAGAATAACAGAAAAAGAATTAATAATAATAATAACAATAATAATAATAATAACAATAACAACAACAATAACAATAATAATAAGAGTATAATGATGATGATGATGATGATGATGATGATGATGATGATAATGATGATGATGAATGATGATGATGACAGCATTAATGATAGTATCAATAACCAAAAAAGAAAAAAAAGGAAAAAATAATTAATTAATAATGACAATACTATTGATATTGATAGCAATAGCAGTGATAATGATAATGATGATGTGATAATGATAACGCGATAACAATGATAATCGTTATAATAATAACAGTGAAGATGACAGAAATAATAAATGAATAAGAATAAGAATAATAATGACAATAATAATAATAATAATAACAACAATTACAACAACAATAATAATAATGATAACGATAACAATGATAATCATTATAGTAATAGTGATGATGATAGAAATAATAAATGAATGAATGAATGAATAACAATAACAATAATTATAAGAAGAAGAAGAAGAATAAAAATAATAACAAAATAATAATAATACCAATAATATAATAATAATAATAATATCCACAATAATAATAACAATAATTGTAACAGTGACACGAAGTTCCTGGACCCACATGCAAGAGATATTTGAACAAAAAACAAACAAACAAACAAACAAACAAAAACGGAATGCAGATTTACACAATATTTACAAAAACATCCACAAGTTGCTCAGTAAAACCCCTCAGATCGTAGACATCTGTAGATCAATCAGTTTATTCTGGTTTTTTTTATAATTATCGTACGTTTCGTGGCTTACTCCATCGTCCATCATCAGTTTCCCGCTTTTGAAACGCGCGCCACAAAAAACACAGAGCCACGAACGTGGCTCAAGGTTTGGAACTTTCGCCGCCCCCCTTGTCTGTTCTCAGCACAGAATCCTGTGAATGAATGAAATGACTGAATGAATGAATGAATGAATGAATCGTCAGAAGTTAGCGACAGCGACAATAGAACGGTGAAGAGTCACAACGCCGCGCTGGCCGGAGTAGGAATGTGTCGATGGTGGTGATAGTCTTGTTGGTGATGGAGAGGAATCCCTCCTATCCCCCCGTGGCTGCCACCCTCCTCCTCCTCCACCGGAGGGTGGCGTGGTGGCGCTGGCCGCGTGGCAGCCGTAAGGGTACGGGGCGTAGTCCCGGTCGGCTAGTCACAAGCCCGCGGTGGCTGGGTAGTTCTTGAAGTAAGAGTCCGCGTGCATCATTCCCGCGGCCGTTGAGGAGTCTTTGGGGAGCGCCAGGGAGGACATGCCGGGGTATCCCATGCCGTAGCTCTGCAACGTCTCGTACATCTTCATGTCCATCTTGGAGTTCTCCGACATGATGCTGGTGATGGAGAAGGGGTGGTTGAACGAGTGGTTGGGGTTTAACTGCCCCGCCGCCGCCAGCATGGAGGGGTGGTGGTGGGGGTGGTGGTGGTGCGCCGGGTGGTGCTGCTGCTGCTGCTGGGGCCCTGCTGGTGCGGCTGCTGCTGACCGTGGTGATGTTGTTGCTGCTGTTGCTGTTGTTGTTGTTGTTGTTGTTGGGGGTGTTGCGGGTGGTGGGGCGTGTTGGGGTGGTGGGACAGGTGGTGGGAATAAGAGCCCATGGCCTGGGAGACCTGCGCGTCGTGAGGGGGCAGCCCGCGCACGCTGTTGAGGTCGGAGGAGGAGCAGGAGGACAGCGGGGCGGGGCGCACACCCCGGGGTGCTGTTGGAGATCCGGGGTGGTGGAGCCCAGCTCCGACTTGGGCTGGATCCCGTGCGGGGGCTGGGAAGGTGGAGGGGGCTGCTTCCCTCCTCCCTCCCCGCTGTGGGGCGGCGTGTTGGGCGCCGAGATGGCGCGGCGGTCGTCGTCCAGATCCCCGGGGCCGCTGTGGCCCATGTCGTCCACGTCGCCGTTGACGGAGGCCCTGCTGGTGTTGTGCTCGTCACCGCTGTCTCTCAGACTCCCTCCTGTAGACCTCGCAGCTTGCCGCAAGACCTCCTTCTTGGGACATTTGAAGCGCTTCTGTCGCCGCAGGTAGCACCCGTTTTCGAACATGTTTCCTGAATCGGGGTGCAGCGCCCAGTAGCTCCCCTTCCCGGGTCTGTCCGGGGTGCGGGGGACTTTGACGAAACAGTCGTTAAAGGACAGGGAATGTCTGATGGAATTCTGCCAACGTTGCTGGTTCTGACGGTAGAAAGGGAACAGGTCCATGATGAACTGGTAGATCTCACTCAGCGTGCACATCTTGTTGGGCGACTGCTGGATGGCCATGGTGATGAGCGAGATGTAGGAGTAGGGCGGCTTGGCGTGCGTGTAGGAGCGGCGGTAGGTCTTGTCGTGCCTCACGCGGTTCATGGACATGACGTCCATCGGGGACCGGCTGATGCCGTTCATCCCGGCCGCCGCCGCCATGCTGCCCATGCCGCCCATGGCCCCCGCCATCCCGTTCATCGTGCCCATGGAGTTGATGGACGCCGAGCCCATGCCCCCGGGGATGCCCATGCCGCCCATGCCGCCCATCC
>JAPXFY010000012.1:90256219-90276219 GCA_030674185.1 Monoplex corrugatus | reverse complement strand
CTAGTCTACAAACAAAACAAAGAGAGAAATGAATGAATGAATGAATGAATGAAAATAAATAAACAAACAAATAAATAAATCTCTTTTCGTAATAAAAATCAAAACTTCCATTCGTATATTACAAACAAAACAAAGAGAGAAATGAATGAATGAATGAATGAATGAATGAATGAATGAATGAACAAATAAATAAATAAATCTCTTTTCGTAATAGAAAATCAAAACTTCCATTCACAGATTACAAACAAAACAAAGAGAGAAATGAATGAGTGAATGAATGAATGAACGAATGAATGAATGAATGAATGAATGAATGAATGAAAATAAATAAACAAATAAATAAATAAACAAATCCATAAATAAATCTCTTTTCGTAATAGAAAAACAAAACTTCCATTCATAGATTACACAAAAAAACAAGACAAAGACAGAAATGAATGAATGAATGAATGAATGAATGAATGAACGAATGAATGAATATAAATAAACAAATAAATAAATGATTAACTCTCTTCGTAATACCACAACAAAACTTCCACTCACAGATTACACACAAACAAGATAAAGAGAGAAATGAATGAATGAATGAATGAATGAATGAATGAATGAATGAATGAATGAATGAATGAATGAATGAATGAACAAACAAACAAATAAACAAACATTTGTATTCTGACAATAGACCTACTTTTTTCTTCTTCCTTCCTTCTTTTCCCTACTGTTATTTACTTTACACAATCCAGGACAGCCCGAAACAGTTTTAAAATTGTCTCAAGGAAGATAAACAGAATTCTAGAAAATCTTCACCGCATCCATAAATGAGTCGTAATATTACTAGTAGTAACAATAGGCTTATCCCCTCCACACACACACAAAACAAACAAACAAGGTTTAACCACACACACACACACACACATACACACACACATACACACACACACACCTCACACGCACACACACACACATGCATCATACAAAACAAACAAGGTTTAATACACACACACACACAAACAAGGTTTAACACACACACACACACACACACACACACACGCACACAAAACAAACAAACAAGGTTTAACACACACACACACACACACACACACACACACACACACAACAACAAACACAGTTTCAACACACAACACACACACACACACATCATACACAAACAAACAAGGTTTATAACACACACACACACAAACACAACTTACACACACACACACACAACACACACACACACGCACACACACAACAACACACAATAACACAACGTTAACACACACACCACACACACACAAACAACAAACACAGTTTACACACAACACACACACACACACACACCACACAAACAAGGTATTACACACACACACACAAACACACACAACACACACACACAACACACACACATACACATCTAATACATTACAAAAAAACAAATCAAGAACAACAACAACACACCACACAAACACAACAACACACATTTAACACACACACACACACACACACACAACACACACACACACACACACACACACACAACACATACATACAACAACAACAAACAGGTTTAACACACACACACACAAACAAACAAACAAGATTTAACAACACACACACAACACACACACAACACCACACACACACACACAACACAAAACAAACAAGGTTTAACACACACACACAAACACAACACACACATACACACACACACACACACACACACACACACACACAACAAACAAACAAGGTTTAACAACACACACACACACACACACACACACACACACACACACACACACACACACACAAACAAAACAAAAACAAGGTTTAACACACACACACACCAACACACACACACACAAAACAAACAAGGTTTAACACACACACACACACACAACACAAAAAAACATCCACACACACCACACACACACACACACACACACACACACACAACACACACACACACACACACACACCACAAACCAAACAAACAAACAATGTTTAACACACACACACACACACAACCACACACAACCAAACCAAATAAACAAGCTTTAACACACACACACACACACACACACACACACACACACACACACACACAACAAACAAACAAGGTTTCACACACACACACACACACACACACACACACACACACACACACACACACACACACACACACACACACACACACACAAAACAAACAAACAAGGTTTACCCCCCACCAAACAAACAAAAAGCATAAAATACCACCTGGTCCTTCTACCTTCCTATATCTTTTTTTCTTTGTTTTTAGTTATCTTCTTTGTTTGTTTGTTTATTTGTTTAGGGGTTTTGTTTTGTTTTGCCAATTGTTTTGTTTGTTATGTTTTGTTTCATGTTTTTTCTTTTCTTTTCTTGTTTTGTTTAGCTGTGTTTTTTGTTCGTTATTTTGTTTTGTTTTGCTTTGTTTTGTTTTTTATTATTTGTTTTGTTGTGTTTTGTTTTATGTTTGTTTTGTTTTCTTTTCTTGTTTTGTTTAGCTGTGTTTTGTTTTGTTTTGTTTTATGTTTTGTTTTCTTGTTTTGTTTAGCTGTGTTTTGTTTTGTTTTGTTTTTTGTTTTTTATGTTTTGTTGTGTTTCATGTTTTATGGTTTATTTTGTTTGTTTTGTTTTGAAACGATCTCTTCACGGACAAAAGCGGGGGAGACTGTTATGAAAAATTATTGAATAATTCTACGTTCATGGATAATGCAGTGGAAGGAAGCAGGCGTGAGAACATTGTCAAATCGTAGGCCTATTATGAATGGATCCACGCACGATTGAAGGTCTACTCCGACAAGTGGCATGGGGTACATTCTATAAACAACGCCGGCTCCGTGGTAACCTACGAGATATCAGGGAAAGAAGAGACGTTGCCAAACATCTGACATTGGAGGGTCGTGAAGAGTTCTTTTAATCCTTTGACTCCCGCACCCTCTCCACCAACTACAAAAAATTAACCCTTTGACTCCCTCACCCTATCTACCAACTGCAAAATATCAACCCTTTGACTCCCTCATCCTATCTACCAACTATAAAAACTTAACCCTTTGACTCCCTCACCCTAATAACCAACTACGAAAAACTTAATCCTTTGACTCCCTCACCCTCTCCACCAACTGCAAAAACTGAACCCTTTGACTCCCGCACCCTACCTACCAACTGCAAAAAAACTTAACCCTTTGACTCCGTCATCCTATCCACCAACTGCAAAAACTTAACCCTTTGACTCCCTCACCCTCTCCACCAACTGCAAAATCTCAACCCTTTGACTCCCTCACCCTATCTACCAACTGCAAAAAAATTAACTCTTTGACTCCTTCGACCTATCCACCAACTACAAAAACTTAACCCTTTGACTCCCTCACCCTATCCACCAACTACAAAAAAATTAACCCTTTGACTCCCTCTCCCTATCCCCCAACTACAAAAAAATTAACCCTTTGACTCCCTCACCCTATCCACCAACTACAAAAACCTTAACCCTTTGACTCCCTCACCCTATCCACCAACTGCAAAAACTTAACTTTTTGAATATCTCACCCTATCCACCAGCTTCCTAATCTTCGACTCCTCACCCTATCCACCAGCTACCTGCAGGAAGCTGGTGGACAGGGTGAGGGAGTCATAGGGTTAAGTTTTTGCTTTTACTAGCATGGTTGGCAATGCAGGATGCTGGTGGACAGGGTGCGGGAGTCAAAAGGTTAAAAAAAAAAACGGGATAGGGGGTGGCGTGAGTGACGTAAGTAAACGTTTGTGCTGTTCTCTGGACGAGGTATACCCAATGGGGAAACATGATGACTAGAACTTCCAAAACCAGACGATAGCTGAACCTGAACTACTTCAGTGTTCTCCACCGACCTGTTCCCATCATTGATGAGCTTACTTGCAAAATGGGGAATGGGAGGGGGAGGGTGGAGGGGGAGCAGGGGGGGGAGAGGGAAAGGGGCAATGGACCGTTTTCAAATCACAAAGAAAACTTTTAGCTTTGTTTTTCTCTGAATTGAAGAGATACCGAAACTGAGGATGCGTTAGTGTCGGTAAAGTCGGCCATCTTTCTGAATTCTTAACTTTATTTGTTTTTTACTTTTTTTGTTTTTTGTTTTTTCTCTCTAAACTGAAGAGATACCAAAATTGAGGATGCGTTAGTGATGGGTGAAGTATGGCTTTCTGAAGTCTTTAGTAGCTATATTTTTTTCTCTAAACTGAGTAGAAACTAGAATTGAGGTGTTAAGTGACGGAAACAGTAGGCTATCCTTTTGAATTCTTCTATCCTTTTGAATTCTTCTAAACTTCAGCTTTGGTTTTTTTTTGTGTTTTTTTTTTTTGTGTGTTTTTTTTATCAGAATAGATATCAAAACTGAGATGCGTTAGTATCAGATAAAGTATCCTTCTGAATTCTTCCTAACGTTCGCTTTGTTTTTTTTCTCTGAACTGAATAGAAACTAGAATTGAGGTGTTAGTGATGGAAAAAAGAACGCTATCTCTTTGATTTCTTCTTAAGTTTCAGTTTTGTTTTTCTCTTAGAGATACCAAAATTGAGGAAGCGTTAGTGATGAGTAAAGTAAGACTTTCTGAATTCTTCTTAACTTAAGAATTGTTTTTCTCTAAACTGAATAGAAACTAGAATTGAGGTGTTAATGACAGAAAAAGTAAGCTATCGTTTTGAATTCTCTTTTTTCTCATTTTTATCTACACTGAATACATACCGACACTGAGGATGCGTTAGTGATGGGTAAAGTAGGACTTTCTGAATTCTTATTAACTTTAGCATTGTTTTTCTCTAAACTGAATAGAAACTAGAACTGAAGTTTTAGTGATGTGTAAAGTAAGCAATCTCTCTGAATTCTTCTAAACTTTAATATTGTTTTTTTCTCTAAACTGAATAGAAACTATGACGCGATCTTGACGGAAAAAGAGGCTATCATTTTTAATTATTCTTAACTTTAGCTTTTGTGTTTCTCTAAATTGAATAGATAATCAGAATTGAAGACGTGTTAATAATGGTAAAGTTGACAATCTTTGTGAATTCTGCTTACCTTCAGTATTGTGTTTCTCTAAACTGAATAGATACCAGAATTCGGGAGGTATTATTGACTGGTAAACTACGCCAAAATCTTTGAATGGTGGAGTTAGTGTCAGGTAAGTAGGCAATCTTTCTGAATTTCTTAACTTTAGTATTGTTTTTCTCAGAAACTATAAGGTGTTGATGGCGGAAAAAGTAGGCTATCTTTTTTTAAAATTATTTTTAACTTTAGCTTTGTTTTTCTCTAAAATGAATAGATAACCAGAATTGAGGAAGTGCTGTGATAAGCAAAGTAGGCTACCTGTCGAATTCTGCTTAGCTTTGGAGGAGGCGAAAGAGATACCGGAATTGAGAGGTGTTAGTGATAAGTGAAGTAGATTATCTTTCAAAATTCTGCTCACCTTTAGCTTTGTTTTTTTTTTCTCTAAACTAAACAGATGATAGAATTAGGGAGATGTCAGGTGTCAGGTAAACTAGGCCATATTTCTAAATGGTGATGCTTGTGTCACGTAGAGTAAGTTATCTTTCTCAATTCTGCTTAACTTTAGTTTTGTTTTTGTCAAAACTGAATAGATACTAGAATTCAGGAGGTGTCAAGTGTCAGGTAAACTAGCCCATCTTTCTGAATGGTCATGTCAGTTTGTGTCAGGTAAACTAGGCTACCTGTCAGAATTCTGCTTACCTTTATAGGAGGCGAAAGACTCCAGCAGCGGGTAGGGTGATATCTGTGTCACAGGCATATGCTAAAGTTCAGCCGCGAAGCACTGGGGTGCAAAAATAAGAAGAATGGGAGCGATAACAAGAAAAACAGTGCCTCTAAAAAGACACTTGACTTCTCTAGAACACTTGACCTCTTCCCAGGACAACACTCTGGTCCCAGTGAGAGTCAGCTGCTAGTTTACCGGCACCAAAACAGTCCAGGTGTGTAGTAGTCTCGGCACCAACAAACACTTGTTTATATTTATTTATATTACCTGTCCCTGAAACTCACAGAAACGCTCCACCTGTCACGCAGGTACATCGTTGATTTTTTGGTGCTAGCCCACATTCATCCGTGTCCCCTCTATACGGAGACACGCTAGACAACGCATGAACACATTCGGGGAAAAAAAGTTATAGAATAAGTCAAAAAAGTTTGCCGGTGAAGTTGGAAGTTTTCTGCCGAGACTGACTGACAAGTCCCGCGAGTCAGTTTCTTCTCACCTCCGAGATCGAACTAAACTTGGTGACAAGACGAGTCAGTTGTTGGTTGAAATATATATCCTTGAAGGTTCGTGTTCCATCTGTATTTACAGGAAATTTCTGAGACTGGGGAAGAATAATTTGTGCGCTCAATGACACTCGCCGAGGTGTAGTAGGCCCTACCCCGAAATCTAGTCCAGCAGTGCCACTTCCAAAACTGTTGGCCTAATTTCTGTCTACTTGCGTATGCGTACAGCCAATTCGATGACACCGACACTCGGAGGGTGGAAGTTTGGCCAACAACAATAACTGAACACACATACACACACACCAACAACACCACTGCTTAGCTAGCAAGCAAGCAAGCAAGCAAGCAAGAACGGGGGCCAGCCAAGCAGACGATAAGACCGAAAACCATGCAGCGTACGGAGCTGCGTCGACTGATAGAGAATATACCCACAAAACCGGTGTCTAGAAGCAATATAACTTGGCTCCGCGGCTGCGAAGGGCGGAGTCAAAAAATGCCAACGAAGGAGCTGATTGGTCCGTGCGCTGAACAAACCCCGCCCACCTGTCATTTCAAGGCGAGGGGTTGACAACCTTGTACACGCGCCATGGAGAGAGAGTGACAAGCGGAGAACTACGCAGCGCTTAGTGGGAACTGATGGGCAAGCCGAGCTCCGGAACAAGTTCTGATAGTGGGTGGTCTCCCACCCCCCACCCTCCACCCCCCAACCCCCAGTTTCGTTCACAGGCAAAGCGCAGAGTCTGTCTTGTGGCGCTCGAGCTTGGCAACACAGGAGGCGGGCCTTAGGCGAGGAAAACGGGACTTGTCAGTTTCGTTGTCAGACGTTGGAGTGACAAGGTGAAAGCGACAAGCACGTTGATGATGGACACAATAGAAACGTGACATCTTTGTAAAATCTACTTCTCCTCGTGTGCTAGTTTGGTTTTCGGCGAATTTCTTGCACTTATCATCTGTTTTTTTTGTGTGTGTGTGTCTCTAGGTTTTCGACGAAATGCATGCGTTTTGCATTTTGTTAGTAATTGTTGTTCATAATTATTCTTTGACAATGTGTTGTTGTTCGTTATTCTTTGTCAGTGTCACGATCGTTGTTTTGTTATTGATTTTTTTATGTGGCTTTCGTGTCAGCTTCTATGTTTGTTGTTGTGTAATATGTCTGCTTTCTGTTTGTTGTTATTGTGACAAACACGCTAGAAGTACTGGTGTCGTATGACTTTTCAACTACGTATTGTGTATATTGGGGACACAGGACTGTGAACTGTCTCTCGCGTATGTGTGTGTGTTGTGTTGTGTTGTGTGTTGTGTGTGTGTGTGTGTGTGTGTGTGGTGTGTGTGTGTGTGTGTGTGTGGTTTGCTCTGAACTTTCTAGTGTATGTGTGTATACATACATATATACACACACACACACACACACACATATATATATATATATATATATATATAATTATATATATATATGTGTGTGTGTGTGTGTGTGTGTGTGTGTGTAGTGCGTACGTGTGTGTGTTGCTATGAACTCTCTTTCTCTCGCATGTGTGTGTATGTTTCTGTGTGTGTGTGGGGGGGGGGGCGTCATAAAACGCGTTTCATACCGATAAAAGTCTGAGTTACAGAAACCGTATAAATGTTATTGTCTGTTGTTATTATCAGTATACTTGAACGTAAAATAAGAATTTTCATTAATAGGAAAATGAAAAACAGTAGGCTTGTTATTGTTATTTTTTGTTATTGTTATTGTTGTTTAAAGCCCAGTGGACTGCACAGAACCATATCAGTGTTATAACCATCTAAAAAGAATACACCATACATCACAGAAGATTATATTAAAAAAAACTGGGAAAGAAAATTAGATACATATCGCAATTCATTCGCGCACATGACCTAAGGAAATGCCCCTGGCGTTGACCACTCTGTTCAATTCATCACGACGAGAGGATTTAAAAAACACCTAAATACAATGTAAAGATAACTAAGGATACTAAAACTAAAAACATAGATAGACAGACAAATAGATAGATAGATATAGATAGAAGATAGATAGATAGACAGAAGACAGATAGATAGATAGATAGATAAATAGGTAGGTAGGTAGGTAGATAGATAGATAGATAGATAGATAGATAATGATAGATGAGACAGATAGATAGATAGATAGATAGATAGATCATCATCATCATCATCAGGTGCCCTGCCGCATGGCGTTGGCGATCATGGACTTTCATCTGTCTCTATCTCTCGTTGCCCCTAGCATCTTCTCCACCCCCCTCGTCCCCAGCCACTCTGCAAGTCCGTCCAGCATTTTCTCCCTGGGTCTACCCGGTGCTCTCTTTCCCTCCAGCTTTCCCGTTGTGACCAAGATAGATAGATATAAACGGGCCTAAACTACCTAAAAGTGTTTATACACACTACGTTTCTTATAACCAAAAATGCGCTTAATACATGCACCCAATTATCAGTCCTAAAAGAAAGTATTAAGACCTTGTCGAACACATACAGGTGAATGGACCAGCAAGCAAAAAATGATAGGAAGAAATGACAGAAAGACAAAGGAACAAGGCAGAAACAGAGAGAGTGACAGAAAAGACGACATCTCTAGCACAGAATTTCTAGTTTGTTAGTTTAGTAAGTTTTAAAGTCCTACCACTCTCAGAGTATACGAGGACTAGCGAAAAAATTGTTTGAAGAAGCCTTAAAAATTTTTTGCATTGGAGAAACCGATGCTTTTTCGGTTCTCTGATCCACCCTGGATGGCAATCGAATGGGTGAATGAACAAATCTAAGGGATACTAATTACTACTGAAACAGCACCCCGCATCACACCACCCACAGAGCAACAGGGTTCACACAACAACTGAATATGAGTGGTTTAAATGGATTTATTTAGTAGAAGAATCTGGTCAAGGGGTAGTAGGGTCGGATTGAAGGGCGTGGGGTGGTGGTGGTTTGGTAAATGGTTTTGATTGGGGAGTAGATGTGGGGTGTACCGTCGAGACTAAGGAGGGAGGTGTGTGGAGTGTTGTGGTAAGGAACCTCGAAGATTTTGTACCATTTACAGAGAAAGTCAAGCGTCCTCAGTATCAGGTCTGAGCTGTGGCCACAGCTTGGCTTCAAGGCTCGTGTTCTGCTGCCATTAACTAGTAACAGTCCAACGTTTCTTGTACAGCCATATGGACCACAGAACCAAAAAAAAACAACAACAACAAAAAAACCAACAAAAGGCATTGTTAATTGAATAAGATTAACCCTTTGACTCCCGATCCTTGTCCGCCAGCTTCCTGCATTGTCAACCATGCTAGCAAAGCAAAAACGTAACCCTCTGACTCCCGCACCCTGTCCGCCAGCTTCCTGCATTGTCAACCATGCTAGCAAAGCGAAAACTTAACCCTCTGACTCCCGCACCCTGTCCGTCAGCATCCTGCATTGTCAACCATGCTATCAAAGCAAAAACTTAACCCTCTGACTCCCGCACCCTGTCCGCCAGCATCCTGCACTGTCAACCATGCTAGCAAAGCGAAAACTTAACCCTTTGACTCCCTCACCCTATCCAACAACTGCAAAATCTTAACCCTTTGATTCCCTCACCCTATCCACCAGCTTCCTGCAGGAAGTTGGTGGATAGGGTGAGGGAATCAAAGGGTCGCATGAAGCTGGTGAATAGGGTGAATGAATCAAGGGGTTAAGTTTTTTTACAGTTGTTGGATAGGATCCGGGACTCAAAGGGTTAAGAAACCAAAGGGAGAGAAGACATGTCACAAGTACTGTCCTTTCGTGGTGCCTAACGTCAACACCAAACAATGCATCCATGTTGGTTAACCTTTTGACTTCCCCCCAACTATCCACCGGCATCCTGCATTGTCAACCCCTGTACGATAAATTGGACGGAGTTGTCAACGCCAGGGGCATGTTCTTAGATTATGTGCGCGAATGCATTGATATGTGTACTTAATTTTCTTTTCTTTTCTTTTTTCCTGTTGAAGTTTTGTATGTTTTGAAGCGGTTATAGCCCTGATATGGCTCTATGCAGTCGGCTGGGCTTTAAACAACAACAACAATAACAACAAGATGGATAGATTGTTTCTAGTGTGTTTCTAGTGTCTATGCGGTCATGTACGTCCATCGCCTCACAGATTGTTAACCCTTTGACTCCAGCACCCTGTCCACCAAGTGCAAAAACTTAACCCTTTTGACTCCCTCACCCTATCCACAGGCTTTCTACAAGGAACTGACGAGAAGATGAGGGAGTCAAAGGTTAAGCTTTGCTTTGCTGGCGTAGTTGACAATGCAGAAAGCCGGTGGATAGTTGGGGGAAGTCAAAAGGTTAACCAGCATGGATGCACTGTTTGGTGTTGCCTAAGCACCACGACTGCAGGAAGCTGGTGGATAGATTTAGGAAGTCAAAGGGTTAAGTTTTAGCAGTTGGTGGACAGGGTCCCGGGAGTCAAAGGGTCAAATCACCCAAAACAGGAGAAGTTCAGATCACACCATAAACAGAAAGACACATTGTACTCACAAACGATGGGTCCATGTCCTCCATTAGCAAGGTTGCAGTTGTCCATCACAGCATTGAGGGCGTGCTCGTTGTTGCTTGTCCCTTGAGAAAGAGATACCGGAATTGAGAAGGTGTTAGTGATAAATAAAGTAGGCTATCTTCCTGAATTCTGCTTACATTTAGCTTTGTTTTATACACTAAACTGAATAGATCATCATCATCTCATCATCATCATCATCATCATCATCATCAGGTGCCTTGCCGCATGGCTTTGGCGATCATGGACTTCCATCTGTCTCTATCTCTTGTTGCCTCAAGCATCTCTTCCACCCTCTTTGTCTTCAGCCACTCTGCAAGTCCATCTAGTATATTCTCCCTGGGTCTACCCGGTGCTCTCTTTCCCTCCAGCTTTCCCGTTGTGACCAAGATAGATAGATAGATATAAACGGGCCTAAACTACCTAAAAGTGTTTATGCACACTACGTTTCTTATAACCAAAAAAAGCACTTAATACATGCACCCAATTATCAGTCAAAAAGAAAGTATGTAAGACTTTATCGAACACATACAGGTGAATGGACCAGCAAGGCAGAAAATGATAGTAAGAAATGACAGAAAGCAAAGGAACAAGGCAGAAACAAAGAGAGTGACAGAAAAGACGATATCTAGCACAGAATTTCTAGTTAGTTAATTAAGTAAGTTTTAAAGTCCTACCACTCTCAGAGTATATGAGGACTAGCGAAAAAATTGTTTGAAGAAGCCTTAAAAAATGTTTGTGCATTGTGAGAAACCGATGCTTTTTTCGGTTCTCTGATCCAGCCTGGATAGCAATCAATGGGTGAATGCAGAATTTCTAGAAGGTGGGGATACTATTTATACTGAAAGAGCTCCCGGCATCCCACGGAGGGGGGGGGGGAGGGGGTGGGAGGGCGTGGGTCTATGAGCTGTTTTGTTAAATGGTTTATTCAGGGTAGTAGGCGTCGAGATCTAAGGACGGGGTGGTGGTGGTGGTGGTGGTGGTGATTGGGGAGGTGGGGGTACCTCGAAGACTTAGAGAGGAGGCGTGGAAGTAGTTGTAAGAACTCTTCATTTTCACCAGTAAAGAAAGTCAAGCGTCCTCAGTATTCAGGGTCTGAGCTGTGGCCACAGCTTGGCTTCAAAGCTCGTGTTCTGCTCTGTTAACTAGTAACAGTCCAACGTTTCTTGTACAGCCATATGGACCACAGAACCAAAAAAACAAAAAAACAAAAACAAAACAAAAAAGGCATTGTTAATTGAATAAGATTAACTCTTTGACTCCCGATCCTTGTCCGCCAACATCCTGCATTTTCAACCATGCTAGCAAAGCAAAAACTTAACCCTCTGACTCCCGCACCCTGTCCGCCAGCTTCCTGCATTGTCAACCATGCTAGCAAAGCGAAAACTTAATCCTCTGACTCCCGCACCCTGTCCGTCAGCATCCTGCATTGTCAACCATGCTAGCAAAGCGAAAACTTAACCCTCTGACTCCCGCACCCTGTCCGCCAGCATCCTGCATTGTCAACCATGCTAGCGAAGCGAAAACTTAACCCTTTGACTCCCGGACCCTATCCACCAACTGCAAAACCTTAACCCTTTGATTCCCTCACCCTATCCACCAGCTTCCTGCAGGAAGCTCGTGGATAGGGTGAGGGAATCAAAGGGTCGCAGGAAGCTGGTGGATATGGTGAGGGAATCAAAGGGTTAAGTTTTTGTAGCTGCTGAATAGGGTCCTGGAGTCAAAGGGTTAAGAAACCAAACGGAGAGAAACATGTCACAAGTACTGTCAAGTCGTAGTGTACATCAACATCAAACAATGCATCCATGTTGGTTAACCTTTGGACTTCCCCCCAACTATCCACAGGCATCCTGCATTGTCAACCCCTGTGCGATAAATTGGACAGAGTGGTCAACGCCAGGGGCATGTCCTTAGATTATGTGCGCGAATGCATTGATATGTGTATTTAATTTACTATTCTTTTCTTTTTTCCTGTTGACGTTTTGTATGTTTTGAAGCGGTTATAGCCCTGATATGGCTCTATGCAGTCGGCTGGGCTTTAAACAACAACAACAATAACAACAAGATGGATAGATTGTTTCTAGTGTGTTTCTAGTGTCTTTGAGGTCATGTACGTCCATCGTCCCACAGATCGTTAACCCTTTGACTCCAGCACCCTGTCCACCAAGTGCAAAAACTTAACCCTTTTGACTCCCTCACCCTATCCACAGGCTTCCTTGCATAGGGTGAGGGAGTCAAAGGGTTAAGTTTTTGCTTTGCTGGCGTAGTTGACAATGCAGAAAGCCGGTAGATAGCTGGGGGGAGTCAAAAGGTTAACCAGCATGGATGCATTGTTTGGTGTTGATGTTAGGCACCACGACTGCAGGAAGCTGGTGGATAGATTTAGTCAAAGGGTTAAATTTTAGCAGTTGGTGGACAGGGTCCCGGGAGTCAAAGGGTCAAATCACCCAAAACAGGAGAAGTTCAGATCACACCATAAACAGAAAGACACAAGAGTACTCACAAGCGATGGGTCCATGTCCTCCATTAGCAAGGTTGCAGTTGTCCATCACAGTATTGAAGGCGTGCTCGTTGTTGTTTGTCCCTTGAGAAAGAGATAGCGGAATTGAGAAGGTGTTAGTGATAAATAAAGTAGGCTATCTTCCTGAATTCTGCTTACATTTAGCTTTGTTTTATACACTAAACTGAATAGATCATCATCATCATCATCATCATCATCATCATCATCAGGTGCCCTGCCGCATGGCGTTGGCGATCATGGACTTCCATCTGTCTCTATCTCTTGTTGCCTCAAGCATCTCTTCCACCCTCTTTGTCTTCAGCCACTCTGCAAGTCCGTCTAGTATTTTCTCCCTGGATCTACCCGGTGCTCTCTTTCCCTCCAGCTTTCCCGTTGTGACCAAGATAGATAGATAGATATAAACGGGCCTAAACTACCTAAAAGTGTTTATACACACTACGTTTCTTATAACCAAAAAAAGCACTTAATACATGCACCCAATTATCAGTCCAAAAAGAAAGTATGTAAGACTTTATCGAACACATACAGGTGAATGGACCAGCAAGGCAGAAAATGATAGTAAGAAATGACAGAAAGCAAAGGAACAAGGCAGAAACAAAGAGAGTGACAGAAAAGACGATATCTAGCACAGAATTTCTAGTTAGTTAATTAAGTAAGTTTTAAAGTCCTAACACTCTCAGAGTATATGAGGACTAGCGAAGAAATGTTTTGAAGAAGCCTTCAATAATATTAAAGCATTGTGACAAACCGATGCTTTATTCGGTTCTCTGATCAACCCTGGATGGCAATCGAATGGGTGAATGATGCAGAATTTCTAGAAGGTGGGGATACTATTTATACTGAAAGAGCTCCCGGCATCCCCACGGGGGGGGGGGGGGGGGGGGGGGGGGGGAGGGGGGGCGCATGGGCCTATGAGCTGTTTTGTTAAATGGTTTTATTCAGGGTAGAGTAATGAATGTGTAAGGGTTAGTAGGCGTCGAGATCTAAGGACGGGGTGGTGGTGGTGGTGGTGGTGGTGGTGGTGATTGGGGAGGTGGGGGTACCTCGAAGACTTAGAGAGGAGTTGTGGAAGTAGTTGTAAGAACTCTTTCATTTTCACCAGTAAAGAAAGTCAAGCGTCCTCAGTCCTCAGGGTCTGAGCTGTGGCCACAGCTTGGCTTCAAAGCTCGTGTTCTGCTGCCATTAACTAGTAACAGTCATACGTTTCTTGTACAGCCATATAGACCACAGAACCAAAAAAAAAAAAAAAAAAGGCATTGTTAATTGAATAAGATTAACCTTTGACTTCCGATCCTTGTCCGTCAGCATCCTGCATTGTCAACCATGCTAGCAAAGCGAAAACTTAACCCTCTGACTCCCGCACCCTGTCCGCCAGCATCCTGCATTGTCAACCATGCTAGCAAAGCGAAAACTTAACCCTTTAACTCCCGGACCCTATCCAACAACCGCAACACCTTAACCCTTTGATTCCCTCACCCTATCCCACCAGCATCCTGCAGGAAGCTCGTGGATAGGGTGAGCGAATCAAAGGGTTTCATGAAGCTGGTGGATAGGGTGAGGGAGTGAAAGGGTTAAGTTTTTGCAGATGTTGTATAGGGTCCGGGAGACAAAGGGTTAAAAAACCAAAGGGAGAGAAGACATGTCACAAGTACTGTCCTTTCGTGGTCCCTAACATCAACACCAAACAATGCATCCATGTTTGTTAACCTTTTGACTCCTCCCAACTATCCACCGGCATCCTGCATTGTCAACTATGCCAGCAAAGCAAAAACGTAACCCTTTGACTCCCTCACCCTATCCACCAGCTTCCTGTGCAGGAAGCTAGTGGATAGGGCGAGGGAGTCAAAGGGTGCAGGAAGCTGGTGGATAAGGCGAGGGAGTCAAAGGGTTAAGTTTTTGTAGTTGGTGGAGAGCGTGCAAGGCTCATAGGGTTAAAGAGTGTTTCCAGTGTCTATGTGATCACGTACGTCCTTCACCTCACAGATTGTTACTGTTGTTTAAAGCCCAGCCGACTGCGCAGAACCATATCAGGGCTAGGCCTCACAGATGGATGGAGTGTTTTTCTAGTGTACCAAAGGAAATAAGAGGGAAGCAGGGAGAGTTTTAAATATCAGCTAAGTAACATAACTCTTAACATAACATAACAAAGGAATGTTCTGAGCTTACCACTTTATGCTTTGTGGCTGCGTCTATGCTAGCTGAATGGGTAGCGCAAACTGTGTTGGATTTGAGAAATTCTACATGGGAGATAACTCCGTGACTCTCAAGAGTTATGTTACTTAGTTTTTCTAGTGTGTTTCTAGTGTCTATGTGGTCATGTACGTCCATCGCCGCACAGATCGTTAACCCTTTGACGACCGCACCCTGTCCATCAACTGCAAAAACTTAATCCTTTTGACTCCCTCACCCTATCCACCAGCTTTCTACAAGGAAGCTGACAGAGAAGATGAGGGAGTCAAAGGGTTAAGTTTTTGCTTTGCTGGCATAGTTGACAATGCAGGAAGCCGGTGGATAGCTGGGGGAGTCAAAAGGTTAACCAACATGGATGCATTGTTTGGTGTTGCCTAAGCACCACGACAGCAGGAGGCTGGTGGATAGATTTAGGAAGTCAAAGGGTTAAGTTTTAGCAGTTGGTGGACAGGGTCCCGGGAGTCAAAGGGTCAAATCACTCAAAACAGGAGAAGTTCAGATCACACCATAAACAGAAAGACACAGAGTACTCACAAGCGATGGGTCCATATCCTCCGTTAGCATGGTTGCTGTTGTCCATCACACCATTGACGGCCTGCTCGTTGTTGTTTGTCCCTTGAGAAAGAGATACCGGAATTGAGAAGGTGTTAGTGATAAATAAAGTAGGCTATCTTTCTGAATTCTGTTTACCTTTAGCTTTGTTTTAATACTCTAAACTGAATAGATCATCATCATCATCATCATCATCATCATCAGGTGCCTTGCCGCATGGCGTTGGCGATCATGGACTTCCATCTGTCTCTATCTCTTGTTGCCTCAAGCATCTCCTTCACCTTCCCTGTCCCCAACCACTCTGCAAGTCCGTCCAGCATTTTCTCCCTGAGTCTATCTGGTGCTCTCTTTCCTTCCAGCTTTCCCGTTGTGACCAGGTGCTCCAAATCCCCTTTCCCTATAAAATGGCCTATAAATGTTGCCTGTCTTTTCCTAATCTTCCTTATGAATGATCTACTTGTGTCTGCCTCCATCAAGATTGTCTCGTTTGTTTTCTTTGCTGTCCATGGAACTCTCAACATTCTTCTTAGAAACCACATCTCGGCTGCTTCAATCTTGCTCTGGCTTTGCTTGCTGTCTGTCCACGCCTCGCATCCGTACAACGGTATTGGTTCTATATATGTGTGACATAGCAGATAATAATACGTTATCAACGCGCTGTGCCGGTATTTTTGCGTAAATTTATTGAAACAGCCTTCTATATCACTACCAACACTTTATCATTCATAGACTGTGTCTCTTTGATCATTAATTTTCAGTCCCAAAATATGCCGAATATTGTTTAAACCTTTTGACTCCTGCCCGCTACCCACCAACTGCAAAAACTTAACCCTTTGACTTCCTCACCTCCTAGCTGGTGGATAGGGTGAGTGAATCAAGGGGTTAAGTTTTTTACAGTTGTTGGATAGGGTCTGGGAGCCAAAGGGTTAAGAAACCAAAGGGAGAGAAGTCATGTCACAAGTACTGTCCTTTCGTGGTCCCTAACATCAACACCAAACAATGCATCCATGTTTGTTAACCTTTTGACTCCTCCCAACTATCCACCGGCATCCTGCATTGTCAACTATGCCAGCAAAGCAAAAACTTAACCCTTTGACTCCCTCGCCCTATCCACCAGGTTCCTGCAGGAAGCTGGTGAATAGGGCGAGGGAGTCAAAGGGTTAAGTTTTTGTAGTTGGTGGAGAGGGTGCAAGGCTCAAAGGGTTAAAGAGTGTTTCTAGTGTCTATGTGATCACGTACGTCCTTCACCTCACAGATTGTTACTGTTGTTTAAAGCCCAGCCGACTACACAGAACCATATCAGGGCTAGGCCTCACAGATGGATAGAGTGTTTTTCTAGTGTACCAAAGGAAATAAGAGGGAAGCAGGGAGAATTTTAAATATCAGCTAAGTAACATAACGCTTAACAATAACATAACAAAGGAATGTTCTGAGCTTACCACTTTATGCTTTGTGGCTGCGTCTATGCTAGCTGAATGGGTAGCGCAGACTGTGTTGGGTTTGAGAAATTCTACATGGGAGATAACTCCGTGATTCTCAAGAGTTATGTTATTTAGTTTTTCTAGTGTGTTTCTAGTGTCTCTGCGGTCATGTACGTCCATCGCCGCACAGATCGTTAACCCTTTGACTCCAGCACCCTCTCCACCAACTGCAAAAACTTAACCCTTTTGATTCTGTCACCCTATCCACCAGCTTCCTGCAAGGAAGCTGAAAGAGAAGATGAGGGAGTCAAAGGGTTAAGTTTGTGCTTTGCTGGCGTAGTTGACAATGCAGGAAGCCGGTGGATAGCTGGGGGAAGTCAAAAGGTTAACCAACATGGATGTATTGTTTGGTGTTGCCTAAGCACCACGACCGCAGGAAGCTGGTGGATAGACTTAGGAAGTCAAAGGGTTAAGTTTTAGCAGTTGGTGGACAGGGTCCCGGGAGTCAAAGGGTCAAATCACCCAAAACAGGAGAAGTTCAGATCACACCATAAACAGAAAAAAACACGAGTACTCACAAGCGATGGGTCCATGTCCTCCATTAGCAAGGTTGCAGTTGTCCATCACAGCATTGAAGGCGTGCTCGTTGTTGTTTGTCCCTTGAGAAAGAGATACCGGAATTGAGAAGGTGTTAGTGATAAATAAAGTAGGCTATCTTTCTGAATTCTGTTTACCTTTAGTTTTGTTTTATACTCTAAACTGAATAGATCATCACCATCATCATCATCATCATCATCATCATCATCATCATCATCATCATCATCAGGTGCCTTGCCGCATGGCGTTGGCGATCATGGACTTCCATCTGTCTCTATCTCTTGTTGCCTCAAGCATCTCCTCCACCCTCCTTGTCCCCAGCCACTCTGCAAGTCCGTCTAGTATTTTCTCCCTGGGTCTACCTGGTGCTCTCTTTCCTTCCAGTTTTCCCGTTGTGACCAGGTGCTCCAAATCCCCCTTTCCTCATAAAATGGCCTATAAATGAGACCTCCCACTACGAAATCAGTTTTAACTAGCATTTTGGGCATTTTGAGATATACATATCACTTGAAAGTGTACATTCCGCTGATTATTTTGGTACTTGAATAAAGCTTGTACTCAAAAAAATGTAGAAGTTATGTATGTTTAAAGTCATTAAGTTGTATGATGGCCATTTTGAGAAAACGGCCTCTGAAGTTTTTGTGTGCTCTCTTACACATTTTCCTTAAATTTCTTTAGTTGGTGGCTTTGACCCAGTTTGTTTATAATTTTTCTTTCATTATCTGAAAAGTGCACCAAAGAGCTTTCCATCAGTATATTACATGTGCAGGAACTGTACAGGTTACGGTTCATAATAAGAGACGAAAATAGGTACTTTGGTAAGAAATGGCGTTCTTTCTGCTGCGATCAGTGCATTAAAATACCATTTTAAATTGATTAATAATATTTTTCAAGAAAAAAATGTCTGTGAGGGATAGATCTAGATTATATTCTACAGAAATCAATTTTGAGAAAAAGTCAAAACACCCCAGATAGACCCTCAGTCATCTTTTCAGCTCTTAGTGCTGTTCGACTGACTGCGAGTTAAGACTGATTTCGTGGTGGGAGGTCACAAATGTTGCCTGTCTTTTCCCAATCTTCCTTATGAATAATCTACTTGTGTCTGCCTCCATCAAGACTGTCTCGTTTGTTTTCTTTGCCGTCCATGGAACTCTCAACATTCTTCTTAGAAACCACATCTCGGCTGCTTCAATCTTGTTCTGGCTTTGCTTGTTGACTGTCCACGCCTCACAACTGTACAACAGTAATGGTTCTACAAAACATTTAAGAACTCTCTTCCTGATATTAACTGATAGGCATTTGTTGGTAAGAATGCTTGTCATCTTCGGCTGCTTCAATCTTGTTCTGGCTTTGCTTGTTGTCTGTCCGCGCCTCACAACTGTATAACAGTATTGGTTCTATATAACATTCAAGAACTCTCTCCCTGATATTAATTGATAGGCATTTGTTGGTAAGAATGCTTGTCATCTTCTTGAATGCTGTTTAGATACTAACAGAAAAAGACAGAGTACTCACAAACGACGGGTCCATGTCCTCCATTAGCAAGGTTGCAGTTGTCCATCACAGCATTGAAGGCGTGCTCGTTGTTGTTTGTCCCTTGAGAAAGAGATACCGGAATTGAGAAGGTGTTAGTGATAAATAAAGTAGGCTATCTTTCTGAATTCTGTTTACCTTTAGTTTTGTTTTATACTCTAAACTGAATAGATCATCACCATCATCATCATCATCATCATCATCATCATCATCATCATCATCATCAGGTGCCTTGCCGCATGGCGTTGGCGATCATGGACTTCCATCTGTCTCTATCTCTTGTTGCCTCAAGCATCTCCTCCACCCTCCTTGTCCCCAGCCACTCTGCAAGTCCGTCTAGTATTTTCTCCCTGGGTCTACCTGGTGCTCTCTTTCCTTCCAGTTTTCCCGTTGTGACCAGGTGCCC
>JAPXFY010000012.1:90226219-90251219 GCA_030674185.1 Monoplex corrugatus | reverse complement strand
CTTCTGGAAAACTTCGCCCTCCGTTTGAGTAGGTTAAAAGTAAAAAATAATAAATAGATCTATAATAATATATGATGATGAAATAATAATAATAATAGAGAAGACGATGATGATGATGATGATGATGATGATGACATGACGACGACGATGAGACGATGACGATGATGATATGATGAATGATAATGATAATGACAACAACAACAATGATGATGATGATAATGATAATAATAATAATAATAATAAATGAAGATATAATACAATAATATAATAATAAAATATACAATAAAATAATCATAATAATAATAATTTTATTACAGTATTTATACGGCGTCAAATATTGACTACTACATTCACAAGAGTCTGTAGGTCTCCCCCCCCCCCCCCTCTCATTCTCTGCCATCAGCACGGTGCCATCTGCGTAACGAAGATTGTCCACCATTTTCCCTCCAACCTTCATCCCAGGACACTCCCCCCAGGTCCCCTCTCTTCCCCCCAGTGGTCTTCTTCTTCTTTCTTCTTCTTTCTTGGAACATCCACCATCATCGTTTTGATGGTTCTGATGTGTATAGAAACTGGGGGTTTCCGCTGGCTAGGACGCTGGTATGTAGAACTGGCTTTGGGGGTGGGGTGGGTGGTGGTGGTAGAGGATGGGGGAGGTGGGGGGGGGGGCTGGCTGGTCAGATTCGGGACTTGAAACACTCCACCGAGGCTGAAGAGATAACCTCGGGGGTCAGACTGGTCTCGCTGCAAAGTGAAAACAAACCCGGTGACAGAACACAGCCCTGCCCAATCCCCTTTCCCCGATAGTTCAGAAAGAGCTCACATCGTCCTCATGGCCAGGCAAAAGAGAACGGAGATAAACGATGGCGCTGATGATGACAATGAAAAAACACGCTGACAAACGAAGCAACAACAAAAAAAACAAAAACAAAAAACAAAAAAACACGAAAAAAGAATAAGAACGCTATTTAATACAACAAGACAAGACAGGCGCAAATTTTGGCCAACTGGCCTTTGTCAAGCGTAAGATCACAAACAAACACCAGATACAAAAATTAGGAGAAAAAGACTGAAACTTCCCTGCTGCTGGGTCCAGTGTGAGAAAAGGAACGAAGATTGTCCACTATTTTCCCTCCATCATTCATCCCAGGACACTCCCCACATCCCCCCCCCCCGCCCCATGATTACTAATAAAATACTAATTAAAATACTTGTTTTGTGTAAACTCAAAACAAAGAAAGGACAAATAAATGAAGAAATGAAGAAATGAAATGAAAAGTTCTTTTCTAATTAATGTAAAATATGTGGTATCGGTAAACTGAAAACAAAGAAAGAATAAATAAATTAGGAAACGAAAAAACAGACAAACGAATATAGAAAGAAAGAAAACAAAGCAAATTCCTTTTCTCACACTGAACAAAACAGCAGGGAAGTTTCAGTCTTTTTCTCCTAATTTTTGTATCTGGTGTTTGTTTGTTTGTGATCTTACGCTTGACAAAGGCAGTTGGCCGAAAATTTGCGCCTGTCTTGTCTTGTTGTATAAAATAAGCGTTCTGATTCTTTTTTCGTTTGTTTTTTTTTCCTTCTGGTTCCTGTTTGCTTGAACGCGGACAGTCACACTTGTTTTGGATTTCGTAAAACAAACAGACGAACGCAAGTATAAAACAATCCAAACAATCCATACAGTATAAAACAATCCAAACAATCCATACAGTATAAACAATCCAAACAATCACACAGTATAAAACAATCCAAACAATCCACACAGTATAAAACAATCCAAACAATCCACACAGTATAAAACATCCAAACAATCCATACAGTATAAAACAATCCAAACAATCCATACGTACCCATCTGAAGAAACTCTAATGCATCGAGCCAACATTGTTCCCGTCCATGTTCGAGCAATGGTGGGGGATATTTGTTTCTCGTCGCTCCATGAATTCAGTGATTTCTCTTCTCTGTGTAATACATTTGGAAGTAAAAGATGAATACTTTAAGCATGTGTTACTGTTTTGTACTTTGAAAACTTGTAGAGTTTCATGGACAGCAAAGAAAACAAACGAGACAGTCTTGATGGAGGCAGACACAAGTAGATCACTCATAAGGAAGATTAGGAAAAGACAGGCAACATTTATAGGCCATTTTATGAGGAAGGGGGATTTGGAGCACTTGGTCACAACGGGAAAGCTGGAGGGAAAGAGCGCACCAGGTAGACCCAGGGAGAAAATGCTGGACGGACTTGCAGAGTGGCTGGGGACGAGGAGGGTGGGGGAGATGCTAGGGGCAACGAGAGATAGAGACAGATGGAAGTCCATGATCACCAACGCCATGCGGCAGGGCACCTGATGATGATAGATCTAGTCAATGCAAAATATTTGATATGTGTAAGCTCAAAAGAATTAAGGAACAAAGAAATGAAGAAATCAAATGAAAACTTCTAATCGCTGTAAAATACTTGATACGTGAAAGCTGAAAACAAAGAGAGACCAAATAAATGAAGAAATAAAATGAAAAGTTTGAATCGCTGTAAAATACTTGGCATGAGTAAAATGAAAACAAAGAAAGAATGAATAAATGAAGAGATGAAGATTATAAAATAAAATTTAAACTTTTAATCACTGTAAAATACTTGATATGTGTAAACTGAAAACAAAGAAAGAATAAATAAACAAAGAAATAAAATGAAAACTTCTAATCGAAGTAAAATACTTGATATGTGTAAACTGAAAACAAAGAAAGAATAAATAAACAAAGAAAGCAAATGAAAACTTCTAATCGAAGTAAAATACTTGATATGTGTAAACTGAAAACAAAGAAAAAATAAATAAACAAAGAAATAAAATGAAAACTTCTAACCGAAGTAAAATACTTGATATGTGTAAATTGAAAACAAACAAAGAACAAATAAATGAAGAAATGAAGTAATCAAATGAAAAGTTCTAATTAATGTAAAATATTTGTTATCGGTAAACTGAAAACAAAGAAAGACTACATGAATTAATAAACTTAAAAACAAACAGATAAACGAATATAGAAAGAAAGAAAGCAAAGTGAAAAAAGTGCTCCAGATATGCATGTATAATTATGTTAGAGAAACGCTCGAGCGCTTGAATACACTTTTTACAAATGAGCAGGTATAACAGCATCTTTTAAACACACACACACACACAACACACACACACACACACACACAACACACACACACACGTATACATACGTATACACACACACACACATACACACACACACCACACACACACACACACACACACACACAGTATACATACGTATACACACACACACACACACACACACACACACACACACACACACACACACAACACACACACACACACACACACACACACACACACACACACACACACACACACACAATGGCCCACAACCAACACACATCGAACCAAACAAACGGAATTTAAAGAAAAACAAAGTGTTTAAAATTACTATTTCAATGAAAGTTCGCGATCGTTTCACTGCCGCTTTATGAAAGCTTGCAAAATACAAAGGCTTTCCGTATTAAAATTCATCTTGGTGCACAGGAATAATCACTAAGTTCATAATTTTTGGACAACAATTCAAATCAAACTTACTGATTTTCCAATATTTTCTTAGATATACTCAATAAATTTCGCGGCTTGTCAATTTTGTGGAGTATTTGCATAACAGGGGCCGTAATTTTTTCCCAAATTGGACTTCTAAAAATCGCACCACGAGTAACATTTTCATTCCATTAGAAAATGATGAGAACGAGAATGAAAGAGGTATAAATCGGGAACTGTCTCATGTGTAGTTACACGTGTTTCTGATTTTTTTTCTTTCAGATTTTTCTTTTGTTCATTTCGAAGAAACAAGACAAACAAGTGCAATACAGAACAGCAAAATGTAATTGCAATCATGTCTAGGAATTAATTTGAATTCATGCAAAATATCCGTATATTTACAACAAAAACAAAAAACAAAAAAAAGAAACGCACACATGTACCATGCATCTATGTTTGAGAATTTTTTTCATTTTTTTCATTTTTTATAAACTATTTTACTCGTTTGTGTATGCTTATATATCATTATTCTATGAATTTTTTGCTTTTTTTTATTTTATTTTTTTTTTTTTTACTGCTACGCGCACTCGATCATAATGGATGAGCTTTTATGTGTGGGTGTTTTTCTTTCTTTCTTTCCTTTTTTCTTTCTTTCTTTCTCTTTCTTTCTTTCTCTTTCTTTCTTTCTTTCTTTCTGTCCTTTCTTTCTTTCTGTCCTTTCTTTCTTTCTTTCTGTCTTTCTTTCTCTTTTTTCTTTCTTTTTCTTTCTGTCTTTCTGTCTTTCTTTCTCTTTTTTCTTTCTTTCTTTCTTTTTCTTTTTTTCTCTTTCTTTTCTTTTTTTTCAGTTATTTATTTATTTACTTGTATCTTAGTTTAGTTTAGTTTAGTTTGGTTTTACTTTAGTTTAGTTTGGTTTACTTTAGTTTACTTTAGTTTAGTTTGGTTTACTTTAGTTTACTTTAGTTTGGTTTGGTTTACTTTACTTTACTTTAGTTTGGTTTGGTTTACTTTACTTTACTTTAGTTTGGTTTACTTTAGTTTACTTTAGTTTCGTTTGGTTTGGTTTGGTTTACTTTACTTTAGTTTAGTTTGGTTTACTTTACTTTAGTTTAGTTTGGTTTACTTTACTTTAGTTTAGTTTAGTTTGGTTTACTTTACTTTAGTTTAGTTTAGTTTAGTTTACTTTAGTTTACTTTACTTTAGTTTAGTTTGGTTTACTTTACTTTAGTTTAGTTTACTTTAGTTTACTTTACTTTACTTTAGTTTGGTTTACTTTACTTTACTTTACTTTACTTTACTTTAGTTTAGTTTAGTTTGGTTTAGTTTAGTTTAGTTTACTTTACTTTAGTTTGGTTTACTTTACTTTAGTTTAGTTTAGTTTAGTTTAGTTTAGTTTAGTTTAGTTTAGTTTACTTTAGTTTACTTTACTTTACTTTAGTTTAGTTTAGTTTAGTTTAGTTTAGTTTAGTTTAGTTTAGTTTACTTTACTTTAGTTTAGTTTACTTTAGTTTACTTTACTTTAGTTTACTTTACTTTAGTTTAGTTTAGTTTAGTTTACTTTAGTTTAGTTTACTTTACTTTAGTTTAGTTTACTTTAGTTTACTTTACTTTAATTTGGTTTACTTTACTTTAGTTTAGTTTAGTTTACTTTAGTTTAGTTTGGTTTACTTTAGTTTACTTTAGTTTACTTTAGTTTAGTTTGGTTTACTTTAGTTTACTTTAGTTTACTTTAGTTTAGTTTGGTTTACTTTAGTTTAGTTTAGTTTACTTTACTTTAGTTTAGTTTACTTTAGTTTACTTTACTTTAGTTTAGTTTGGTTTACTTTAGTTTAGTTTAGTTTACTTTACTTTAGTTTAGTTTACTTTAGTTTACTTTACTTTAGTTTAGTTTGGTTTACTTTAGTTTACTTTAGTTTACTTTAGTTTAGTTTGGTTTACTTTAGTTTAGTTTGGTTTACTTTAGTTTAGTTTAGTTTACTTTAGTTTAGTTTGGTTTACTTTAGTTTACTTTAGTTTACTTTAGTTTAGTTTGGTTTACTTTAGTTTACTTTAGTTTAGTTTGGTTTACTTTACTTTAATTTACTTTAGTTTACTTTAGTTTACTTTAGTTTAGTTTAGTTTAGTTTACTTTAGTTTACTTTAGTTTAGTTTAGTTTGGTTTAGTTTAGTTATCATTGCACTTAGGTAGTTCCATTAGTGCTCACGCCACCTTGATGGCCATAGAAACCGCTGGGACAGTTTTCACAATGCTATGAGGAGACTGACGATAAGGAGAGGATGATAAATCATTATGCTAATGAGTTTTATCTAGAATTGAGACTGCGTGACAAGGTTGTACTCTACGTTTATTGGAGTTTGTTCAAGACGGATTCATCACACACACACACACACACACACACACACACACACCACACACCACACACACACACACACACACACACACACACACACACACACACACACCCCGCCCGTTGGTATGCCGGGTTCTCTTTCAGTAAGAATACTGTCCACACCTTCTGGAAATTCTGTGCTAGAAATTTTCTCTTTTCTGTCACTCTCTTTATTTCTGCCTTGTTCCTTTGCTTTCTGTCATTTCTTCCTATCATTTTCTGCCTTAATGGTCCATTCGCCTGTATGTGTTCAATAAAGTCTTACGTACTTTTCTCTTAGGATTGATAATTGGGTACGTGTATTAAGTGCATAGAGGATTGATAATTGGAAACATGTGTTGGGTTCATTTTTGGCTCTAGGGAGGTGAGATATGGGGAAGCAAGTTTAGGTACTTTATGCCTGTTTTTATGTATGTTTTGGTGTCCTTTGGTATGCTTATATTAGTATTCACGTGTTTTTTTTTTTAATCCCCTGTGCGATAAATTGGACGGAGTGGTCAACGTCGGGGGCACGTCCTTAGATTATGCACGCGAGTGTATTGATATGTGTACTTAATTTCTTTTCCTGTTGAAGTGTTGTACATTTTGAAGCGGTTATAACCCTGATATGGCTCTATGCAGTCGGCTGGGCTTTAAACAACAACAACAATAACAATAACAAGACGGATTCATTGCACTCAGACGATTCCGTCAAGATAGTCATACTCCTGTTTTTGAAAATGTATGTGCTGGGTGATTGTGCATGTCTTCGCACTATGACGGCAAAGACTGCACTAGTCTCACATCAAGCGTGCTTGCACATGAGCAAAGTAAAGAGCTGAATATGCAAAATGATACACAAAATAATTATGGATGAAATGTTCACTTATAACATGCTCCGTCAACATTTTAAACGATAGAGTTTTTACATATGGGAAGTATACAAACGCCGACAGATGGATAGCCATCGTTTTAATAAAAATTCTCCTTTCCTGACAGGGGTCATAACGTTGGTGCCGATATCTATAGTTACTTCCCTTGAATTCCTTCCATGATAGGGATAGTAATGCTGTTACCGATAATACACATTTACTTCCCTTTACTCTCTATTTACAATTAATAATCATTTTGTTATTCAGTTTTGTTTGTTTTGTTTTATTTTTCTTCTAAAAACCCAAAACAATAGGATAGGATATCTGCAATATGTAAATACATGGACTGTTTGCGTGAGTTTCACTAATTAATTAATTCAAAATCAAAAACGAGTGGGCTGCCGGCGTTCAAGGAAACAGAAACCAGAAAAAAAAACACCAAAAAAGAATCCGAAGAAGGGTGTTGTTCTGATTCTTTTTTCGTGGTTTTTGTTTGTTTGTTTGTTTGTTTGTTTTTTTGTTGTTTTTTTGTTTGTTTGTTTTTTGTTTTTTTCTTCGTTTTTGTTTGTTTGTTTGGTTGGGGTTTTTTTGGTGCGATTCTGATTCTTTTTTTGTGTTTTTTTTTTTCTGTTCCAAATTTTATTCAGTTAATATCCAAGGGGGGAAAATCTTTCGAAAATATCGATCATCTTATTTATCAAACTATTCATAAGGAACAATTTTATCTTCTACAGTCGGTTAAAACTGTTTTGTTGCTCCTGTTCCATAGATATAATAATAATATACCACGGAGATCCTGCTCACGCTCATTTGAACATGGCTTCCACGACTCCTTTAGTGAGCTGTTGAGCTACTTCTGCAACGCGAATTTCGTAATGATCCGATCATTGTTATTGTTATTGTAATTGTTATTTGTTATTGTTATTGTTATTGTATTGTTAATGTTAATGTTAATGTTATGTTATTGTTATTGTCATTGTCATTGTTATTGTTATGGTTAATGTTATTGTTATTGTTATTATTTTTAATGTTACTGTTATTTTTAATGTTATTGTTATTGTTGCTAAGAGCCCTGTCGACTGCGTACAGCCATATCAGGGTTATAACCATTTCAATATACCCGCGATACTTCAACAGGAAAAAAAAAAGGGAAGGAAAATTAAGCACACATATCAATGCATTCGCGCGCACATAATCTAAGGAGATGCTCCTGGCGCTGACCACTCTGTCCAATTTATCCTACAAAGGATTTTAAAAAAACCACCTGAATACAAATGAAAACGTAACTAAGGGCACAAAGGCAAGTAAAAAAAAAAAAAAATAAATAAAAAAAAAAGGCCTAAACTACCCCAAATTGATTTCGCATATCTCATTTCCCTAGTGCCAAAAAAAAAATGCACTTAATACATGTACCCAATTATCACTCATAAAAGAGAAACCAATTATCACTCATAAAAGAAACAATTATCACTCCTAAAAGAGAAAGTACATAAGACATTATCGAACATATACAGGCAGGCAGCAAGGCAGAAAATGACAGGAAGAAATGAGAGAAAGCAAAGGAATAAAGCAGAAACAAAGAGAGTGACAGAAAAGAGGACATTTCTGGCACAGAACTTCCAGAAGGTGGGGATACTATCTAAACTGAAAGAGCCCCCCCAGCATCCCCACAGCAGAAGACCCGATCATACAGTCCCCTTGAAAAGATTTGTTACAAACACACACTATCAATGACAACCGTGACAGATGAAAGTGTTAAAGATCACACGGAATTGGCAACAAAAAAAACAAAAGTGTTTGACGTGATCAAACAAAATAATCAAAATGTAAATTAGTCAACAATCCAAAAGCTAAACACAAACATGCACCAAAAGTCAACACAACAATGGCTTACCTCTTTGTTCCTCGCTGTTGACGATGCCGCGCTTGCTGTCAATATTGATACTGGTATATTAAATTCTGTTTGTTACGATATGTATGTCCCTCGTGCACGAAACGCGCATGCGTGTGGGAGGAGCCTCAAGCCAAAATTTTTAAGGCCTGCCTTCTCATTGGATTATCGTGAAGTTACGTGGATGTAGATATGCAGCATATTCCAGATTGTGTATCCCATATTCGCAAAGGTCAGGAAAGGAAAATCATGCATATGCGTGAAACGAAAGGACCTCTCCATATGCAGAGATTGATAATCAGAAACCGTTAGAACGTCCGAGACTCACTCTTATCCATAATCCAAAGGTCGACATATATATATCCAAAATGTGAAGTCATCCTCTGCGCAAGAATTCCTAATTTTGCTTAACCCTTTGACTCCCCGCACACTGTCCACCAGCATCCTGCATTGTCAACCATGCTAGCAGAGCAAAAACTTAACCCTTTGAGTCCCTCACCTATCCACCAGCTTCCTGCAGGAAGCTGGTGGATAGGGTGAGGACTCAAAGGGTTAAGTTTTTTGCAGTAGATGGATAGGGTGCGGGAGTCAAAGGGTTAATCCAGGATTAGACTGTGGACTGTCTAAGTTGTTATCAGCTTAGGCGATTACAGTATCGCTATACTATCAAGGCCTCTCTGCAACACAAAGGGGGTTAATCGTGGTGAACCTCAAGTTCCCCACGGTCGTAAAGGTAGAAGGATTTGTAGATAATAATGCTGTCCGACTTGAGCAAGAAACTCTGGGAAGAGCCAGATAGCAGACGAAAAACCCCATTGTCCAGCAAGTGTTTCAGCCTTTTAAGTTCTGACACTCTAAGGGGGCTCGGCCACGTCCGGGTTATGATTCCTGGACGCCATTCTGATGTCGCCATTTTTATATAGAAAATTGTCCATCACCCGGGTTAGAACCCCCCCCCCCCACCCCTCAGGGTTTGACCCCCCCACACACACACACATCCAAGGTGGTCAAATGTCTCAAAGTCAAGTCACCCTTTAGAGGATGTCTTAACCTCTAAGCTATCGGACACCAGCACATAGGGGAATTTTTAACCTCATGAAGTTTACTTTTATTCCTCCTTTGATCAGATCTAGCTGGAACTCTTTTCAGCTTTAATTCATTGATTTTGTTCAGTTTTTTACGTCGATACCCGTGATATGGCCGAAGGGGATAACCATCCCAGCGAAGTGGGGGAAGGGGGACTTATCTAATCTTATACTGACACCACCAAAACAACAATAATGTTAAGATGGGACAGTGAGAAGGCCAGTTTTAATGTAGCGCACCCCGGGATTCGAACCCACAACCATTAGCATGTGAATCCGACGCTCAAACCAGCTGCTTCTGTCTTTGCCTTTAGAACTCTGGGGTCCTCCCTAATGATCACAACATAGGTGACTGGCCCAACGATGTATGGATGTATCCAAGCTGCCTGTGGACAACGCTCTTCTATCAAAGAGAGTAGTTTTGGACAAGGCTTGCCTCCTGTGGGTATCGCGGTTCTATCATGACCAAACGTGTCGTATCATCTTGTACTTCCGGTGATAACATAAGGGACATTACTGCGGATTTCAGTATCTAGTTGATCCGGTGTCTATTACTCTGGCGATTGCAGACGAGATGATGAAAATGTCTCCTTCGGTGGGACCTGCTGATGTCATCTCAGTAGCTGCTTGGTCTCGTGGAAAAAGTTTTCATTTTATCTCAGGCGATTTAGGGGGAGACCTTCCAGCTCCGATTCATGGGACGATCTGTCCAACACCTGAGCTTCTCGGCCAGTATCATGTCTTGGTGTTGCGTTCTTTCTCTGGTTGAGAGGCAGGTTCACTGCGTCTCCGGTTTTGTTGTTGTTGTTGTTTTTGTTTTTGTTTTTTGTTGTTGTTGTTTGTTTGTTTTTTTGGGGGGGCTGGACACTTACAAGGATTGTTATTGCACAGGTGACGAGTCTGAGGGCCTGATTTTTTTCTTTGTCAAGGGCCTACAGGTTGGTTCTGGCTAAGGTTGACAATGCAATAGAGCATGATTGAAGGGGTAAGGTGGGATCTGAATGTTCCCTGCAAACTGTAGGGGTAAGGAGGGATCTGAATGTTCCCTTGCATACTGTAGGGGTAAGGAGGGATCTGAATGTTTCCCTTGCATACTGTAGGGGTTATGAGGGATCTGAATGTTCCCCTTGCATACTGTAGGGGTTATGAGGGATCTGAATGTTCCCCTTGCATACTGTAGGGGTTATGAGGGATCTGAATGTTCCCCTTGCATACTGTAGGGGTTATGAAGGATCTGAATGTTCCCCTTGCAAACTGTAGGGGTTATGAGGGGTCTGAGTGTTCCCTTTGCATACTGTAGGGGTTATGAGGGATCTGAATGTTCTCCTTGCAAACTGTAGGGGTTATGAGGGATCTGAATGTTCCCCTTGCATACTGTAGGGGTAAGGTAGGGTCTGAATGTTCCTTTGCATACTGTAGGGGTTATGAGGGAGCTGACTGTTCCCCTTGCATACTGTAGGGGTTATGAGGGATCTGAATGTTCCCCTTGCAAACTGTAGGGGTTATGAGGGATCTGACTGTTCCCCTTGCAAACTGTAGGGGTTATGAGGGATCTGAATGTTCCCTTGCATACTGTAGGGGTTATGAGGGATCTGACTTCCCCTTGCAAACTGTAGGGTTATGAGGGATCTGACTGTTCCCCTTCCAAACTGTAGGGGTTATGAGGGATCTGAATGTTCCCCTTGCATACTGTAGGGGTAAGGTAGGATATGAATGTTCCTTTGCATACTGTAGGGGTTATGAGGGATCTGACTGTTCCCCTTGCAAACTGTAGGGGTTATGAGGGATCTGACTGTTCCCCTTGCAAACTGTAGGGGTTATGAGGGATCTGACTGTTCCCATTGCAAACTGTAGGGGTTATGAGGGATCTGACTGTTCCCCTTGCAAACTGTAGGGGTTATGAGGGATTTGAATGTTCCCCTTGCATACTGTAGGAGTAAGGTAGGGTCTGAATGTTCCTTTGCATAACGTAGGGGTTATGAGGGATTTGACTGTTCCCCTTACAAACTGTAGGGGTTATGAGGGATCTGACTGTTCCCCTTGCAAACTGTAGGGGTAATGAGGGGTCTGAATGTTCCCTTGCAAACTGTAGGGGTAATGAGGGGTCTGAATGTTCCCCTTGCAAACTGTAGGGGTTATGAGGGATCTGAATGTTCCCTTGCATACTGTAGGGGTAATGAGGGGTCTGAATGTTCCTTTGCATACTGTAGAGGTAAGGTAGGGTCTGAATGTTCCTTTGCATACTGTAGTGGTAATGTAGGGTCTGAATGTTCCTTTGCAGTCTGTAGTGGTAAGGTGGGGTCTGAATGTTCCTTTGCAGTCTGTAGGGGTAATGTAGGGTCTGAATGTTCCTTTGCAGTCTGTAGGGGTAATGTAGGGTCTGAATGTTCCTTTGCAGACTGTAGGGTAAGTAGGGTCTGAATGTTCGTTTGCATATTCTAGGGGTAAGGTAGGGTCTGAATGTTCCTTTGCAACTGTAGGGGTAAGGTAGGGTCTGAATGTTCCTTTGCAATCTGTAGGGGTAAGGTAGGGTCTGAATGTTCCTTTGCAATCTGTAGGGGTAAGGTAGGGTCTGAATGTTCCTTTGCAGACTGTAGGGGTAAGGTAGGGTCTGAATGTTCCTTTGCAGTCTGTAGGGGTAAGGTGGGGTCTGAATGTTCCTTTGCAATCTGCAGGGGTAAGGTAGGGTCTGAATGTTCCTTTGCAATCTGCAGGGGTAAGGTAGGGTCTGAATGTTCCTTTGCAATCTGCAGGGGTAAGGTGGGGTCTGAATGTTCCTTTGCAATCTGCAGGGGTAAGGTAGGGTCTGATTGTTCCTTTGCAGACTGTAGGGGTAAGGTAGGGTCTGAATGTTCCTTTGCAGTCTGTAGGGGTAAGGTAGGGTCTGAATGTTCCTTTGTAGACTGCAGACTGTAGGGGTAAGGTAGGGTCTGAATGTTCCTTTGTAGACTGCAGACTGCAGGGGTAAGGTAGGTTCTGAATGTTCCTTTGCAGACTGTAGGGGTAAGGTAGGATCTGAATGTTCCTTTGCCTACTGTAGGGGTAAGGTGGGATCTGAATGTTACTTTGTAGACTGTAGGTGTAAGGTAGGGGTCTGAATATTCCTTTGCATACTGTAGGGGTAAGGTAGGGTCTGAATGTTCCTTTGCAAATTCTAGGGGAAAGGTAGAGTCTGAATGTTCCTTTGCAGTCTGTAGGGGTAAGGTAGGGGTCTGAATATTCCTTTGCAAACTCTAGGGGAAAGGTAGAGTCTGAATGTTCCTTTGCAGTCTGTAGGGGTAAGGTAGGGTCTGAATGTTTGTTTGCATGTTGTATGGGTAAGTAGGCCCTGATCTGATGCGCAGCAGAGGTGACTGAATCATATCTGATCGATTACAGACAGATTGTTGTGGTTCCCATACACCAACAGAGGCGCCATGTACAGTTCTTTTCATGGTCTTCACCACACACCTGGTTAATTAAGTTGACAGGGCGGTAGCTGAAAGTCTGAAATCCAAAACAACTGTGACCACCCCTGTTCAAGCAAACAGGAAACAGAAGAGAAAAAAATAATAACACGAAAAAAGAATCAGAACCCGTATTTAATACAACCAGACAAGACAGGCGCAAATTTTCGGGCAGCTGGCCTTTGTCAAACGTAGACGTAAGATCACAAACGAACAAACACCAAATACAAAAATTAGGAGAAAAAGACTGAAACTTCCCTGCTGCTTCGTCAAGGGGTGAGAATAGGACTAAACGTTGTTGTATTTTTCAAAGGCTTGAAGCGAATTGAAAGGCCATCTTCATAATACGGTCTTTCCTAAGCGATTTGTGTCGAAAATGTTTCGTTTTGTGTGTGTGTGTGTGTGTGTGTGTGGTGTGTGTGTGTGTGTGTGTGTGTGTGTGTGTGTGTGTGTGTGTGTGTGTGTGTGTGTGTGTGTGTGTGTGTGTGTGTGTGTGTGTGTGTGTGTGTGTGTGTGTTTTATTATTTTCTTCCCCCTCATACCCCCATTTTTTTCTGTTTTTGTTTACGTTTATGGATGGTATGTTTAACATTTCTGCATAGACAATTCTTTAATGGGATCAGAGGATTAGTGTATGGGTATCTTTGACAAGTCCATTAAATGGCAGATAGATTTGCAATACCTGTACACCATGACCAGTGTATGGGTATCTATGGAAAGTCCATTAAATGGCAGATAGATTTGCAATACCTGTACCCCATGACCAGTGTATGGGTATCTATGGAAAGTCCAAGAAAGAGCAGATAGACTTGAGATTCCGGTACCCCATGACCAGTGTATGGGTATCTTTGGAAAGTCCATTAAATGGCAGATAGATTTGCGATACCTGTACCCCATGACCAGTGTATGGGTATCTTTGGAAAGTCCATTAAATGGCAGATAGATTTGCGATACCTGTACCACATGACCAGTGTATGGGTATCTTTGGAAAGTCCATTAAATGGCAGATAGATTTGCAATACCTGTACCCCATGACCAGTGTATGGGTATCTTTGGAAAGTCCATTAAATGGCAGATAGATTTGCGATACCTGTACCACATGACCAGTGTATGGGTATCTTTGGAAAGTCCATTAAATGGCAGATAGATTTGCAATACCTGTACCCCATGACCAGTGTATGGGTATCTATGGAAAGTCCATTAAATGGCAGATAGATTTGCAATACCTGTACCCCATGACCAGTGTACGGGTATCTTTGGAAAGTCCAAGAAAGAGCAGATAGACTTGAGATTCCGGTACCCCATGACCAGTGTATGGGTATCTTTGGAAAGTCCATTAAATGGCAGATAGACTTGAGATTCCGGTACCCCATGACCAGTGTATGGGTATCCTTGGAAAGTCCATTAAATGGCAGATAGATTTGCGATACCTGTACCCCATGACCAGTGTATGGGTATCTTTGGAAAGTCCATTAAATGGCAGATAGATTTGCGATACCTGTACCACATGACCAGTGTATGGGTATCTTTGGAAAGTCCATTAAATGGCAGATAGATTTGCAATACCTGTACCCCATCACCAGTGTATGGGTATCTTTGGAAAGTCCATTAAATGGCAGATAGATTTGCAATACCTGTACCCCATCACCAGTGTATGGGTATCTTTGGAAAGTCCATTAAATGGCTGATAGATTTGCAATACCTGTACCACATGACCAGTGTATGGGTATCTTTGGAAAGTCCATTAAATGGCAGATAGATTTGCAATACCTGTACCACATGACCAGTGTATGGGTATCTTTGGAAAGTCCATTAAATGGCAGATAGATTTGCAATACCTGTACCACATGACCAGTGTACGGTATCTTTGGAAAGTCCATTAAATGGCAGATAGATTTGCGATACCTGTACCCCATGATCACTGAACGGGTATTTTTGGAAAGTGCAAGAAACGGCAGATAGATTTGAGATACCTGTACCCCATGACCAGTGTATTGGTATCTTTGGAGGGTCCTGGAAACAGCAGATATTTGTGAGATATTGTTACCAGTCTGAACGTTGGCCCGTCAAGTTGAAATCGAAGATGGGTACATCAAAACTCGCTTCCATAGTACTCGTGTATCGCCTTTAGATGAGTCACCCAATTTCTTATCAGGTGAGAAAATACAGCCACTGCTGAGTCATTACTACCTGACCTTTGAGCTGATGTCATTCAGCTTTTATGACTGGGTATTTTATGAGGCGAGAGAAATTTGAGCACTTAGTCACAAAAGGAAAACTAAAGGCAAAAAATTGGACCAGGTTGACTTAGGGAGAAAATATTGGACAAGTTTTTCCAGAGTGGGTAGGGGCAAAACGGGTTTGAGTTAAACTGCAGCGACAAAACACAGAATCGTTTGGAGGGCCATGATCGTAAACGCCGTGCGGCAGGGCACAAGATGATGATGATAATGATGATGATGATGATGATGATGATGATGATGATGATGATGATGATGATGATGATGATGATGATGATGATGATGATGGCGGTGGTGGTGGTGGTGGATAATATGATGATGATGATGGTCAGTGAGTAGGCCATTTTAACCGTTTGACTCCTGCTCCCTGTCCACCAGCATCCTGTATTGTCAATCATGCCAGCAAAGCAAAAACTTAACCCTTTGATTCCCTCACCCTATCCACCAGCTTCCCGCTGGAAGCAGGTGGATGGGATGAAGGAGTCAAAGGGTTAAGCTTTTGCGGTTGGTCGATAGGGTGTGGGTGTCAAAGGGTTAATGTAGCTTACCGGAGGTTCGAAGTTCATAACCACTGGAATGTGAATTAGCCAACGGAGCTATTCAGATCGCGTTGGGCCTTTAGCTACCTTAGCACTAGCAGTAAGGAGCCCCCCCCCCTCCTCCACCCCCCGCATCACTCTCGCCAGCACTTACAACAATAGCCCCCCACCCTCCTCTTTCTCATGCTAATATCAAGCTCTTGTTGTAGCAAATTAATAGCACTGAAGTACTACTTGCCAAGGTCTCTTCGCCAGCCCTTGAAACCAACCCGACCATCTTTTGTATCTTTACGCGAGCAACTCGCCATACTCCAGCCAGCATCCACGCGCTGAATATGTTCTAGTCTGAACAACCTCTTACAACAGACTCTTCGCTCCCTCCCCCCCCCCCCCCACGTGGGGATACCGGTTTTTTTTTTCAGTATAAATAGTATCCCCACCTTCTGGAAATTCTGTGCTGGAATTTTTGTTTTTGTTTTTGTTTTTGTTTTGTTTTTTGTTTTTTTGTTTTATTGTTTTTTTTGTTTTTTTGTTGTTGTTTTTTTGGTCACTCTCTTTGCTTTCTGTCATTTCTTCCTTATCATTTTCTGTCTTGCTGGTCCATTCACCTGTATGCGTTCGATAAAGTCTTACGTACTATTTCTTTGGATTGATAACTGGGTACATGTATTAAGTGCATTTTTGGCTCAAGGGAGGTGAGATATGCGGAAGCAATTTTAGGTAATTCAGGCCCGTTTTTATATATGTTTTGGTGTCTTTAAGTATGCTTAAATTTGTATTCAGATGTGTTTTTTGAATCCCCTGTGCGATAAATTGGACAGAGTGGTCAACGCCAGGGGCATGTCCTTAGATTATGTGCGCGAATGCATTGATATATGTACTTAATTTTCTATTCTTTTTTTTTTTTTTCTGTTGAAGTTTTGTATGTTTTGAAACGGTTATAGCTCTGGTGTGGCTCTACGCAGTCGGCTGGGCTTTAAACAACAATATCACTAACAATAACCATTGGAATGTGGATTAGCGAAGGGAGCTATTCAGATCGCGTTGGGCCTTTGCTACCTTATCATCATCATCATCATGTGCCCTGCCGTGTGGCTACCTTAGCACTAGCAGTAAGGAGCCCCCGTCCCCTCCCCCCCCCCCCGCATCATTCTCGCCAGCACTTACAACAATAGCCCCCCCCCTCCCCTTTCTCATGCTAGTATCAAGCTCTTGTTGTAGCAAATCAATCGCACTGTATAACTACTTGCCAAGGTCTCTTCGCCAGCCCTTGAAACGAACCCGACAATCTTTTGTATTTTGACGCGAGCAGCTCGCCATACTCCAGCCAGCATCTACGCGCTCAGTATGTTCTACAGTTTGAACCACCTCTTACGACATTTTCTTCGCTCCCCCCCCCCCCATCCCCACCCCCCTTGGGGATACCGGGGGTTCTTTCAGTATAAATAGTATCCCCACCTTCTGGAAATTCTGTGCTGGAATTTTTTGTTTTTGTTTTTGTTTTTGTTTTGTTTTTTGTTTTTTTGTTTTGTTGTTGTTGTTTTTTTGGTCACTCTCTTTGCTTTCTGTCATTTCTTCCTATCATTTTCTGCCTTGCTGGTCCATTCACCTGTATGTGTTCGATAAAGTCTTACGTACTTTTTCTTAGGATTGATAACTGGGTACATGTATTAAGTGTATTTTTTGGCTCTAGGGAGGTGAAACATGCGGAAGCAATTTTAGGTAATTCAGGCCCGTTTTTATGTTTTGGTGTCTTTAAGTATGCTTAAATTTGTATTCAGGTGTGTTTTTTGAATCCCCTGTGCGATAAATTGGACAGAATGGTCAACGCCAGGGGCATGTCCTTAGATTATGTGCGCGAATGCATCGATATGTGTACTTAATTTTCTTTTTTTTTCTGTTGAAGTTTTGTATGTTTTGAAGCGGTTATAGCCCTGGTATGGCTCTACGCAGTCGGCTTGGCTTTAAACAACAATAACAATAACCATTGGAATGTGGATTAGCGAAGGGAGTTATTCAGATCGCGTTGGGCCTTTGCTACCTTATCATCATCATCATCATGTGCCCTGCCGCATGGCTACCTTAGCGCTAGCAATAAGGAGCTCCCCTCTCCCTCCCCCCCCCCTCCCCCGCATCACTCTCGCCAGCACTTACAACAATAGCCCCCCACCCTCCCCTTTCTCATGATAGTATCAAGCTCTTGTTGTAGCAAATTAACCGCACTGAAGAACTACTCGCCAAGGTCTCTTCGCCAGCCCTTGAAACCAACCCAACCATCTTTTCTATTTTGACGCGAGCAGCTCGCCATACTCCAGCCAGCACCCACGCGCTCGGGGTGTTCTTCAGTTTGAACAACTTCTTACAACAGTCTCTTCGCTCGTGTTAACCCTTTGACTCCCGCACCCTATCCATTAACTACAAAAACTTAACCCTTTGACTCCCTCACCCTATCCACCAGCTTCCTGCAGGAAGTAGAAGCTGGTGGATAGGGTGAGGGAGTCAAAAGGTTAAGTATTTCCTTTGCTGGCATGGTTGACAATGTACGATACTGGTGGACAGGGTGCGGGAGACAAACGGTTAATTAAAACTCGCCTCTGGAAAGTGAGACAGTGGGATTACCTGAGGGGAAGATTAGCGCTGGTTACGCTTAACAGAGAGATGGCAGTGGCGCAATTTTAGCGCTGATTACGCTTATCAGAGAGACGGTAGTGGTGCAATTTTAACTAACAATACCCCTTTCCCCTGTGTTCGTGTCCCTGTGATACGGGGGATCCATTTGGAGGTTATACTACTGACACGTTCTCTCTGTTCCTAAGTTATCTTTATCTGAACCACCACAGATAAACTTCTGCAGACCTCTTGTGGATATATTGAACAATGACACACTTCCGTTGAATCTATCAGAGTGACTGAACTTTGTCCCAGCCAGTCTGGATGGGATTCTTTGTTAGTTCCGCATTTAAAACTTTCGAACAGACATTAAACGAAGCAAAACAAAACAAAACAAAACAAAGCATTTCATTTTCTGCAATTAGCACGGTGTCATCTGCGTAACGAATGTTGTTTATCATTTTTCCTTCAACCTTCAATCCAGGGCATTCTTCTAGGTTTCTCATGATGGTTTCGCTGTAAAGTGAAAATAGATCTGGTGACAAAACACAACCTTGCCTGACTCTTCTTTTGACATTTTGGAAAGAGCTTATATCGTTTTCTATTCTCGTTACAGCTGTTTGTTTCCAATATATATTTTTGATTATTCGAAGCTCTTTTCCATCAATATTGGGTCTTTCTAGTTGGTTGATCAGTTCTTCATGTTTTACCCGATCGAAGGCCTTGGTACAATCAACAAGCATAAATATAAATCCTTGTTCAATTCGATTGACCTCTCTATGATAGCTCTTATGATGTATATGACATCAATGATTCCGATCCCTTCGATAAATCCACACTGTTCTTCTGCTATTTCTCTTTTGATTCTGTTCCTTGTCCTCATCATGATTATTCCTAATAGGATCTTTGTTATATGACTCATCAAGCTGATTGTACGATGGAGTTCGCATTCTATAGCCCCTGTCTTCTTTGGAAGTGCAACGAAAATTGATTTTGACATATCTTTGGGGATTTTTTCAGTGTCGTAAATGTGTTTTGAATACGTACGCTAAATTTTGCATGAGTTGATTCATCTGTCTTTAAGAGTCCAAGGATCAGTTTATGTTGGGTTTTTTTTAAAATGTTTTCTTCTCTTTAGTTTCAGCGTTAATCTTCCCAAAACAGGATTGTGGTCACTGTTGCAGTCTGTGCCTAGTAATGTTTTCCTATCAGTAAACTATTTCTAAATCTTATATTTATCAGGATGTAATCAATTTGATTTCTTGTGCTGTCTCCTGGATTCAGCCATGTCTATTTTCCTATATCAGGTTGCTGAAACCAAGTGGTTCCTATGATGAATTCATTTACCTGTGTTCATTCAACAAGTTTCTCTCCACTTTCATTTTGCGTTCCAAGGCCATGAGGTCCAGCTGTACCATCTGCTTTTTTCGTGTCCTTCTTTAGCAATAAAGTCTCCCATATTGTTGTAACGTCTTATGATTTACATTGATTCTTGACTGTCTCTAATTCCACACAGAAATTGTCAATTTCTTCCTCAGTACTGGCAGATGTCGATGCATATACATGTAGGCTACTTGGATGATAATGATATCATAGTGATTAAGATAAAGTCTGGACTAAAATCTAATCTAAGTAATAAAATTCGCTCTGAAATAGTCCAGTATTAGTTGATAGACTTTGACTCGTCATTGTCCATTATGACGCCTACCCCCTCTTTCATGTGTGTCACCACCACAATATAAGTTAACGCTTGTCCGATGTTATCACACCTGCTCCCTTCCATCACACCTCCCCCAGTCCTAGTTAACTGATTAGGGTTAGGGGGATGAGATTAGGGTTTGGGGAGGTGAGATGGAAAAGAGCGGCCGTGATAACATTAAACAAGCATTAACTTACATATTGTGGTGGGGATATATGATTGAATAAAAACACGAAAACACCATTTTTTTAGCTTTCGTAGCTTTCGGAGCTCTGATGCTCCTTCTTCAGCAGGCATGTTTATTTGCTACAGATGTCAATAGCTGGGGTCACGGCATTCGTACACTCTAGAAACAGTACGCACAAAAAGTAACAGAATTTTCTAATGGTCACGACACATTGTGTTAAAGTTTCAGTTTTTTTCCAGAGTAATCAGTCCACACCGTACTGCTGTTCGGTGGTGGGGACACACTTGAAAGAGGGATAGGCATCATCATGGACAATGACAAGTCAAAGTCTATCAAAAGATACTGGGCTTTCCGTTTCTCTCTGGACATTTTCTGATTTTCCTTTTTGGATTGTTGTTCTGACATTCCGAGTTGCAATCTTTATTTATTTTTTTTTCAATCTGATGGCAGTAATTTGATGAGGATCTCTGTCTGTATCTGGGTTAATTCAGATTTTTTTTTTTTTTTTTTTTTTTTTTTTTTTTACGAAAGCGTGCATGCGACGAGGGATAGATTGTATGGAGGGTCATGATTGCTGACGAACGCCATGTGGTAGGGCACATGATAATGATGATGATGAGTAAATGTTCAACGAACAGAAGGTGTTTCCGTAGTGTAGTGGTTATCACATCCGCCTAACACGCGGAAGGTCCTGGGTTCGAGCCCCAGCGGAAACATTTTTTTTGAGGGGGGTGGGGGTGCTAAAGTTTGCTGTTTGTTTATTTCTGGTTTGATTCCTTCCACTTTTCCTTTTTCCTTTATACTAATTTTTGTTGTTGTAAATTCATTTTTTTTATTTATTTGTTATCATTATTTCCATCATCATTATCATTATCATCTTCATCATTATTATTACTATCAGCATCATCAACATCATCACTAGTAGGTAGAAAGAAACTCTAGGGAGAGCTAGACAACAGAAGGTCTTCAGAGAAGTAACCCCCTTTAGACAAGTGTTTCGGCCCTGAATTCCTTACACTCTCAGGGGCCGGGCCATGTCTGGTCTCATGCCTGTCTTGCTGATGACATCTGGTAATTTCTCCACTCTGGGAGGTCTGCTGTACACTCCCAGTCGACTGCTCCATCCAGAAGACCCTTTGGCAATGTGCTGGTTGTCATAGCCCTTTCGGGCCAGACCTGTTTCCCTCCTGCTTTGTAGAACGTTGTCATAGCAATTGGTGCGTTTGGGGTCATGGTTTTTTCGCTAACCACATCTGTGATCACTTTCAGAACTTGGTTGTGCCTCCATGTATACCTTCCTTGGGCTAGCGCTACTTTGCAAGAGCTTAGGACATGTTCCACTGTTTGTTTCTTCTGACAGAGCGGACATGCTGGGTCGTCTGCTTTCCCCCATTTCACTAAGTTTGCATTCGAGGGGAGCAGGTCATATACAGATCTGAGGAGGAAGCTTATCCTTAGAGGAGCCATTTGGAGTGCACTGTCCCATGTTGTCCATTGCCCCTGTTGACCTTGCTGGACTGCCTTCTGCACTCTTTTGACATCTTCTTCTTCCTTCAACTCCTGTATGATCATGTCTCTTTTTTCCTTCCCTTTGGCTTTGGACCACCACTGCATTTTTGTTGCTCCCAGTCCCTGTCTGTTGGTTTGCGTGTGTCCAATTATTTCTTTGACGCTGAGGTTTCTCTTGGCATTGTTTACAGACTCTTGGACTTTCCACTTTCTGCCAGTTCTCAGCTTTGGATGAACTGCTCTCACGATATTGTCCTCCGATTCCTCCAGCATGCTCAACAGTCTTGCTTTTCCAACTTTGTATTCCTCCACTATGGATTTCAGAGGTAGCTTCAGCATTGCTTGACGACAGTAGAATGCAACATCAGTGAGACCAGGTGGGACACCGAGCTATTTTCTTGTGTATTTGTTGATTTTGGCTTCCATTGCTTCGACTGTGCTGGTGCAAATGTCATAGATTAGCAGTGGCCACAGCAGCTTTGGTATCAGCATGAACTGTAGACACCAGACTTTGTATTTGCCTGGCAGTCCGCAGTTATCTATTTTCTTCAGGCCTTCTTCTGCTGTTTGCTTGGTTTCACATCCCCTTTGTGTGTCTTTCAGGGAGTCATCATACCATCTTCCGAGACTTTTTACTGGCTCTTCTGTGACAGTGGGGATGGCTTGGTTGGCTACCATGAATTTGACTGAATCTGCCACTTTTCCTTTTCGCAGTGAGAGACTTCGGGATTTCTTAGGTTTGAACCTCATTCTTGAAGAGGCCACCAGCTTATCCAGCTGCTTTAAGATTTGGTGTGTCTCTTCCTCATCCGTGGACAAGACTGTTGTGTCATCCATGAAAGCTTTCAGAGGAGGCATCTGGTATCCATCTCCCAGATTCACTGGACCTGAACTCTTCATTGCAGCTTTCAAGATGACTTCCATTGCCAACACGAACAGTATGGGAGAGATTGCACAGCCCATTGCAATGCCCACCTCTAGGTCTATCCAGTCCGTGGTGTATTCTTTGGTAGAGAACCGCATTGAGAACCCTTGGAAATACTTCCTCAGCATTGTTCGGATGTTTTCTGGGATGTGATGCATTTCAAGAGCCAGCTGGATCATATCGTGTGGAACTGATCCATATGCATTCGCCAGATCAAGCCAAACTACGTCAATGTCTCTCTTCTTGCTTTTTGGATGGCATCCCAAATCAACGTGGCATGTTCCAAGCATCCAGGCATTCCTGGTATGCCTCCCTTTTGGACTGACATATCCAGATACTTGTTTTCAGTCAGGTATTTTGTCAATCTTGCTGCCATAACAGAGAAGAAGATTTTCCCCTCGACGTTCAGAAGTGATATTGGCCTGAACTGATTGATGCTGCTGGAGTTCTGCTCCTTCGGAATGTACACTCCTTCAGCTCTCATCCATTGGTCGCTGATCTTCTGGTTCCTCCATGCTGATCGAATCATCTTGTGGAGCCACTCGAGCACTTTTGGGCATTTCTTGTAGAGCAGGTATGGTATTCCGTTTGGTCCAGGTGCTGACTTGGCTCTGGCTTTCTTTACTACGTTCTTCACTTCATCCAGTGTTGGTGGTTTGTTATTGAATTTTCCTTCTGGCGCTGCAGGCCAAACCAGATTTTGGATTTCAAGTGGTGCCTCGCGCTGAGAATCGGAATATGTTTCCCTGAGATGCTGCTCTAGGGTTTCCTTGCCCACTGTGAGAGTCCCTGATTTGGGTTGTTCAAACAGCTTTCTTGCAAAGTCAAAGGGATCTTTGAAGAAACGATCTTGAGTCTTCTTCTTTTTGCTCTTTCTTCGCCTTGCTGATTCCACTTTGCTGAGAGCATTGTGTTTGGCCTTCAGATCTTTCCAGAGTTCCAGGAGCCCTTGCTTCTCGAATTCTGAGGCAGTTTTCATTCGCTTTTTAAGCTTCCTTTTCTCCCTCCGGATGCTCTCCATCTGTTGCTGTCTTCTGGATTTCTGGGGAGGCGTTTTTGTCTTTGGCTGCTTCACTCCATAAGTGTCCCTGCAGATAGAGTATATGATGTCTCCGTATGTGTCAAGTTTGTGTTCCAGCGTACTGTTCCCTATTAGCGCATTCAGCTTAAGGACAAGTTCCTCATCTAATTTCTCCCATTGTTCTTTTGCACCGGCAGGCGGCAAATTGAGTTTTCCACGTTTGGCGTTAAGAGCTTGTGCAAAATCCGCATCAGAACCGTCAGCGTGGATGTCCTTGGCACTATGGTTTAATTCCTGGCCTTGGTCATCCAACGTCTCACCTGCTATCGCAGTGCGCTGCTGCTGGTTCGTATGTGTCTTCAAACAGCCCATTTTTGTCCTGTGGATCTTCATGCCGCGTTTGGTGGTGAATCTCCTTCCACACGCACACGGAAATTCCAACTGGTCATCAATCATGGTCCGTTGTGCGTTTCCAGTCGTGATGGAGTCAGTGCCGATGGATTCATCATTCTCTCCCCCTTTCGGTGAATCCTGGGAGCATCTTTCATTTGGAAAACTCGTGGCATGTTATCAAAGGCAAGGTGGGAAGCCAACCCACAAAGCCCGCAGATCTAGTCTTTCCCAGTGTCCTTCGGTCTTTCCCGAATGTCCTCCGAACTATTCCCGGAAGTCAATGGACTGACCATGTGCAGGTAGAAAGAAACTCTAGGGAGAGCTAGACAACAGAAGGTCTTCAGAGAAGTAACCTCCTTTAGACAAGTGTTTCGGCCCTGAATTCCTTACACTCTCGGGGGCCGGGCCACATCCAGGTCATGACTCCTGGATGCCCTTCTGCTGTTGTCTATTTTTTTTTTTTTTTTTTCCCACTCCGGGGATCGAACCTGGGCGATTCTGCGCTTCAGAACTGCGGTACGCGGTTTTACCAATGTGCTAACGGGGCACACATCATCTGTAGGGAATTTAATCCTTATGAAGTTCACTTTTTTGGTTCCTCCTTGCCCAGATCCAGCTTGAGCTCCTTTCTGCTGCCTCTGCCATCGC
>JAPXFY010000012.1:90191219-90216219 GCA_030674185.1 Monoplex corrugatus | reverse complement strand
TCAAGACAGAACAAGAATGCTCATTGTCGCCAGTCGCCTTTGCCAAGTTGTTGACACAGGAAGTTTTTGGTCTTTTTCTCCTAATTTTTGTATGTGTTCTTTGTTCTTTTCTGATCTTAAGTTTGCGCTTCACAAAGGGCCAGTTGGCCGAAAATTTGTGCCTGTCTTGTGTGCTACAAGTCCTATCGTGGATTATGCCTTGCGCAACACGTACTCTCACGTTTCCTTCTAAAGTACATCCTGGCGTTACCAGGCCCGAGAGATACAGACGTTGCACTGTTAGGAACTTTGAGCATCACTCTGAACGGGCCCCTCTTTGGTTTGAAATGGATGGTGCTTAACTATCTTGTTCAAAGTCTTCCCATTGAGCTTATAAAGCACACACCATTGGTTCTTGTTTTGCTCGAACGCGGGCGGTCACACCTGTTTTGGATTTCGGAGAACTTTCGACGGAGGTGTTGTGAAACTAAGTTCTAAGCCCAGATCAGTGTGGGAATTTTCGCCACCAACCTCCAAACGATTAATTAATTAACCCTTTGACTCCAGCACCCCTGTCAACCATCATCCTGTATTGCCAACCGTGCTAGCAAAGCAAAAAACTTAACCCTTTGATTCCCTCACCCTATCCACAGCTTCCTGCAGGAAGCTGGTGGATAGGGTGAGGAATCAAAGGGTTAAGTTTTTGCAGGAGGTGGACGGGCTGCTGGAGTCAAAGGGTTAAAAAAGTAAACAAAAGAATGGTCAGAAAGAACTAGACCTACTTAACAGGACAGTACTTTTGACAGCTTCCCAGAGTTGTGTGTGCTATAAAGCTTAGTGGGAGGAACACTTGGACAAGAGAGTTGAGTACCATCCATTTTTATCAAAGAAGGGTCGTCCAGAGTGATGGTCAAGGTTCCTAACAATGCCACGTCTGTATCTCTCGGGCCTGGTGACGCGAGCATGTACTTTAGAAGGAAACGTGAGAGTACTTGTTACGCAGGCATAATCCGCGATAGGCTTTGTGGCGTCATTACCATCGTCCCAGCTGTCTCGACTCCGTGCAAACTTTGTCCCGTCTTAAATTAAAGGACGGGCCTGGTTGACGCCAGGATATAATTATATGATAGTAAGCGTAGATACAGCCCTGTCACGCAGTCTCAGCCTAGATGGAACTCCATAGCATCATGATTATCATCCTCATCGAACATCATAGCATTGTAAGAAAAAAACTGCCAGTTTCTGTGGCCATTAAGATGCCGCAAAAAAATGGGACGAAAAAAACGAAAAGTGAGCTCAAGGTAACCTCCCTGGGTGCGATGATCCTATAAAAATGAATAAGTAAAATAAATAAATAAATAAATTAAAGGCCCGGCATCCGATCGGCGGATTTGGAGCCAAAACTTGCTATAATCAGTTGACTAATTGCAAGTGGAATTGCCGTCTTTATTTGTCTTGTTGCTCTGATTGCAGCTAAGATTATCAGTCTGCCGTATGGCTTATATGGGTCATCATCATCATCATCAGCCCTGCCGCATGGCGTTGGTGACCATGGACTTCCAACCATCTCTATCTCTCGTTGCCCCCAGCATCTCCCCCACCCTCCTCGTCCCCAGCCACTCTGCAAGTCCGTCCAGCATTCTCTCCCCGGGTCTACCTGGTGCTCTCTTTCCCTCCAGCTTTCCCGTTGTGACCAGGTGCTCCAAATCCCCCTTCCTCATAAAATGGCCTATAAATGTTGCCTGTCTTTTCCTAATCTTCCTTATGAGTGATCTACTTGTGTCTGCCGCCATCAAGACTGTCTCGTTTGTTTTCTTTGCTGTCCATGTATGGGGTGCGGACGTTAGAACTCCAAACGACATCAACAAGATCTGGCGGATTGGGTGAGAAGAGCTAGTTCGCGATTTTCATCCCCGCGTGCGCACTGTGCTCGTATTATTGTAGAATGGGTCACTATAATGATCACAATATTACAATATTTATATAGTGCAAAATCTTGATAGAAATCAAATCTAAGCGCTGAACAGACACATACGCACGCCCGCACACACACACACACACACACACACACACACACAACACACATACACACACACACATACACACAACACACACACACACACACACAACATCCCCACGTCGTTTGCTCATTTATAGTAGATAGGTACTTAAGATTCAAAACAATATTAATAGCGCAAAATCTGAAACACACAAATCAAGCGCTGAACATACACATACGCACCACGCACACACACAAACACACACACACACACACACACACACACACACATGGCTATAAATGGGGGGAGAAGAAAAGCAATGGAAAATTATAGAGAACATATTATAACAAATATAATTACAATGTGATTCCACACCGATGGAGACAGGCTGCAGTGGGGGTTGAGTGAGGTCAGATTTTATGCAGAGGAGAAAAGGTGAGTTTTGAGAGCGGACTTGAAGGAGACAAAAGTAGGTTGCTGACGGACTGAGAGAGGAAGTTTGTTGCAGGGAGTGAGTAAAAGGGTTCCACGCGTATTCACACATGCACATGGAAAGGCCCTACATAGTATGGTCAAGCTGAAACTGACAGTGATATGCCTGCAGCCCTGTTGCGGTCCCAGAAAAGTGCCACAGACATAAACATTTATTTTTAGGTCCGTAGTGCCAGGCGGGAGCGCGTGCCAGACACAGCTCCACCCATTTAGTTCAAATCTCCCTCATTTGAAATGTTTCTATCGATTTGCCGTAACATTTTCCATTAATGCCACGTTATATTTAACGAAGTATTAGGAGGTAATAACAGCTACCATTCTATCAAATATGAAGCTGTGTTATTTCTCTGCATCGTACTACTTGAGAAAACGTTGGAGAGTGTGATGTCTGCTGTTACAAGGGTTAGAATTGATGCGGATATCTCGGGCACATGGCGCTTAATATAGTCCTGCCGTTGTTTTAAATCACTAACAAGTGATCGAAGATCACTATTTGGTCGTGGTTTTGTTGATTTGGTTCAATTTTCTCAGACCCCTATACATGTCGACGGGATAACATCCGAATAGGAAGAAAGGGTTACTAACTTGTCAATTTATGTCGCACCCCCCTCAGATGACACGGCCGACAAGGATAACCATCCCAAGGAAAAGGGGGAAGAGGGACTTACTTAATCCTTTAATGACACCACCAGAACGACAATGAATGTTAAGATGGGACAATGAGAAGGCCAGTTTTAATGTAGCTCATCTCGGGATTCGAACCCACAACCCACAACCATTCGGCCAAGCCAAAACAGCATTCAAGAAGATGACAAGCATTCTTACCAACAAATGCCTATCAATAACATCAGAAAGAGAGTCCTTGAATGTTATATAGAACCAATACTGTTGTACGGATGCGAGGCGTGGACAGTCAACAAACAAAGCCAGAGCAAGATTGAGGCAGCCGAGATGTGGTTTCTCAAAAGAATGTTGAGAGTTCCATGGACAGCAAAGAAAACAAACGAGACAGTCTTGATGGAGGCAGACACAAGTAGATCACTCATAAGGAAGATTAGGAAAAGACAAGCAACATTTATAGGCCATTTTATGAGGAAGGGGGATTTGGAGCACCTGGTCACAACGGGAAAGCTGGAGGGAAAGAGAGCACCAGGGAGAGAATGCTGGACGGACTTGCAGAGTGGCTGGGGATGAGGAGGGTGGGGGAGATGCTGGAGACAACGAGAGATAGAGATGGTTGGAAGTCCATGGTCGCCGACGCCATGCGACAGGGCACCTGATGATGATGATGAACCATTAAATTAAGCATGTTAATCTGACGCTCAAACCAACTGAGTTTCTGAGGCTTGCTTCTGGTCGCAGTCGGAGAGTTTGCGTGTTTCAAGGACTGTTAGAGCTACGTCGGCTGGAGTTTCAGTTCCTGATATGGCCTCCCTTCCATTTATACCCCCATCGTTGTTTATTAAATTTGGTAACCTCATTCTTAGCTTTCACCCTCAGTAACACACACACACACACACACACACACACACACACACACACACACACACACACACACACACACCACATATACATACACACACGCCTACTGCACACACACACACACACACACACACACACAAACACACACAACACACACACACACACAAACACATACACACACACACACCACATATACACACACACGCCTACTGCACACACACACACACACACAAACACACACAACACACACACGCCCACCACACACATACACGCTCACACACACACACACACTCAAAACACAAAAACACATACTTATTCACACCCAAATGCCATATGCCACGTGCGCCTGTCGCCCTCAGCCCCTGCAACACACACCCGCCCGCACTGACAAATAGAATTTTAAACAGGTCATCGTCTAAACGCGCGTGACACATGCGTGTTTTATGAACAAGGGCCAATCATAATTCCCCATTTCCATGCAGTCGCGCCGCTCTTTCCGCCCTCCCAGCAAAGGGGAACTATCACCGCAGTTTATGACAACGATAATCAGCTCTCCCGCTTCCGCTGACTGCTAGTCAGCGGGATTGAAATTTGGAATGAGTAAACATCGCCTTGGCGTTGTCCCATCTGACGAGCGAAGCGAAACCCAGGCGGTGTCTTTCTTCTTCTTCTTCTTCTTTTTCTTCTTGCTTCTCATCATCATCACCATCATCATCCGTTCTGCCGTCTTCTGTTCCCAAGCCGGCGGCTCGCGTGTGTTGTCTGTGGGTCTGGGTTTCTCTCTGTGTGCGCTCTCTTTTGTTTCATCGTTTGATTAAAGGGTTTTGGGTGTCATGCAAATCTTGGGACTCATTTCTGTGTCCTGGGCGTGCTTCATTTGATTAGGATAACAAACATAGTAGTAAGGTAGATTGAGTGTTGCTCTGTCTGTCTGTCTGTCCGTCTGTGTCTCTGTGTCTGTCTGTCTTTCTGTCTGTGTATCTATCTATTTATCTATATCTATCTATCTATCTATCTATCTATCTATATCTATATACATGTCTGTCTGTCTGTATGTATGTATATACATATATATATATATATATATATATATATATTTCTCTCTCTCTTCTCTCTCTCTCTCTCTCTCTTCCTACCCCATGCTCTCTCCCTGCCCCCTTTCTCTATGTGTATAATATATATATATATATATACATATGTGTATGTGTGTTTGTGTGTGTGTGTGTGTATGTGTGTGTGTGTGTGTGTGTGTGTGTGTGTGTGTGTGTGTGTGTGTGTGTGTGTGAATAAATCAATTGTAAGACATCACTTTTTTTTTTTATTAACAGGTGATATTTTTAAATTGGACAAAATCGTCATCATTTTCATTTTAATAAACAGCCAGTTCTTGAAGTAAATTTGAGTTGTTTTATAAACCACAAACGCAGGAATACATTGTGTGATTCAAAATTATATTTGATATACACCCACGTTCTTTTTCTTCTTCTTCTTCTTCTTCTTCTTCTTCTTCTTCTTCTTCTCTCTGTCTCTCTCTGTCTCTCACTTTATCTCTGTCTCTCACTTTCTCTCTCTCTCTCTCTCTCTCTCTCTCTCTCTCGCTCTCTCTCTCTCACTCTCTCTCTCCTTCCCTCGCTCCCTGTCTCTCTTACTTTCTCTCTCTCTCTCTCTCTCTCTCCCTCCCCCCCTCTCTCTCTCATTTTTTCCACCTTGTTAATGGGATAAGGGATAAGAGAACTATTAAAACGATGAGAGAGCTACACTCCATTGGCGAGTTCAGGTCGTGGCAGGGTACAGCCATAAAAACAAAAACACAAACAGCAAAAGTAGCAAGGAAGAGGAGGTGGCTATGATCGCTGTAGCCACTCTGATCAGTATCATCCACGCATGAGCAATGATCAAGGGCCTCTCAACAGTTCCGGCTTCAAGGGGGAAGAAGAAAACGGCCCCAGTTAGAGGCAAGCCGGGTCGCTTTGAGGGCGCCATATTGTACGCGCTTGGCCCTTTCTCGCCCTGGTCCTCACGGCTCAATTGGCCGTGAAAAAACCACCGGGGGTGACAACATGGTGAATTTCTCGCTCCGCTACCCCCGCCACTCATTTTGAAGGGGCCGACAGGAAAGGCGAGGGGTGGAGTGGGGGGGTGGGGTGTTTGCCACGTTTTGTGTGAAGGTGAGACTGTTGGACAGGGACAGGGCAGCCATGTATTCTTATTCCTATTGTTGCTTTAAGCCCAGCCGACCGCGTAGAGCCATATCAGGGCTATAACCCTTTCAATACACAGTACTTTAATGGGGGGCAAAAAAGAGAACAGAAAATTAAGTACACATATCAATATATTCGCGTACAGAATCTAAGTTGATGCCCCTGGCGTTGACCGCTCGGTCTAATTTATTGCACAGGGGATTTAAAAAACATACCTGAATACAAATTTAAACATAATTAAGGACGCTAAAACATATATATATGTTTCACAACGGTAAAGCTGGAGGGAAAGAGAGCACCGGAAGACCCAGGGAGAAAATGCTGGACGGACTTGCAGAGTGGCTGGGGACGAGGGGGGTGGGAGAGATGCAAGGGGCAACGAGAGATAGAGACAGATGGAAGTCCATGATCGCCAACGCCATGCGGCAGGGTACCTGATGATGATGATGATGATATACACACACAAACGGGCCTAAATTACCTAAACTTGCTTCCACATATCTCATTTCCCTAGAGCCAAAAATGCACTTAATACATGTACCTAATTATCAATCCCAAGAGAAAGTGTGTAAGACTATTGAACACATACAGGTGAATGGACCAGCAAGGCAGACAATGGTAGAAGAAATGACAGAAAGCAAAGAAAAAAGGCAGAAACAAAGAGAGTGACAAAAAAGAGGAAATTTCTAGCACATGATTTCCAGAAGATTGGAATAATATTTATTCTTTATACTGAAAGAGACCCCGGCATCTCCACAGGGGGGGGGGGGGGGGGAGGGAGGAGAAATAGACCTGGTCACCTCTGTAAGTAAAAGAATGGTGTCTGAAACACGTTTATCTGCCTTGGTCCTTCTCACCAAACTTCCAACTTCTAGATCGTTTTCAAGTTATTTCTTAATTAACGCGGATTTTGGCAGTCATTTCTGAACATAATTGCAGTGGTTTTATAAACTCGAGCAGCCCAGATAAAATTTTTAAAAACGTTGGGTGGAAAAGAAATGTGTAAAAGCTGTACTGCTAATTCTGAGGTTGGACATCAAGAAGGTTTTACTGTGTAAGATTCATAGACATCGAGTATTTTTCTATGTAATTATTGTTCAAATTATGTATGACCAGTGCGAAAGTGACTGTTTAGTTGCTTCGTGATTATTTCCCTTCGTCCTGAAGTATTTGTCTTTGAGCCTTAATAGTTACAGAGAGAGACATAGAGAGAGAGAGAGAGAGAGAGAGAGAGAGAGAGAGAGAGAGAGAAAGAGAAAGAGAGAGAGAGAGAGAGAGAGAGAGAGAGAGAGAGAGAGATGAGAGAAAGAAGAGAGAGAGACAGACAACAGATTGACAGACAAGACTGAAACATAGCAACAACAACAACAACAAAAAAGCAGAAACAGAGACTGAGACAGAACAGAAAGACAGAGACAGAGAACATCGATCTCAAAGACAGCAGGCCTAACGACTTGTGAGTTATGTACAGACTTCTTTCTTTTAAATCAGAATCACTTTACTGGGTTAAAATTTTCCTTTAAGCATGAAAGGACATAATGATAAAAATAATAATAATAATAGCATTGATAAAATAAGAAGAGGAAGATTAGTAATGATGATAATAATAATAATAATGATACTAATAACAATAATAATTATGATAATAATAATAATAATGTTATTATTATGATTATAATAATAATGATAAAATAATGATAAATTAGAAATAGAAATAAAAGCCACCACCACTACCACCACTACCACCACCACCAACAACAACAAAAAGTCTGTTAACACGTTTCACACTGGCATTTAACGACAATTTACAGAAACAGATCGGCGGTGGAGGGAACAGTGGGGTAGGCGTACGGTATGGGACACCACTGAGATCTTTCAATAGTCCATGTTTGTCTTTCTCCAAATTCCGATTTGTCACCCACAGCGCCTGGCCAGAGTTTCCTTCTTTTCCTCCTCCTCCCAGTAGCAGCAGATCTCATTAATTAGCATGGACTCTGTGATCCAAGCCCAGAAGAAGAGGACGGGGCCTTTGTCACAGTGGCTGGTTGTTGCTGGACCCGAGGTCTCTTGGTTTTTCAGACAGTTCCGACCTTCTGTCGGCTCTGTAATGGCCCCTTCCTTCATGCTCCTGAATATTCATCACCAACCTTAAGAAAGAAAAAAAGAGGGGCGAACAAAAACCTGGAAACGGCAGGCCAAGCCAGGCCCTGAAACTGGAAGAGGCTCCGCGCTGGCGATTTTTAACGATATCAGCTTTAATTCGCGATAAAGCTGATGTATTATTTCCCCACCCACGCTCTATTTCCTACAGATTTCCAAAGACTCCCGACAAACAAGGAACTGACTCTTTTCAATCTAACATGGCCGTTTTCGGCGTCAGGCACGTGCGGAGATTCGAAAACGAGGCCTGCACGTCTGGCTCGTGCGATAGGAAAAATAGGGGAGGTAACGCGCGGCCGCTCTTTTGTGCAGGTGTCATTTCCTGAAAACGACGAAGCCGCCATTTTGTTTGCGCGCGATTCACTTGTGTGTTTGCGGATAACTAAGGCGGAAAATTCACAGTCAACACCATGGCCTGGTCGGCCTCTGTCCCGGGGCTTGTTCCGAGGGGAAAGGCCATTGCCTTAGCAAAATAGATTTTATGCCGTAATAATATTCAATAAATTTGCTCTGGCTGCAAACACAAACACTATCCGTTGTACCGGGGGCAATAAAACGCCAATGTAAGGCGGAACATGGGATGTTCACCGCACGGCAGTATAGGACTTGCAGTGTCAATAAACACCGGCGCTGAGTTTGGCGAATGTGCCTTTTTGAAAATGATCGTCTGCGGACGGTTTTTAGCGCGCGCGTCTGCCAAATACCTGCAGGAAAGCACGCTCGCTGGGTACACACCCGAGCTAATTTTATGGTATTAGATACCAAGGCTGTAGAGTCAATTCGAACTGAATGAATTTCTTTTCGCCTATGGTAAAAACACTTTTGTTCGTCCCAAATACGATAACGTTTTTATCATTTCATTTATTTTGAGAACCATGTTTGTCCAGATTATGATGAAATTTTAACTCTCGTTTTCTTTGTTTTGAGAAACAAGTTTATCAAGCATAAGATAATGTGTTTTCTTCTTTGTTTGTTTGTTTGCTTTGTTTTGTTTTGTTTTGAAAACGTAGTCTACTACACACTTTGTCACTGTGTAATTGAAATGGAAAGGGAGATGCAACTGTGTTGGTTTTGTTTTGCTTTATTTTTGTTTGTTTTGTTTTTTTATTTGTTTCTGATAAAATCTTGTGTCTTATGTGTACTCATTTTATTTTCTGTCGAGAACATAAAGGTCGGCCAAGGATTCTATCATTGTGTAATTTAAAATGTAATGGATGGGGGAGGGGGGGGGATAAGGCGCTGAAAAGGGAGGGTAGTATACGAAGACCATGAATAAGTGAGCTCCATAAAAATAGTTGTAGTAGTAGGCCTCCGTCAGTCGCGTCGACTATGGATGATGCGCCCTAGTGTCGTGTCGAGTCGAGTTGAGCCTCTGGAGCAGCGTCGGCTGTGGCTGGCAAGGCTGATGCGGGAAAGGCAGTCTCTGCGACACTGGATGCAGTATGGATGCTGGCCATGGGATTGCCTTCTCACAGGAGCTCGCTTTCCGCCTGACTCTCTTTTCCTCAGTTAAGGTCTGGATCTTCTTTTCCCCCAATCTGAGTTGTTTCTGGAAATAAAATAACTCACTTTATAAATGTAATCCTTTTTTCGTTTTCAAATATTCTTTTCGATATTAAAAACAGATGATTATGCGTGCATATTGGTCAACATATCAGCGAGGATTGGGCGGTGACAGTCTGTCTAGAGCTTCATAACGCGCTGCTGACAAACTCGGTGATATAATTACACACGTCTAATATCATTATAGTAAAAGACATTAATCAAGAACGAACAACACACACACACACACAACACACACACACACACACGCAGCACATAGACCATACGCACACACATACACACACACACATACACACATACAACACATCATACATACACACACACGCGCGCGCGCGACACACACACACATACATCATTAATATACATCACACACACCACACACACATATGAAAACATAAATCACAACACACACACACACAACACACACACACAATACACACACACACACACACACACACACACACACATACACACATACATACACATCATACAACACATACACGCACGCGCACAACACACACAGACCCCCAAAACAACAACAACAACAAAACAACAAAGGGTAGATTCTTATTCTTTTGTCCCTTTTTAATTTACTTTAATTGTTTTTCGTTTTTTTTGTTTTGTTTTCATTTTTGTTCAGTTTTGGCTTTTTTTTTTCTTTTTTTTTTTTTGAAAAGGTTAGAGGAAGATTATTTGACAAAAATATCAACTAGAGGTTATGTGCTATCTATTTATCTGTCAGTGAACAAAATGATTATGTCAGTAAAAATTTCTCACTTGTCTGCCAGAAATCTTCATCAAATTTGAGTCATTGGGGCTCTTTAAATGGATGGCAGTGAAATACATCAGTATGGACCAGGATGATTTCACTGATATTTGGACCAGGGCAGTCCAAAATGTGAATGTACTTTGCTTGATGTATTTGGATATTTGAATGCTGTTTCAACCAAACTTTAATGGAGACCTTTTTCTACAAGATTCAGTGAAAGTATTCAAATGTCAGAGTCAAAATTTTAAAGCAGATCTACAAACAGCAGCAAAGTTCTCTCTCTCTCTTCTCTCTCCTCTCCTCTCCTCCTCCCCTCTCTCGCTCTCTCTCTCTGCTCTCTCTGTCTCTGTCTCTCTCTCTCTCGCTCTCTCTCTCTCTCCCTCTCTCTCTCTCTCTTCTCTACTCTATCTATCTATACTACTGTATCTATTATCTAGATGTATTATCACTATTATCTACTGTCTATATTTCTGTCTCTACTGTCTATCTATATCTACTATTGTCTTCATCTGTCTATCTATCTCAACTATCTGCTACTATCATCTATTATCTATCTGTCTATCTACTTCTATCTATCTACTACTATCTATCATTGTCTATCTATCTATGTCTATCACTATCTATCTATCTATGTCTATCTATCATCATCTCCCCACTGTTTGGATATTGACACAGTATTCAAATCTTGTATTTGTCTTGTCCAGATAAGTTTACCAAACTAATTTCAGAATAAAGCATATAAATACCCCTGTACGAATTAAAAAAAATTTCAAATGTATGTTTCTATTCTCGAAGCACTGCTAAAACAAACAAAAAACAACAACAATTCAGATTACTGACCAGCTATTAAATCAGATCAATTGACGTTTAAGACAAGTATTGCACAAAAGCGAATGAAAGAAGACCAAACAAGAAAAATAAAACAACAACAAAAAAAAGAAAAAGGAGATTGTTAATATGGCATGTCCCTCTTCTATTTTTTCAAGCCCCTCCCAAGCCTATGGCTGCCTAATTATCCCGACTCTATCACGGTGCACCATTTTGTTTGAACAACAGATTTGCTGCTGCTCCTTTGGCCAAGGAAGAAGAAGACTATCAAGATTCTGTTCTTGCCCCCTTTGGCCTTCCTTTTCCGGCATGTAGTTGTCTCCCCTCCCCCCCCCCACTCCCCCATCCCCCTTTTTCAATCACGCTGTGGGAAAATTATGACAAATCCTCTTCGCCGCCATGATGGATAGGTCTCTTTACGCCTCCCAGAGTAAGAGAGCCACTTCCGCGGAGGAGTTATCAGTCGTGACTTGCGATGAGGAAGAAGCGGCCATGAGGGAACCTTTGTCCTTCTTTGAAGTCTGTGTGGTGTGATATGTTGTTTTAACCCTTTGACCCCCGCACCCTGTCCATCAACATCCTACATTGTTCACTATGCTCATCATCATCATCATCATCATTATCATCATCATCATCATCATCATCATCATCATCATCATCAGGTGCCCTGCCGCATGGCGTTGGCGATTATACACTTCCATCTATCTCTTGTTGCCCCAAGCATCTCTTCCACCCTCCTTGTCCCCAGCCACTCTGCAAGTCCGTCTAGTATCTTCTCCCTGGGTCTACCTGGTGCTCTCTTTCCCTCCAGCTTTCCCATTGTGACCAGGTGCTACAAATCCCCCTTCCTCATAAAATGGCCTATAAATGTTGCCTGTCTTTTCCTAATATTCCTTATGAATGATCTACTTGTGTCTGCCTCCATCGAGACTGTCTCGTTTGTTTTCTTTGCTGTTCATGGAACTATCAACATTTTCTTAGAAACCACATCTCGGCTGCCTCAATCACCATGCTAGCAAAGCAAAAACGTAACCATTTGGTTCCCTCACCGTATCCACTAGCTTCCTGCAGGAAGCTGGTGGATAGGGTGAGGGAGTCAAAGGGTTAATTTCTTTGCAATTGTTGGATAGGTTGCGGGATTCAAAGGGTTAAAGGACGGAGGAGTAGAAAAGAGGAAGACAAAGAATAGTCAAACTATTTTAACAAGACCAGTCTTTGTGGTGTAGTGGTTAACGCAACGGAATACCGACTGGAAGGTTGTGGGTTCGAATCTCCATCAGTCCCTTCAAAAAATCGTTGTGGGATTTTTCGGCTCTAACCGGCTCCTACCCGGAGTTGGGCGTGCTATGGGTCATTGGGTGACTGGGACCACACAGTCGAATATCATCCACTTCACGGATGCGTCAGTGAGGATGTTGCTCAAATCTTCTTACCAGCACCGCAGGTGGTGTATCTCTCGGGCCTGGTTGACGCCAGGATATATTTTAATAGTAAGTGCAGAGTACAGCCCTGTCACGCAGTCTCAATCCTAGATGGAACTCCATAGCATCATGAATATCGTCTTCATTGACATCATCATCATCGTATTGTAAAGACTGTTCCAGCTTCTGTGTCCATTAAGGTGGCGTAGAAAATGGGACAACAACAACAACACAACTATTTCAACAATCTTGCTTTTTTCCCTCAGATATAGTACAGGAACAAAACACAATTAGAGAATGGTCATCATCGCGATATCAAGTGAGACAATTATATGCTTTGATCTTAATGGCTGAACCCCTTGCCTCTCCATGCATATTGCATAATTGCAGTCTTGAGTTTTTTTGGTCATTCTTGTTTAACTTACACAGTTTTAGTATGTAATGATGCTAAGTACTATAAACACACACATATGTACACACACGCGCGCGCACACACTCAGAGAAAGAGAGAGAGAGAGTGAGACCAAGGGAGTGAGAAAGACAGAGAAAGAGAGAGAGAGAGGGAGGAGGAACAGGAGGAGACAGAGAGAGATTGGTTTGATTTGGTTAAGTTTTTACGTCGGCACCCACCTCAAGGGATACGGCCAATGGGGATAACCATCCCAGTGAAGTCGGGGAATGGGGACTTATCTAATCCTATATTGACACCACCTGAACAACAACGATGTTAAGATGGGACAGTGAGAAGGCCAGTTTTAACGTAGCGCACCCCAGGATTCGAACCCACAACCATTAGCATGTGAACCTGACGCTCAACCAACTGAGGACCACAAGAGAGAGAGAGAGAGAGAGAGGAGAGAGTTTGTATGTGTGTGAGAGAGACAGAAAGAGAGAGAGAGAGTGTGTGTGTGTGAGAGAGAGTGTGTGTGTGTGTGTGTGTGTGTGAGAGAGAGAGAGAGGGGAGAGAGAGAGAGAGAAGAGAATACTGTGTCTATGGTCTTTTCAAAACAAGAACAGCAATAACAGTAGCTGCCTGGCTTGACTAAAACCTGGTTGGAGCCTGTCTCCATACTCCATCCATGTGCCCATCATGTTCTTTTTGTTTGCCTTGAGTGTCAGACTCTAAAAATACCTTTTGTTATCAACCCATACTTTTTAACCAGTTGAGACGCTCTTACCCTCTTCTCTATCAAACTGACGAGCGCTTTACCGCTTAAAAATAAAGGATCCGCGAGAGAGGTTTGTGATCACTGCTAGCATTCTCTCCCTTGAGAATATCAGAGAGGGCAGGTAGAGCAGATTGTCTCCCCTTGTATGGCGATTGTCTCCCTTGGGAGGTGGCGAACAAAGACAACCCCCAACACTCCAGCCTCTGAAGTTTTTTGTTTGTTTTTTTTTCACGTGCTCTCAGTTCACTGATATTGCTCGTTAGTTCAAATCGTACGCGACTATACTGGCGTGGGACCTGGGAGCTGGTCTGTGTTCGTGGGAGAGAGGGAAAGAGGTTGGTGAATGGCAGCTTTTAGAGTCATTATTACCCATATTCTAACACCAGCCAGTGAAATCTTAGCTGTTACATCCATCCAACAGCCCCATCCACCCATCATCACCAACACCGCTTTCACTTCAGCATTGTATAACGATAAAGCAACCTTTTAGCATCCTTGATTGGATTTCTTTTATTTTGTCTTCATTTCCCACCTCTGTGATTAACCACAACAAAATATGATGAAGCCATATGAGCAATCTGTTCTTGTCATGATGTCATGACATCTTTTGAAGTATTCTTGTTTCCTTAAAAATATACTTATAAAGTGTCATAAAATATCATTATGTTTCCTTAAAAATATACTTATAAAGTGTCATAAAAATATTGTGTCCTTGAAAATATACTTATAAAGTGTCATAAAAATATTATGTTTCCTTAAAAATATACTAATAAAGTGTCATAAAAATAGCATTATGTTTCCTTAAAAATATACTTGTTAAGTGTCATAAAAATATCATTATGTTTCCTTAAAAATATACTAATAAAGTGTCATAAAAATATCATTGTTTCCTTAAAAATATACATATAAAGTGTCATAAAAGTAGCATTATGTTTCCTTAAAAATATACTTATAAAGTGTCATAAAAATAGCATGTTTCCTTAAAAATATACTTGTTAAGTGTCATAAAAAATATCATTATGTTTCCTTAAAAATATACTAATAAAGTGTCATAAAAATAGCATTATGTTTCCTTAAAAATATACTTATAAAGTGTCATAAAATATCATTATGTTTCCTTAAAAATATACTTATAAAGTGTCATAAAAGTATCATTATGTTTCCTTAAAAATATACTTATAAAGTGTCATAAAATATCATTATGTTTCCTTAAAAATATACTTATAAAGTGTCATAAAAATATCATTATGTTTCCTTAAAAATATACTTATAAAGTGTCATAAAATATCATTATGTTTCCTTAAAAATATACTTGTTAAGTGTCATAAAAATATTATGTTTCCTTAAAAATATACTTGTTAAGTATCATAGATATGTCTTGTGCTATATGATTTTTTCATACTGTTTCTGCTGCCTATGTTTCCTTGAAAATATACTTGTGAAGTGTTATAGATGCGTCTTGCAATATATAATTTAAAACATTATTCATGCTGTTTCTGCTGCTGCTATTGCTGCCAAATTAGGTACATATATCAAGTGCCATATAGGCCATTTTATGAGGAAGGGGGATTTGGAGCACCTGGTCACAATGGGAAAGCTGGAGGGAAAGAGAGCACCAGGTAGACCCAGGGAGAGAATGCTGGACAGACTTGCAAAGTGGCTGGGGATGAGGAGGGTGGGGAGATGCTGGGGCAACGAGAGATAGAGATGGTTGGAAGTCCATGGTCGCCAACGCCATGCGGCAGGGCACCTGATGATGATGATATCAAGTGCATTTTTGGCTCTAGGGAAATGAGATTTGCGGAAGCAATTTAAGGTAATTTAGTCCCGGTTTTTTATATATGTTTTAGTGTCCTTAGTTATGTTTAAATCTGTGTTCAGATATGTTTTTTTAAATCCCTGTGTGATAAATTGGATGGAGTGGTCAACGCCAGGGGCATCTCCTGAGATTATGTGTGCGAATGCATTGATACGTGTACTTAATTTTCCGTTCCTTTTTTTCCCTGTTGAAGTACTGTGTGTATATTGAAAGGGTTATAGCCCTGATATGGCTGTATGCACTCGGCTGGGCTTTAAGCAAAAATAAGAATAGGAATAAGAATGTTGACTAGTTAGTACATATATATATCTTTAGGAGCCTAGCTGATCTTGCAAGAGAGCTCCCATCTTCTAATTTTACTGCACAGGTTTGTGCTGTGGCGCCTCCAGACCACTCACTGTAGAGTAACGTACTGAGGGAGAGGATTGGGACCTACCCCCCCCCCCCCCCCCCCCGAAAAAGCGTATCACCTTTTCGACTACAATTGTAGGATTATCGGAATATCTGGATTTTTGTTTGTTTGTTGCTTTTGCAGTTGTGCATCTGCAAACCGCAGGAACATTCTCTCAAATGAGAGTCTACATGAGCGACCATTTTCATTAATGAATTACTCTGGCACTTTGGGAGATACACGCTGTCTTTGGGGTCTGTGGATTTCGAGGGTGAGGGGGGGGGTTAAAGCAAAATGTATGCGCGCACACACAAACGCACGCACGCACACACGCACACACACCCACACACACATACACACACGCACACACACACACACACACACACACACACACACACATCCGTCTAAAAGCACATATGTGAACAGACGTTAAAATAATTAGCAAACGAACGAACACTCATGTACACACACACACACACACACACACACACACACACACACACACACACACACATGCACACACACACACACATACACACACACACACACACACACACACACAACTACACCACACACACACACAACCACACACACACACACACACACACACACACGCACAACCACACCACACACACACACAAAACCACACCACACACCACACACAACACACACACACACACACACACAACCACACACAAACACACACACAACACACACACAACCAACAACACACAACACCACACACACACACACACACACACACACACACACCACACACACACACACACACACACACACACACCCTAACCTTTCTCCCACCAACCCCCCGCCCCCTGTCAGCACCCATCCCTCTTTTTATGGATCCAATGTTTAGCCTGGAGCGAATTTCATTCAAAGACTGCACCTCACAAACTTGCCAGTCTCGCCAACAACTGCATCAGGTAGCAATTAAGGCACCTCACGAAGAATGGCCTCTTGGGGAACAACTTTCATTACAGGTTGAAAAGTGCCCACGAACAAAGTACAGATAAGGTACCTGATATTCCAGCCTGCTCAGGGGATCCGCCTGGGATGGAAACGCGAAGGAAATGAAATATCGATAGAGGGGACTTGTTCCACCTATGGCTTTGTGAAAGAGGGTGGTAGCATTTGATCCATCGCTTTATTCGTTCTGGGTGGTTATACCTTACACCCCCGAAACAGTGTTTGGACAGAAAATAGTGAAACGTGCAAGAACGGGGTTATGATGACAGAGAGGGAGAAAGGGGGGTGGGGGTGGAAAACGAGCAAGGGACACAACGATTCAAGGCCGTGTACCTGGCTGGCACTGGGAACGGGTGTCGGGTACAAGTCTGGGAGGGGAGGGGGGAGGGGGGCTGCCTGCAGTCCACCTGGGATAAAAACCACGGTTGTCTGCTGCGCGCCGTTTGGACACCAGATACCAATTACCATAGTCATGACAGCTTTAAGCTGCTGCCAGCCCGCTTTGACAAAAATCGATCAGAGGTTTAATTACATGCAGTGGAAATCATTGTTGACTTGCTTCGTTTTTAGCCCAACCAATCCAGCGGGGCGAGCATGAATCAACATTCATGCACACGGGTCTGGAAAATACCGGGCAGAAATTGACTAATTGCAATGTCTGTTCATTTTTCTCAGTGCAAGGTATTTGGTTCTTCCGATAGAACTGTGCACCCAAGATGTGATATCTCCCAACCTCATCACCATCATCATGTGCCCTGCCGCATGGCGTTGGCGATCATGGCCCTCCATACGAATCTATCCCTTGTCGCTGCAAGTACACCTCCCACCCTCTCTGTCCTCAGCCACCTTGCAAGTCCGTCCAATATTTTCTCCCTGGATCTACCTAGTTTTCTCTGTCCCTCCTGCTTTCCTGTTGTGACCAGGTGCTCTAATTCCCCTTTCCTCATAACATAGCTTATAAATGTTGCTTGTCTTTTCCTGATCTTCCTTATGAATAATCTTCTTGTGTTTGCCTCCATCAAGACTCGTTTGTTTTCTTTGCTGTCCATGGAACTCTCAACATTCTTCTTAGAAACCACATTTCGGCTGCCTCAATCTTGTTCTGGCTTTGCGTGCTTGACTGTCCACGCCTCAGAACCGTATAACATTATCGGTTCTATGTAACATTCAAGAACTCTCTTCCTGATGTTAAACGGGTTAAAGGGTTTAAACGAATTTAAAGAAAAAATCAACAACAAACAAGTAATGAAATCAGTGAATGTATGATGGACGAGGATAACAAGTTGTAGTTTGTGTTTTTAGTGGCGTTAAACAACCATTTCATCATCAACGTTTCATACACCTGTTTTGCTCACACAAGGCCAATCACACACTGTTGAATGCTTGATAACCACTTTTCTGATGAGCTTGGCCCTGGTAAATACATCAACGTGGTGTGAGTCTTGCTGGATTCACCACTATGAAAGCATTGTCAATGTTTGGCCGCAGGCTACGAACCAACACGGCGTTCCCCTCCTCCCTCCCCCTCCCCTCCCCCCTCCCTCTTGGGGATGTCTGGGGATCTTTCAGTTTAATACTATCCCCACCTTCCCACCTTCTGGAAATTCTGTGCTAGAAATTTCCTCTTTTCTGTCACTCTTTTTTTCTGCCTTGTTCCTTTGCTTTCTGTCATTTCTTCCTGTCATTTTCTGCCTTGCTGGGCCATTCATCTGCATGTGTTTAATAAAGCCTTAATACTTTCTCGTAGGACTGATAATTGGGCACATGTACTAAGTACATTTTTCGCTCTCATCATCATCATCAGGTGCCCTGCCACACGGCGTTGGCGATCATGGACTTCCATCTGTCTCTATCTCTTGTTGCCCCTAGCATCTCTCCCACCCCCCCTCGTCCCCAGCCACTCTACAAGTCCGTCCAGCATTTTCTCCCTGGGTCTACCCGGTGCTCTCTTTCCCTCCAGCTTTCCCATTGTGACCAGGTGCTCCAAATCCCCCTTCCTCATAAAATGGCCTATAAATGTTGCCTGTCTTTTCCTAATCTTTGGCTCTAGGGAAATGAAATAAGCGGAAGCAGTTTTAGGTAATTTAGACCCGTTTTTATATCTGTTTTAGTGTCCTCAGTTATATTTAAGTTTGTATTCAGGTATGTTTTTTAAATCCCCTGTATGAAAAATTAGACGGAGTGGTCAATGCCAGCTGTATCTCCTTAGATTGTGTGCGCAAATGTATTGATATGTGTATTTAATTTTCTGTTCCTTTTTTTTTTCTTGTTGAAGGAATGTATGTGTATTGAAACGGGTATAGCCCTAATATGGCTCTACGCAGTCGGCTGGGCTTTAATCAACAATAAGAATACGGTGTTAAGATAGACGTAAACAGAGGGTGTTTTGGGATCAGTGATAACCACAGACCAATACTGCTGTACGGTTGTGAGGCGTGGACAGTCAACAAACAAAGCCAGAACAAGATTGAGGCAGCCGAGATGTGGTTTCTAAGAGGAATGTTGAGAGTTCCATGAACAGCAAAGAAAACAAACGAGACAGTCTCGATTGAGGCAGACACAAATAGATCACTCATAAGGAAGATTAGGAAAAGACAGGCAACATTTATAGGCCATTTTATGAGGAAGGGGAGATTTGGAGCACCTGGTCACAACGGGAAAGCTGGAGGGAAAGAGAGCACCGGGTAGACCCAGGGAGAAAATGCTGGACGGACTTGCAGAGTGGCTGGGGACGAGGGGTGGGTGGGAGAGATGCTAGGGGCAACGAGAGATAGAGACAAATGGAAGTCCATGATCGCCAACGCCATGCGGCAGGGCACCTGATGATGATGATGATGATGATGATGATGATGATGATGATGATGATAACCACAGGTCAGCTCAGTACAACGGTCAAGGGACACAGTCATATCAAGCTGGCCAAACGAAAACAGAAAAGAACGAGAACTGGAGGTGAGTTAGTTTCCGGCCAATAAAACATTTACGTGACTAGTACCAAGTGAAGTATGGACAGCAAGGACAAGGGAGGGAACCGAGTTCTGCAGAAAGTGGAATTTAATCTTCTTCTATTGCAAGGTCTGATAGTTCGTGTTCATATAATGCAGATAATGATTTTCATATAGATCATTAGTGCATAAACATTATTGTTTTCAGTACGCAGATACATGCATCTGTCTCTCTCTCTCCCTCTCTCTCTCTCTTTCTCTCTCTCTCTCTCTCTCTCTCTCTCTGTCTCTCTGTTCTCTCTCTGTCTCTCTGTGTGTCTCTGTGTGTGTGTGTGTCTCTCTGTCTCTCTGTCTCTCTCTCTGTCTCTCTGTCTCTCTCTCTCTCTGTCTCTCTCTCTCTCTGCGTCTCTCTCTCTCTCTCTCTTTCTTCTTTCTTTCTTTCTTTCTTTCTCTCTCTCTGTCTCTGCCTCTCTTTCTCTCTGTGTCTCTGTCTCTCTCTCTGTCTCTGTCTCTCTCTCTCTCTTGCTTGCTTTCTTCTTTTCTTTCTTTCTTGCTTTCTTTCTCTGTCTCTCTCTCTGTCTCTCTCTGTCTCTGTCTCTCTCTGTCTCTGTCTCTGTCTCTCTCTGTCTCTCTCCGTCTCTCTGTCTCTCTGTCTCTGCTTCTCTCTCTCTCTCTCTATCTATCTATCTATCTCTCACAGACACACACTAACACCCACACATACACACACACACACACACAACACTCGCACACACAGAACACACACACACACACACACACACACACCACACACACACACACACACACACACACACACACACACACACACACACACATATCTCGTCGTCATAATTGCAAACCTTGGCATAATAGATTTCATGCCCCAATAATACTGAATCAATTTGCCATGGCTGCAGAGGCAAACATTATTTGTGGCACTAGGAACAATTAAATGCTGGTAAAAGGTGGAACATGAAATGGTTTCCAAACGAGAATATGAGACCTGTTATGTTGGTGAACGCAGGGGGTGACTTCAGCGAATGTGCCTTCTTGAAATTGATCGTCTGTGGATGATTTTATTTTGTTTATATTTGTGACCTGCCAGCACGAAATCAATCTTAACTAGCATTTTGGGCATTTTGAGATATACATATCACTGGAATGTGTACATTCTGCTGATTATTTTGGTACTTGAATAGAGCTTGTACTAAAAAAAAATGTGGAAGTTATGTATGTTTAAAGTCATTAAGTTGTATGACGGCCATTTTGAGAAAACGGCCTCTAAAAATTTTGTGTGCTCTCCTACACATTTTCCTTAAATTTCTTTTTTTGATGGCTTTGACTCCGTTTGTTTCTAATTTTAGTTGTCATTATCTGAAAGGTGCACCAAAGAGCTCTCCGTCAGTATATTACATGTGCGGGTACTGTACAGGTTACAGTTCATAATAAGAGACAAAAATAGGTACTTTTGGTAGGAAACTGCGTTCTTTCTGCTGCATTAAAATACCATTTTGAATTGAAAAAATAATAGTACTTTTTCAAGAAGAAAATTTCTGTGGGGGATAGATTATAGTCTACAGAAATCATTGTTGAGAAAAAGTCAAAACATCCCAGATAGACCCTCAGTCACCTTTTCAGCTCCTAGTGCTGTTCGACTGACTGCGAGTTAAGACTCATTTCGTGGTGGGAGGTCACAATTTTGTTCTTTTTTCACGTACACCAAATACCCATAGAAATGCGTGCCTTGTTCCCCCGTGGAGATGCCGGGGGGGCTCTTTCAATATAAATAGTATCCCCACCTTCTGGAAATTCTGTGCTAGAAATTTACTCTTTTCTGTCACTTTCTTTGTTTCTGCTTTGTTCCTTTGCTTTCTGTCATTTCTTCCTATCATTTTCTGCCTTGCTGGTACATGGTCCATTCACCTGTATGTATTCGGTAAAGTCTTACGTATTTTTTCTTAGGATTGATAATTGGGTACGTGTATTAAGTGCAATTTTGGCTCTAGGGAGGTGAGATATGGGGAAGCAATTTTAGGTAATTTATGCCTGTTTTTATGTATGTTTTGGTGTCCTTAGATATGCTTAGACATATATTCAGGTATGTTTTTTAAATCCCCAGTGCGATAAATTGGACGGAGTGGTCAACGCCAGGGGCACGTCCTTAGATTATGTGCGCGAATGCATTGATAGGTGTACTTGATTTTTTTTTTTTTTTTTTTTTTCCTTGTGAAGTATTGCATGTTTTGAAGCGGTTGTAGTCCTGATATGGCCCTACACAGTCGGCTGGGCTTTAAACAACAACAACAACACGCCTTGTTGGCTGCATATCTGTATTGATTCCCTAGCAATAATGTAAAGTCACCTCAAAATTAGCGCACGTCTTTTGATTGATAGATTTGTTGATTTGAGTCAATTTTTACGTCGACACCCACCTCAGGTGATATGGCCGATGGGGATAACCTGGCCTTCCGAGAGAAGTGGGGGAAGGGGGACATATCTAATCCTATACTGACACCACCAGAACAACAATGATGTTAAGATGGAACAGTGAGAAGGCCTGCTTTGATGGGGGTACTTATCTATCTTATACTGACACCACCAGAACAAAAGTGATGTTACGATGGGACAGTGAGAAGGCCAGTTTTAATGAGGGAACTTATCTAATCCTATACTGACACCCACCAGAACAACAATGATGTTACGATGGGACAGTGAGAAGGCCAGTTTTAATGAGGGGACTTATCTAATCCTATACCGACACCACCAGAACAACAATGATGTTAAGATGGGACAGTGAGAAGGCCAGTTTTAATGTAGCGCACCCTGGGATTCGAACCCACAACCATTAGCACGTCTTTTTCGTCTGTGATGAAATTGTATTGTTCAGCATATGCATAATCGTTTTCTCTCGTTTTGAGCATATAGGCTGATTTTTTTTTCTTTGCCGAAGTGTAGGTTTGAAATAAACACAAATGGGACTCAAAGCTGCAAGATCCTAGCAAGTGTCGGTAAATACATTTTTTTGATAATTTGGACCACATTTGGACAATATATATGTATAGATATATGTATATATACATGTATATATATATATACATATATGTACATATATATATATACACACATACATATATATATACATATATATGTATGTATACATACATACATACATATACATATGTATATAATATACATATATATATGTATATGTACATATATATATACAGAGAGAGACAGAGAGAGAGAGAGAGAGAGAGAGAGAGAGAGAGAGAGAGAGAGAGAGAGATCCAGTCTCGTTTTCTGTGCATAACTCTAGATCACCTACTTCCAAATGAACCTGACCCAAACTTAGGACAAACAATTTTCATGAATTTAAGTATTCATAAGTCGACTTTCAATGAATTATTGACTATTAGTGAGAAGAGATAAAATTTTATTCTAGTTTGAAGTTACTAAGAAACGCATTGTTAAATAGATAGTTCACATACATTGGTTTTAAAAAAATGCATGAAACGTCTAAAAGAGGATTACTAAAATACTTGATTATTAACCCTTTCATTCTCGCACCCTATCCTCCAACTGCAAAAACTTAACCTTTTGACTCCCTCACCCTATCCATCACCTTCCTGCAGGAAGCTGATCGATAGGGTGAGGGAGTCAAAGGGTTAAGTTTTCGCTTTGCTAGCGTGGTTTACAATGCAGGATGTTGGTGGACAGGATACAGGAGCCATAGGGGTTAATTACAAGTCAAAAGTGATATTGTTAATTTGCATTACCATCCTTTTCCATACATATAGTTTATCTGAATTAAGGATTGCATGAAACGTGTGAAAGAGGATTCTTACAACACGTTTTTTATTAATTCACGTCTGGATAAATTACAAGTCAAAAGTGAGATTGTTAATATGGCATTTCCATCTTTTTCCCATTGGTAGCTCACATAAATTGACAGTAAAGATTGCACGAAACATGTGAAATAGGATCACTACAATAGTTCTTTATTAATCAGCATCTGGATAAATAACAAGTCAAAAGTGAGATGTTAATATGGCATTACCATCTTTTTTCTACAGATAGTTCATATAAATTGAATGTAAAGATTGCATGAAATGTATGGAAGAGGATCACTACAACAGTTCTTTATTAATCTGCATCTGGGTAAATTACAAGTCGAAAGTGAGATTGTTCATATGGTATCACAACCTCTCTTACCTATAGATAGCTCGCATAACTTGATTGTAAAGATTGCATGAAACGTGTGAAAAAGGATTCTTACAACACTTCTTTATTAATCCACATCCTGGATAAATAACAAGTCAAAAGTGAGTCTGTTAATATGACATTACCATCTTTTCCCTATAAATAGTTCACATACATTGGTTTTAAAGATTGCATGAAACGTGTGGAAGAGAATCACTAACAACACCTTTTTTTTTTTTTATCAATTTGCATCTGAATATATCACAAAGTGAGATTGTTCATATGGTATTACCAGCTCTTTTACCTATAGATAGCTCACATAAATTGATTGTAAAGATTGCATGAAAGAGGACACTACAATATTTCTTTATTAATCCGCATCTGGATAAATTACAAATCAAAAGTGAGATTGTTCATATGATATTACCACCTCTTTTACCTATAGACAGCTCACATAAATTGATTGTAAAGAATGCATGAAAGAGGACAGTACAATATTTCTTTGTTAATCCGCATCTGGATAAATTACGAATCAAAAGTGAGAGTGTTCGTATGGCATTACCACCTCTTTTTACCTAAGCCCCTCCCACTCCATTG
>JAPXFY010000012.1:90163719-90181219 GCA_030674185.1 Monoplex corrugatus | reverse complement strand
AGAGAGAGTGAAAGAAAGAGAGAAAGAGGGAAGAGAAAGAGAGAGAGAGAAAGAGAGAGAGAGACCGAGAGATAGAAAGAGAGATAACAAGAGAGAGAGAGTGGAGAAAGAAAGAGGGAAAGAGAAAGAGAGAGAGAGAAAGAGAGAGAAAGAGGGAAGAGAAAGAGAGAGAAAGAAAGAGAGTGAAAAGGAGAAGAGAAAGAGAAAAAGAGAGAGAGAGGAGAAAGAGAGAGAGAGAAAGAGAGAGAGAGAAAAGAGAGAGAAAGAGAGAGAAGAGAGAGAGAGAAGGGAGAGAGAGAAACAAAGAAGAGAGAGAGAGGGAGAAAGAGAGAGAGAGAAGGAGAGAGAGCGAGAAACAAAGAGAGAAAGAGAGAGAGAGAAAGAGAGAAAGAAAGAGAGAGAAGGAGGGAGAGAGAGAAACAGAGAGAAAGAGAGAGAGAGAGAGAAAGAGAGAGAGAGAGAGAGAGAAAGAGAGAGAGAAAGAGAGACAGAGAGAGAGAGAGAAAGAGAGAGAGAAAGAAAGAGGGAGAGAGAGAAAGAGAGAGAGAGAGAGAAAGAGAGAAAAATAGAGAAAGAAAAAAGAGAAAGAGTGTGTGAGAGAAAGAGAGAAAGAGAGAGAAAGAAAGAGAGAGAGAAAAAGAGAGAGAGAAAGAGAGAGAGTGAGAGAAAAAGAAAGAAGAGAAGGAGAGAAAGAGAGAGATTGAGAAAGAGAGAATGAGTGAGAGAAAGAGAAAGAGTGAGAGAGAAAGAGAAAGAGAGAGGAGAGAGAGAGAGAGAGAGAAAGAGAGAGAAAGAAAGAACGAGAGAGAGAGGGAGAGAGAGAGAGGCAGACAGACAAACAGAAACAGACAGACAGAGACAAAAAGGTCGAAAGAGAGAAATATGTGTTGTCAACAAAGGTCGATGTACTTGGATGGCACTGTATGGAAGGAGTGTTGGGTGCAAGTCAGGGTGCAGGTGCCCAAGCCCACCCGGAATAAAGCCATTGCTTCAGATGTCTGTGTTGGGGCACCAGACACCAATCACCACCATCATGACTGCCTTAACCCTTTGACTCCCGCACCCTATCCACCCAATTGCAAAAAATATTAACCCTTTGATTCCTTCACCCTATTGACCATCTTCTTACTAAAGGTGAGATTTAGAATAGGAGCAGAAAGAAAGCAAGTCTAAAGAGACACCTCCTAATCATCAAGTGCCTTGCCACATAGCCTTGGCGATCATGGCCTTCCATATGTTTCTATCCCTTGTTGATGCAAGCACATCTTCCACCCTCTCTGTCATCAGCCACTCTGCAAGTCCATCCAAAATTTATTTTCCTGGGTCTACCTGGTGCTCTCTTTCCCTCCAGCTTTCCTGTTGTGACCAGGTACTCCAGTTCCCCTTTCCTCATAAAATGTTCTATAAATGTTGCCTGTCTTTTCTTAATCTTCCTTATGAATGATCTTCTTGTGTCTGCCTCCATCAAGACTGTCTCGTTTGTTTTCTTTGCTGTCCATGGAACTCTCAACATTCTTCTTAGAAACCACATCTCGGCTGCCTCAATCTTGTTCTGGCTTGGTGTTGACTGTCCACGCCTCACAACCGTACAACAGTATCGTTCATATAACATTGAAGAACGTTAAGAGACTACGAAAAGAAAATCACACGAGTCAAAGCATTTTAAGACAATTTCAAGTTTGGCTGAAGCGGATTTCACCTAAAGTCTGTAAAAAATCTCTATCAGTCAACCATTTTAAGACACGTTTAGAGTTTGCCTGAAGCGGATTTCACCTGAGGACCGCACCTTACAAACTCTCCTTCCTGCTAACAGCTGCATCAGGTAAACATTAACGAAACTCACGAAGACTGGGTGCTTGGGGAAACTCCCCATCACGAGTGACATACTCTAACAGGCAATGTTAACGGCACCTCTCTCAGACCTGCGTGCCTACACTTGGACCAACGTGTACCAGTAAGGAAATGGAAGTAATAAAACAAGCAGCAGTAAGGTACCTGATGTTCCAGTCTGTCTTTGAATCATTCTAGGATGGAAATGTCAAGAGATGATAGCAGACAGAGGTGACTGCTGTTTTGGAATCATTCTAAGGTGGAAATAACAAGAGGATGAATAGTGGACAGATGTGAATGCTGCTTGGGAATCATTCTGGGGTGACATGTTAAGGGCTGAATAAAAGACAGAGGTGACTGCTGTTTTGGAGTCATTCTGGGGTGGAATACCAAGAGGATGACTATGGACAGAGTGACTGCTGCTTTGGAATCATTTAGAATGGAAATGCCACGAGGATGATTGTAGAGAGAGGTGACTGAAATTTTTGGAATCATTCTAAGTTGGAAATGTCAAGAGGAGGATCATGGACAAAGGTGTCTGCTGCTTTGGAATCATTCTAGGTGGACATGCCAAGAGGATGATGTGGAAATGCCAGGAGGATGATTTGGAATGCCAAGAGGATGATTGTGGAAATGCCAAGAGGATGATTGTGGAAATGCCAGAGGATGATTGTGGAAATCCCAAGAGGATGATTGTGGAAATGCCAAATGATGATTATAGACAGAGGTGACTGTTCTACTGGTAAGTTTGTGACAGAAGCACTGGGATTCAATCCATCAATGGGCTGGTTGCTTCTTTTGATAGAGTTAGGGAGTCAGGATCTGATACCTGGAGTCAGGGACTCCATGAAGTGATGTGCGTAGATTCCTCCTGTGTACGTTACGTGAGTATGTTTAGATCAGTAGTGGAATCACTTGCGAAATTGTTGAAGTGTGCTAGAAAACGACACTCAGATGAAAATATGAGACAACAGTTAAAAACCTGCTCACCATTATCTTCAAGTCTGAAAGACACAGTTAAAAACCATGCTCACCATTATCCTACAAGTCTGAAAGACAACAGTTAAAAACATGCTCACCATTATCCTTACAAGTCTGAAATACAACAGTTAAAAACATGTTCACCATTATCCTTACAAGTCTGAAATACAACATTAAAAACATGTTCACCATTATCCTTACAAGTCTGAAAGTACAACAGTTAAAAAACATGTTCACCATTATCCTTACAAGTCTGAAAGACAACAGTTAAAAAACATGTTCACCATTATCCTTACAAGTCTGAAATACAACAGTTAAAAACATGTTCACCATTATCCTTACGAAATACAACAGTTAAAAACATGTTCACCATTATCCTTACAAGTCTGAAATACAACAGTTAAAAAAACATGTCACCATTATCCTTGCAAGTCTGAAATACAACAGTTAAAAACATGCTCACCATTATCCTTACAAGTCTGAAATACAACAGTTAAAAACATGCTCACCATTATCCTTACAAGTCTGAAATACAACAGTTAAAAACATGCTCACCATTATCCTTGCAAGTCTGAAATACAACAGTTAAAAAACATGCTCACCATTATCCTTACAAGTCTGAAATACAACAGTTAAAAAACATGCTCACCATTATCCTTGCAAGTCTGAAAGACAACAGTTAAAAAACATGCTCACCATTATCCTTGCAAGTCTGAAAGACAACAGTTTAAAAAACATGTTCACCATTATCCTTACAAGTCTGAAAGACAACAGTTAAAAACATGTTCACCATTATCCTTACATGTCTGAAAGACAACAGTTAAAAACATGTTCACCATTATCCTTACATGTCTGAAAGACAACAGTTAAAAACATGTTCACCATTATCCTTACATGTCTGAAAGACAACAGTTAAAAACATGTTCACCATTATCCTTACATGTCTGAAAGACAACAGTTAAAAACATGTTCACCATTATCTTACATGTCTGAAAGACAACAGTTAAAAAACATGTTCACCATTATCCTTACATGTTGAAAGACAACAGTTAAAAAACATGCTCACCATTATCCTTACATGTCTGAAAGACAACAGTTAAAAACATGTCACCATTATCCTTACAAGTCTGAAAGACAACAGTTAAAAACATGTTCACCATTATCCTTACAAGTCTGAAAGACAACAGTTAAAAACATGTTCACCATTATCCTTACAAGTCTGAAAGACAACAGTTAAAAACATGTTCACCGTTATCCTTACATGTCTGAAAGACAACAGTTAAAAACATGTTCACCATTATCCTTACATGTCTGAAAGACAACAGTTAAAAACATGTTCACCATTATCCTTACATGTCTGAAAGACAACAGTTAAAAACATGTTCACCATTATCCTTACAAGTCTGAAAGACAACAGTTAAAAACATGTTCACCGTTATCCTTACATGTCTGAAAGACAACTGTTAAAAACATGCTCACCATTATCCTTGCAAGTCTGAAATACAACAGTTAAAAAACATGCTCACCATTATCCTTGCAAGTCTGAAATAGATCATAAACGTATTTCAGACTTGCAAGGATAATGGAGAACATGATTTTTAACTGTTGTTTTTTATACTTTTAACCTGGGTGTCGTTTTTAACGTGGTGTCAAAGCCCCTGATATGGCTCTAGTAGTCGGTTGGGCTATAAGCAAATGAACCTGAACCTAGCCATTGATGACAGGTTCCACAGTTTTGGTTTGTAGTTAGCCTGCACGTCCGCCATCTTTTCAACATGCACAACGCCAATCACAGCACTTTGTTGAAATTTTGATAATTATATTTTTCATGAGCTCGGACCTGGTAAATACAACAACGTGCAAGGGGATTGTTGGGTTCGTCAGCGTGAAAGCAGTGTCAATGTTTGGCCACAGACTGAGATAGTTAGTTCCCAACACAGAGTTTGAATGGATGTCAGCAGTGGGTGTTTGGGGGGGGGAGGGATTGGGGGGTTCGGGGGGTTGGGGGGGGGGGAGAGTCAGTGACAAATAACAGGCCAGCACTGTACAACAATCATTGCACACATCCATGCAGCAGAAATGTCATTTATCTCCCTTTCCCCTCCCAAGGAGCAGAACAAAAAGACAACAACAACAAACAAACAAACAAGAAAACAAAGACAGAGAGAGAGAAGAGTGAAGAAGAGAGACAGACAGACAGACAGGCAGACAGAGAAAGAAAAACAGACAGACAAATAGACAGACAGAAAGAGACAGACACAGAGAAAGAGATAGACACACAGAGAAAGAGAGACAGAGAGAATAGACAGAGATAGAGACAGACAGAGAGAGAGAGAGAGAGAGAGAGAGAGAGAGAGAGAGAGAGAGAGAGAAAGAGAAGAAGAAGAAGAAGAAGAAGAAGAACAACAACAACAAGAACGACAACAACGAGAACTGAAGTAGAAGAAGAAGAAGAAGAGCAACAACAACAACAACAAGACGACAACAACAACGACAACAACAACTGAAGAAGAAGAACAACAACAACAACAACAGCAGCAATAAAAAGAAGAAGCAAAAGTGAGCTGATTTCAAGAAATAAGTGTTGAGATGAAAGTTTCAAATTTTCTCAGTTTCAGTTTCTTAAGACAACGTTCTATGTTGGGAAAGATTTCTATACGTACTGATGTTACTAATAGTGTCAAGTCCTTAGCGGATTTTGACTTGGGGATAATGGAGGAAATGAGTTCCGATGAAGTTTCTTTTCCACTGCAAGGTGTGCTTTTTATGTTCAAATATGTTGATAATGGTGTTCGTCTGTCGTCGTCGACAATGACCACGGCTTCATGAAGTTGCTTTGAGTCAGTGTGTCCGGAGGTGACTGATCAATCCGATCCGGGCACGGAAGTAACGTCTACAGGTTGGACATCTGTGGTCGGTTACTGTGGTTGAAGGGTTTGCAGCCCTAGCTTTCCGTGCAGCTCGTTTTTCTTGTGCAGATTGGATACGAGACACTTCTGAAGTGGTACATCCGATAATGATTTTCATACAAAGCATAAATGTGTCAGATTGTTGTTTTTTTCAGTTGGCAGACATACACACACATCTCTCTCCCCTCCCTCCCTCTCTCTCTCTCTCACACACACACACACACACACACACACACACACACACACACACACACACACACACACTCGTCTAAAAGCACATATGTGAACAGACGTTAAAAGAAATAACGAACGAACACACACATACACACACACACACACATTCTCTCTCTCTCTCTTCCTCTCTCTCTCTCTCTCCCTCTGTCTCTTTCTCCCTCTGTCTCTCTTTCTCTCTCTCTCTGTCTCTGTCTCTGTGTCTTTTCTCTCTGTCTCTGTCTCTGTCTCTGTCTGTCTGTCTCTCTCTCTCTCTCTCTCTCTCTCTCTCTCTCTCTCTCTCTCTCTCATACGTACGTCTAAGTCTATATTATCACTATCGTAATTATTTTCCTTGTAATGTCTCATGAGACATCCCCACTCTCAAATTCCTCATTCCCAAACCTCATCGTCCTTGTTGACAACACGCTGTTTATCTCTCTTTCGACCTTTTTGTTTCTGTCTGTCTGTCTGTCTGTCTGTCTGTCTGCATGTCTGTCTGTCTGTCTGTCTGTGTGTCTCTCTCTCTCTCTCTGTCTCTCTGTCTCTGTCTCTCTCTCTCTCTTCTCCTCTCTCTCTTTCTCTGTATATCTCTCTGTCTCTCTGTCTCAGTCTCTCTCTCTGTCTCTCTCTCTCTTTCTCTCTCTCTCTCTTACAAACAGACACAGATACACACACACATACTCTCTCTCTCACTCCCTCTCTCTCTCTCTGTCTCTCTCTCTGTCTGTCTCTTACTGTCTCTCTGTCTCTCTGTCTTTCTGTCTCAATCTTTTCTCTCTCTCTGTCTCTCTCTCTCTTACAAACAGACACAGATATACACACACACATACTCTCTCTCTGTCTGTGTCTGTCTGTCTCTGTCTCTCTGTCTCTCTGTCTTTCTATATCTCAGTCTCTGTCTCTCTGTCTCTCTCTCTCTTTCTCTTTACAGACACAGATATACACACACTACTCTCTCTCTCTCCTCTGTCTGTCTGTCTCTCTCTCTGTCACATACCACACACACACACACACACACACACACACACACACACACACACACACACACAACACACACACACACACACACACACACACACACACACACACACACACTCACACACATACACGGTCCTCGCGCAGGCCACGAAAAGAGATGTAAATGTAATTTTTTTTTAAAATTACAATAACGGCGTAAAAGTCTTTCTCGAAAACGTTAGCATAACTCTTGTACAGAAATCCACACCAACAATACTAGCACCCTGGCCCAACTAAACTAAACGGAGCAGGAGTCTGCCTCCATCTCTACCTCCAGTCCATCATGTTCTTTTGTTAGCCTCCAGCGTTAGGCTCTAAACACTTTTTGTTATCACCTTTTTTTTCTTTCTTGCTTTTAATGAGTTAAAATGTGACCCACTCTGACAAAAGGTACAATAAGTCGGGTGAGGCCTTCTGCTGCTGTGGGCTGAAAACTCTGAACAGGGATAAAGTCGATTTTGAGTTTTCCGCATTTCCATGCTCTATAACCACTTTTACACCATGTCCTAACACAATAAAGTCAAATTCAATCGATAAGTATCATTTTTTTGTGTTTTAATGTGTGGTAAGTGCTACTATCTGGCTGCTGAAATATTCACAAGTTCCGTAACATTTTGGTAGATTAAAGTACGCTTTTCTTAAATTTATTTTTCTTTTTGTTGTTTGGATGGATGGACAATTAAGTAAACAAGGGAAGTATGGAATTTCAGTTGATTTGGTTGATATCAATGCTAGTTAGATGGATGGCAGTTAAGTAAACAAGGGAAGTATGGAATTTCAGTTGATTTGGTTGATATTCAATGCTAGTTTAGATGGATGGACAATTAAGTAAACAAGGGAAGTATGGAATTTCAGTTGATTTGGTTGATATTCATGCTAGTTTAGATGGATGGACAATTAAGTAAACAAGGAAGTATGAATTTCAGTTGATTTGTTGATTTTTAATGCTTGTTGCTAAGGAGTTTCTGACCATACCTTTTCAATTCAGGCCTATTCTCTTCAACATGTTTTTCTCAAAATGGCTGACCTGACCCCCTCTCATCTTTGAAAGCCCTTAACATTTTTGTTTTTGTAGCCTGAAACTCAACTTTAGTACCATTTGAAAGCTGAAATTCTAAAGTTTATAGTGATACCAAAACCTAAAAATGCCTAAACTGAGACTTATTGTACCTTTTGCCAGAGCGGGTCACAAATATTGTTGTCCCCTCTCTGGCAGTCTGATGAGCGCTTTACCACAAAACAAAACAAACAAAACAAAACAAAAAAAAGGTTTTAGAAAAGACGTTTGTGATCGCGGCTGCCAGCGTGGTGTCCCTTGAGGATATCAGAGAGTGCAGGTAGAGCAGATTGTCTCCCCTCGTATGGTGATTGTCTCCCCTGGGAGGTGGCGAACAAAATCACCACCCCCCCCCCCACCCCACCCTCCGAACACTTCAGTCACTGATTCTTTTCACCAGGCTCGGGCCGCTGATATTGCTTGTTAGTTTGTACCATGCATGATCGTGATGGGATGAAAGCCTAGAGCTCGTCTAAGCTTGTGGGAGAGGGGGGAAGAGAGAGAGAGAGAGGAGAGAGAGAGAGAGAGAGAGAGAGGAGAGAGGAGAGAGAGAGAGAGAAGTGAGAGAGAAAGACCAGAGAGAGAGAAGAGAGTGAGAGAGAAAGTGAAGAGAGAGAGTGAGAGAGAAAGAATGAAAGGGAGAGAGGAGCGCGCGAAGAGTGAAAAGAGAAAGGACAGAGAGAGAGAGAAAGAGACAGAGAGAGAGAAAGAGAGGAGAGAGAGAGAAAGAGTGAGAAGTGAGAGTGAGAAAGAGAGAGAGAGAAAAGAGAGAGAGAGAGAAAGAGAGAGAGAGTGAAGAGAAAGAGACAGAGAGAGAGTGAGAGAGAATGTGAGAGAGAGACAGAGAGAGTGAGAGAGGAGAGAGGAGAGAGAGAGAAAGAAAGAGAGAGAGTGTGTGAAAAAAGAGACAGACAGAGAGATAGAGAGTGAGAGAGAATGTGAGAGAGAGAGAGAGGAGAGAAGAAAGAAATAGAAAGGGAGAGAGAAAAGAGCGCGAAAGAGTGAGAGAGAAAGAGAGAGAGTGAAGAGAAAGAGACAGACAGAGAGATAGAGAGTGAGAGAGAATGTGAGAGAGAAAGAAAAGAAAGAGGAGAGAGAGAAGAGAAGCATGAAAGAGTGAGAGAGAATAAGACAAAAAGAGACAGAGACAGAGAAAGAGAGAGAGAGTGAAGGAGACACAGAAAGGAGAGAGAGATAGCAAGAGAGAGAGAGTGAGTGAGCAGAGAGAGTGAAAAGAAAGAGACAGACAGAGAGATAGAGAGTGAAAGAGAGAGAGTGAGAAAGAAAGAAATAGAAAGGGAGAGAGAGAGAGATGAGAGAGAAAGAGAGAAGAGAGTAGAGAGTGAAAGAGAAGAGAGAGACAGAGAGAGTGAAAGAGAACAGAGAGGAGAGAGAGAGTGAGTGAGTGAGAGAGAGTTAGAAAGAAAGAGACATAGAGAGAAGAAACAGTGAGGAGAGAGAGAGAGACAGTAGAAAGTAGAGAGAGAGAGAAAGAAAGAGAGGGGAGTGAGAGAATGAGAGATAGAGAGTAAGAGAGAGAGAGAGACAGAAAGAGTGAGAGAGAGGAGTGAGAGAGTGAGAGAGAAAGAGAGAGAGAGATAGTGAGAGAGAGAGTGAGAGAGAAAGAGAGCTAGAGAAAAAGAGAGAGACTGAGAGAGAGATAAAGAGATGGGAAAGAGAGAGAGGGGATGAAAACAGAGAGAGACAGTAAGAGAGAGAGAAGAGAGAGAGAGAGAGAACGGCTGGTGAATGGCAGCTATTGGAATCATTACCCACACAATAGCACCAAAGAGTGGTGTCTTTGATAGCATGACCGTCCCATCATCCCATCCATACACTTTTCATAACACCCACCACCACTACTACTTTCGCTTTTTCTCTCTAGCATCGTCGAATGGCAACCAACCAACCTTTTTAACTTGCTTGATAGGATTTTGTTCCCCCTCTTCTTTCCCATCTTTATAATTAACCACACACACACACACATACACACACACACGCGCGCGCGTGCACACACACATACACACACACACACACACACGCACACACACACAAAGGAATGTCGCCATACAAGCAATTTTTCCTTGTCACACCATAAAGAAGGAGGCAGACACAAGTAGATCATTCATAAGGAAGATTAGGAAAAGACAGGCAACATTTATAGGCCATTTTATGAGAAAGGGGGATTTGGAGCACCTGGTCACAACGGGAAAGCTGGAGGGAAAGAGAGCACCAGGTAGACCCATGGAGAAAATGCTGGACGGACTTGCAGAGTGGCTGGGGATGAGGAGGGTGGGGGAGATGCTGGGGGCTATGAGAGATAGAGATGGTTGGAAGTCCATGGTCGCCAACGCCATGTGGCACGGCACCTGATGATGATGATGACACCATAAAGAACTATAGTGAAATATCATGATTTTGTAAAAATCTATTCCTCAAATGCTGGAGACATGTCTCTGTCACACCATAAAGAGCTGTAGTGAAATATCATCATAGGTTTGTTAAAATCCACTCCTCAAATGCCATAGACATGTCTTTCAAAATATCGTTGATGGTTGCTGCTTACAACTAGACATCATCATCATCATCATGTGCCCTGCCACATGGCGTTTGCGATCATGGCCCTTCATACGAATCTATCCCTTGTCACTGCAAGTACATCTCCCACCCTGTCCGTCCTCAGCCACTCTGCAAATCCATCCAATATTTTCTCCCTGGGTCTACCTGGTGCTCTCTTACCCTCCAGATTTCTGTTGTGACTAGGTGCTCTAATTTCTCTAAACTCATAAAATGTCCTTAAAATGTTTTCTGATCTTTTCATAATCTTCATTAATATTCTTCTCGTATTTGCCTCTTTCAAGACTGTCTCGTTTGTTTTCTGTCCATGGAACTCTCAACATTCCTCTTAGAAACCACATTTCAGTCACCTGATGTGCATCTGCGTCTGAATAGATGAATATTCCCAGATATTTAAACTTATCAACCTGGCACAATGTTGTGAAATTTGCTGTTGTTTTGCGGGGATACAATTGAACATCAGCTGAAACTCAAACAGGTCACAAGTACATCAGGACATGAAAGTTACAGAATTTGGGACTGTTTTCATAATGCTGGGATGATTTCGTGACAATGGGACGATAATGATAGTTCTACGTAATGTTGTTTTGGATTGAGACTTCGTGACAGGGCTGTTCTCTACACTTCATATTTTTACAATAATTCCTACTGCCAGCTAGACTTTAAAGATATAGACACTTGTTGGATGATCAAAAACATTCCATACACGGCGACCAAATCCGAGACACCTTAGCTGGCCACTTTTGTTCTGCCCTGCCAGCTAATTAACAGCGCGCATCTGTCCCTCCCTTCCACTCTCCACACCACCCTCACCCTCCCGTGGCGAGGCACAGGCACGCATTGAAGTATAGGCCTACAGACTGACCTAGATTGGAGTAGGCCTACTCTGTGCCAATCTCAGTCACTTCCTATACTCAGTCCTCCTGAAAGATTGCAGCATTACAAAGCACTGCTATAGAGTGATGGACCTGCCTGGCTAAAAATAGCACTATGCCGAGAAACGATGCAATCCCATGGCGCATGCTGAAATATGCATCCGTCCCTCTGAAAACTAAATATTGGCCTATAATTGCAAGGCAGCTGAGGATCTTGGAGTAGTTTGGAGTTTGGAATTACTTCAAAAGGGATTCATTGTTGTTGAGTCATTGTCAACGTTTTACTATATTGTTCCAACGTATATCAGTTCACTGTATTAGAAAGGTCTGACAAGAACCTCCCTCTTCAGTGTTGGTTGTTGATTTATTTTATTATCCATTGTTTGGTGTTTGTGGTCTGTTTGTGACCGTGCGTTCGCGCTTGACAAAGGCCGGTTGGCCGAAAATTTGCGCTTGTTTTGTCTTGTTTTGTTGAATACGCGCTTGTATTGGTTTTCTTGTTCTTCTGGTTCTTAAAAAGAACAGTTTTAAGTTTCAATGTGTCAAACATTTGAGACCCAGAAGAAATTTTTTTATATAAACAATAGCAATATTTTGTACATATTGCATGAAATTTTCTATGAATATCATCTGCACATACTAATTGTTTTCACTAATGGATGTGGTTTGTTTTTTTTTTTTTTTTTTGTTTTTTTTTTTTTGTCAAAGCCAAAAGAGAATCAGAATTGGAACCATACGTTTTTAGGTAGGGGGGTCTAGTCATCTTTCGCTTTATACTTTCTCCATTCTGTTCCATTGATTCTGTTTGTTTGTTTGTTTGTTTGTTTGTTTGTTTGTTTGTTTGTTTGTTTTTTTTGTTTGTTTGTTTGTTTGTTGTTTGTTTGTTACACATAAATATGAAGTAATTTTTTTTCGTAAATTGGTGATAGAATCATCTGGCAGATTTGATAGCAGAATCCATCAACGTATTCATTTTCACAAAAATAAGGACAGCAAACACATTTTTAGTAAAAAATATGTATAATGGCATGGCATAGCGAAAGGCTACTGTCAGTATGAATAAACCATCTTTTTGTGGTTAATCATTGAGGTGTGAAATGAATGGCGTGACGAAAGACAGATCCAATCATGTATGTTAACCCTTAGACTCCCGCACCCTATCCATATCCACCAACTACAAAAAAACATAACTCTTTGATTCTCTCACCCTATCCACCAGCTTCCTGCTGAAAGCTGATGGATAGGGTAAGCGATTGAGAGGGTTAAGTGTTTGCTTTGCTAGCATGGTTGACAGTGCAGAATGCTGGTGGACAGGGTGCGGGAGTCAAACGGTTAAAATGTTAGTTGGCTGAAGCAAAATCGAGGAATAGTGGGTGTGTCAAATGGTGGTGTGGGGGTATGGTATGGCTGGTGCTCTCAAATTAAAAGACCTCGCTCTTTGTTGCCATTGTAGGGACAATGATTCTACGCCACTCGCTACACAACTTGCTTCTTCACCATAAGCATGCATTTCGTCTCCCACACGCTCGTGAACGCTACCTGGTACCTGAGAGCCGGTGAAAAGCTTCAGTGGCTGACATGTTGGCGGCCGTCTGTGTCCGCCACCTCCCAAGGGGGACAATGGACAGACAAAGGGAGACAATCTGCTCAACCTGCACACGCTGATGTCCTCAAGGGAGATCACGCTGGCAGCATTGATCACGAGCATCTCTTCAAAAGCCTTTTTTTCTGAATGGTAAAGCGCTCATCTAATCCAAAGAGAGAGGGGGATAACAATGTTTCGAGATACTTTTAAAACATGGGTGGATAACATAAACTGTTTAACCCTTTGGCTCCTGCAATCTACCCACCAGCATCCTAATTGCCAAGCACGCTAGCAAAGCAAAAACTTGACCCTTTGATTCCCTCACCCTATCCACCAGCTTCCTGCAGGAAGCTGGTGGATAGGGTGAGGAAATCAAAGGGTTAAGTTTTTGCAGTTGGTGAACAGGGTGCAGGAGTCAAAGGGTTAAAGCCTGCCAAACAAAAGGAATGATGGGTAGGCAGAGAGGGGTGACCAGAGCGAGGGTCTGGGCATGATTTTGGTCAAACCAGGCAGTTGTATATCATCAGGCTGTTTGTACAGTATGACGCTTGAAAGTTAAAAAGACTGAAAAAAATGTTATTTTCATGAAATTCATCTCTTTTGATGATGGGTTTATGTGCAGGCTTAAGGCGTGTGCCGTGATCGTTCTGGCTTTTCTCCATCAAATGGCACCTGTGACGTTAGTGCATATGGAATTCATTCCGAGCACCATCTTGAGAAATTGAATGAAAACTTGAATTGAATTGAAATATAAAATGTTATTCTCATGATATTCCTCTTTTGAAAAGGTCGATTAAACGTTACTTTCATGAAATTCCTCTCCTTTGAAAAGACTGATAAAATGTTAATTTCATGAAATTCCTCTCTTTTGAAAAGACTGACAAAATGTTATTTTCATAAAATCCATCTCATGAAAAGACCGATAAAATGTTATTTTTTGAAATAATGTCTGTTTTAGTTTGTTTGTTTGTTTTTCATACTAGACCAATACAATACTAGTATGAAAAAACGAAGACTAGGTAAAACATAGCCTGGTAGGGCATCAGGACCTGGCCAGCTCATGGGTTTATGTGCAGGCTCAAGGCTCGTACCATGATCACCATACACATGGCACCTGTGACGTTAGTGCGTATGGAATTCATTCCGAGCGTGGAGACGTCATCTTGAGAAACTGAAACTGAAAATAAAACTGAAACTGCAGAATTGAATTTCCTCCATTGTTCCTGCAGTCCACACCACACCTGGAGCTTGTCACATTAACGCTTGATGGGTGAAACTGTCTCACATGTAAAGGAAAAAATAGGGAAGCAGGGAGACTTTTTAAGATTTAACCAAGGATCATAACTCTTGAGAGTCAAGTAGGAGTTATCTCCCATGTTGTAGAATTTCTCAGATCCAACACAGTTTGCGCTACCCATTCAGCTAGCATAGAAGCAGCTACAAAGCACAAAACCATAAGCTCAGAACATTCCCCAAAAACGGAAAGTCCAAGCCTACTTTTGTACCCTGCAAATACCCTACACACAACTATGAGGGAGGAGAGAAACGCACACAACATATTGGCCTCATGTTCAAGATTGACATAGTCTTTTATTCTTGAACTGACCAAACACACACACATAGACAAGACAGAACATATACAGGGTTGCTTCCAAGGCACCAAGTGTCTCACCTCTATTTGTTTTGTTTTGTATTCCTTTTCTTTTTTTTGGATTCCTTTTCTCACACTTCACCAAGCAGCAGGAAAGTTTCAGTCTTTTTCTCCTAATTTGTGTCTGGTGTTTGTTGTTTGCGATCTTACGCTTGACAAAGGCCGTTGGCGGAAATTTGCGCCTGTCTTGTCTTGTTGTTTAAATACGCGTTCTTATTCTTTTTCGTGCTTTTTTTTTCTGGTTCCTGTTGCTTGAACGCGGGCAGTGACACTTGTTTCGGATTTTGTTTAGTATTGCTTTTTTGGGCAACCTTAGCATGGATGTGAACCGTGATTATTGTACTGTGTTAACCTGTCCTTGTTGCTGACCGCCAAACACACACTGTTTGACATCTACCTCAACACTGTGCTGGCAACTAACCATTTCAGTCTGCAGCCAAACATTGACACTGCTTTTATGCTGCAGAATCCAGCAAGACCCACACACGTTTGCTATATTTACCAGGCCCTAGCTCATCGGAAAAGTAATTATGAAAATTTCAACAGAACGCTATGATTGATGCTGTGTGCACAGAACAGAATGCATCAATAATGGTGGAAAATGGACTTGGTGTGTCAAGCCACTCAAATGTGCACCGTGTCCTCAACGGTCATCCTACCTACAGTTATTTGGACCTGTGTTTAAATCCATTCAAAAGACGGCCCATTAGCTCAGTTGGTTAGAGCTCCTTCCTGATAACGCGGAGGCCGTGGGTTCGACCCCATGTGGACCACTGAGTTTTTATTACACGGGCAGGTTGGTTCTTTAAGGGGGCAGACCTACCCAGATTAGGGTAACAAGATTGTGATGTTCCATGATATTTGGCAAGAAGATACCTCAGACATATTCTTTGGATTGAATACCTTTGTTGGGGTCTGTGAGTAGGAAATTGAGTTTATATTTTTTAGTCCGCGAAAGTTTGCGATTTTTCGCGAGATTGTATACATCAGACATAATATGTTCAAACGTTTTCATCCGATTTCCTTGATATTTGGCACACATATAGCAGGACAGGTACCTACAGCCGGTAGTAAAATCTTGCAGTTTTGCTTAAAAGAAACATTTTTATCAAAAGTTGTATTATAATTTTTTTATTACAAATTATTCTAAAAATTGGTGTGATGATTGTACATAAAATAATTATAGTAGAGCTTAGATTTTACTACATGCCATACATACTATACAGATGTGTGTGCTCACTAAATATCAAATTCCTAACATGAATACATGTATATGTGTAGTTATAAATGTCACAGTATGTACTATATTTTTTTCATTTTTGCGAGAACATTTTTTAATTAATTAATTTTGTCAACTTTTCATAACTCACAGACCCCAACAAAGATATTCAATCCAAAGAATACTGTCTGAGGTATCTTCTTGCCAAATATCATGGTGATTGGTTTAATTAGAACTGAAACACTGAACATCACAATCTTGGTACCCAAATCTGGATAGGTCTGCCCCCTTAAATAGAGCCGTGGACTCGAGATCTGATATCTTGAGTTCAACCCCAGCCTTCAACATTAAAAACTGGTCTTTTGACTGCCCATCTTAATGTTTCCATCATTCTGGTGGTGTTAGCTTAGTGTTTGATAGGTCCACTGGCCTGTTGGTTGCCCATCTTAAAGTTTCCATCATTCTGGTGGTGTCAGTTTAGTGTTTCATAGGTCCATTGGTCTGTTGACTGCCCATCTTAATGTTTCCATCATTCTGGTGGTGTCAGTTTAGTGTTTCATAGTCCATTGGTCTGTTGACTGCCCATCTTAATGTTTCCATCATTCTGGTGGTGTCAGCTTAGTGTTTGATAGGTCCACTGGCCTGTTGGTTGCCCATCGTAATGTTTCCATCATTCTGGTGGTGTTAGCTTAGTGTTTGATAGGTCCACTGGCCTGTTGGCTGCCCATCTTAATGTTTCCATCATTCTGGTGGTGTCAGCTTAGTGTTTCAAAAGTCCTTTCCCCCCTCCTCCCCAATTTCAAGACCTTGCCAATGTATAGAGTTTTGCGCAGGCTTAGGGAGTCTGCCAGACAATTGTTGGCACATTTGGGTGGAGCACATATGGAATTGTCTGAGTGCGATTAATCCTTCTTGAACAAACTCCAAAACTCCAAATAAACGATGTAAGGATGTTTTTATATTCAGTCTCACTCGCTATGTGCTTAAGAAGGCACCACTAAATGTACCTGAAACCCCCCGCATTCCCATGGGAAAAAGGAAAAGAAAAGTATGTACACATTTCAACGCATTCAGGCATATAATCTATGGAGATGTCCCTGGCGTTAACCACAGGGGATTTAAAAAACATGAATGCAAAAACGGGCCTAAATTACCTAATTTCTTCTTTTCTGTCATCTCTTTGTTTCTGCCTTGATCCTTTGCTTTCTGTCATTTCTTCCTGTCATTTTCTACCTTGTTGGTTGATTCACCTGTATGTGTTCGATAAAGTTTGAGGTATTTTCTCTTACTGATAATTGGGTACATGTATTAAGTGATTAGGGGTAGTAGAAGATCAGTCATCCTAAAAATGTGATGACATCTTCAGTATCAGGTGCCACTGATCATCAAGTTAGTCAGGGAAAGGCCACAGAGAGAAGCAGAAACAACACCATATGGGGATGTTGGGGGTTCTTTCAGTATAAACAGTATCCCCACCTTCTGGAAATTCTGTGCCAGAAATTTCTTCTTTTCTGTCACTGTCTTTGTTTCTGCTTTCTTCCTTTGTTCTGTCATTTCTTCCTATCGTTTTCTGCCTTGCTGGTCCA
>JAPXFY010000012.1:90151219-90156219 GCA_030674185.1 Monoplex corrugatus | reverse complement strand
GAGAGAGAGCGAGAGAGCGAGAGAGAGAGAGAGAGACAGACAGACAGAAACAGAGACTGAGACAGAGACAGAGACAGAGACAGAGACAAAGAGCTGTACGTGAAATGAAAAAAAATACTAAGGCGAACCCTACTAAACCGAAACGATTCAGTCAAAAATCAATGCAGACAAAACAAAATACACAAGGAAGATCACTTGTATGGCTTAACCATTACGTTTGTGCGTTTAATCAAAGACGTGTGAAATGAATGAAGAGTGGGGGGGGGGGGAATCCTATCGTGTACGTTACAAGGTTGATTGGCCATTAGAGAGCACTGAACAAAAAAAAATCATTGGTGATGGGTATGGTGAGCGGGGCTGGGGGTGCCAACAGAAATACCACTCTTTGGTGCTAATGCGTCGCTAATGACTCTAACGATTGCCTTTCATAAACCGCACGCTCTTCCTCTCTTCCAAAAAGCGGTGGATCTCTACAGATCCCATATCCACACGGTCATGCAGGGTAACGAATTAAAGAGCAATATCTGTGGCCTGAGAGCGCATGCACAGCTTCAGTGGCTGAAGTCTTCGGGGTCGTTTTTGTCCGCCACCTCCCAGGGGAGAGTATCGCATTGGAGGGGAGACAATCTGCTCTATGAGCACGCTCTGCGGCCTTCAAGGGAGATCACGCTTGTGGCAGTGATCACTAGTATCTCTTTTTTCCAAAGCCTTTTTCTTTTTTTGTTTTGTTTTGTTTTGTTTTTTCTTTTCTAAGCGGTAAACCTCTCACCAGTGTTTCCACTCATTCAAAAATAAAAGACAGAAAAAAGAAAAAAAAAGTCTGTGGATAACAAATGAATATAATTATGTTTTGATCCTGGAAATGAAGGCAAACAAAATAACATGCCATGCAGGTGGAGGGAGAGGGAGAGAGGGAGGGAGGGAGGTTCCAAGCCAGTTGTTTAACCCTTTGACTCCTGGACTCCCTCAACCTATCCACCAACTGCAAAAACTTAACCCATTGACTCCCTCAACCTAACCACCAATTGCAAAAAAATTAACCCATTGACTCCCTCACCCTATCCACCAGCTTTCTCTTGGTGCATTGGGTGAGGGAGTCAATGAGTTGAGCTTTTGCTTAGCTAGCTATGGTTGACAATGAAGGATACTGGAGAACAGGGCACAGGAGTCAAAAGGTTAAAGTGATAAAACACTCACCAGTGTTTCCACTCATTCAAGAGGGAGAAAAAGAGAAAAAAAGGAAAAAAAACTCTGCAGATACCAAACATAACTATAGTTTTATCCTGGAACTGAAGGCAAACAAAGTAACATGTCATGTAGTTGGAGGGAGAGAGAATGTTGCTGCTGTAGTGTTCTTCGTCACAGTTACACTGGCAGACTTTAACTGTTTTTGTTAAAATATAATTGTCAGGAAATTTACATCTCTCTCCCTGTCTCTGTCTCTCTGTCTTTCTGTCTGTCTGTCTGTCCATGTCTTCCTCTTTACACACACACACACACACACACACACACACACACACACACACACACACACACACACACATATATATATATATATATATATGTATACATATATATATATGTGTGTGTGTGTGGATGCGCGCACACGCATGTGTGTAAGTGTGTATGTGTGTGTGTGTGTGTGTGTGTGTGTGTATGTGTGTGTGTGTGTGTGTGTGTGTGTGTGTGTGTGTGTGTGTGTGTGTGTATGTGTGTTTGTGTATGTATGTGTGTGTGTCTATGTCTGTATATGTGTGCTTATAAAATATTAAATGACAATCGATCATTATTCATGATTACACAATGCAATTTTTAGAGCATACATGTACATACACAGAGAGAGACAGAGACAGACAGACAGATAGGCAGGCAGACAGACAGACAGACAGAGAGACAGAGAGACAGAGACAGACAGAGACAGAGAGACAGAGAGAGAGAGAACTGTAGATGAAATGAAAAACAATCAACTTGTAAAAATACTAAGGCGAACCCTACTAAACCGAAACAATTCAGACAAAAACCAATGCAGGCAAAACAAAATACACAAGGGAGATCACTAGTATGGCTTAACCAAAACGTTTGTGCGTTTAATCAAAGAGGTGTGAAATCAATGAAGAGAGGGGGGGGGAGGAAAAATCCTATCGTGTACGTTACAAGGTTGGTTGGCCATTAGAGAGCGCTGAATAATAAAAAAAAAAAATCGTTGGTGATGGGTATGGTGAGGGATGCTGGGGGTGCCAACAGAAATACCACTCTTTGGTGTTAATGCGCCGCTAATGATTGTAACGATTACCTTTCATAAACCGCACTCTCTTACTCTCTTCCAAAAAGCGGTGGATCTCTACAGATCCCATATCCACACGGTCATGCAGGGTAACGAACTAAAGAGCAATATCCGTGGCCTGACAGCGCATGCACAGCTTCAGTGGCTGAAGTCTTCGGGGAGAGTATCGCATTGGAGGGGAGACAATCTGCTCTACGAGCACGCTCTGCGGCCTTCAAGGGAGAGCATTCTTGTTGTGGCAGTGATCACTAGCATCTCTTCCAAAGTTTTATCTTTGTTTTGGTTTGTTTGGTTTTTTTTTCTTCTTTTTTTTTAAAGTGGTAAACCACTCGTCAGTGTTTCCATTCATTTAAAACAAAAATAACGAAAAGAAAAAAAAAACCTGTGTATAAGCAAGATAATTATGTTTTAATCCTGGAAATGAAGGCAAACAAAATAACATGCCAAGCAGATGGAGAGAGAGGGAGGGAGGGAGAGAGGGAGGCTCCAGCAAGGTGTTTAACCCTTTGACTCCCGCACCCTATCCACCAACTGCAAAAACTTAACCCATTGACTCCATCACCCTATCCACCAACTGCAAAATCCTAACCTTTTGACTCCTGCACCCTATCCACCAACTGCAAAAACTTAACCCATTGACTCCATCACCCTATCCACCAACTGCAAAATCCTAACCTTTTGACTCCTGCACCCTATCCACCAACTGCAAAATCCTAACCTTTTGACTCCTGCACCCTATCCACCAACTGCAAAATCCTAACCTTTTGACTCCTGCATCCTATCCACCAACTGCAAAATCCTAACCTTTTGACTCCTGCACCCTATCCACCAACTGCAAAATCCTAACCCTTTGACTCCCTCACCCTATCCACCAACTGCAAAATCCTAACCCTTTGACTCCCTCACCCTATCCACCAACTGCAAAATCCTAACCCTTTGACTCCCTCACCCTATCCACCAACTGCAAAATCCTAACCCTTTGACTCCCTCACCCTATCCACCAACTGCAAAAACCTAACCCTTTGACTCCCTCACCCTATCCACCAACTGCAAAATCCTAACCCTTTGACTCCCTCACCCTATCCACCAACTGCTAAATCCTAACCCTTTGACTCCCTCAATCTATCCACCAACTTCCTATAGGAGGCTGGTAGATAAGGTGAAGAGTCAAAGGGTTAAGTTTTTGCTTAGCTAGCACGGTTGACATATCAGGATGCTGGAGAACAGGGCACAGGAGTCAAAAGGTTAAAGTGGTAAAACACTCACCAGTGTTTCCACTCATTCAAGAGGGGAAAAAGGAGAAGAAAAAAAGAAAGAAAAAAACCCTGCAGATACCAAACATAACCATATTTTGATACTGGAACTAAAGGCAAACAAAGTAACATGTCATGGAGTTGGAGGGAGAGAGAATGTTGCTGCTGTAGTGTTCTTCGTCACAGTTACACTGGCAGACTTTAAATGTTTTTGTTGAAATATAATTGTCAGGAAATTTACATATCTCTCTCTGTCTCTGTCTCTCTGTCTTTCTGTCTGTCTGTCTGTCTGTCTGTCTCTTCCTCTTCATATATATATGTGTGTGTATGTGTGTGTGCGTGTGTGTATGTGTGTGTGTGTGTGTGTGTGTGTGTGTGTGTGTGTGTGTGTGTGTGCGCGTATGTGTGTGTGTGTGTGTGTGTGTGTGTGTGTGTGTGTGTGTCTGTGTGTGTGTGTGTGTGTGTTTTGTCTGTGTAAATGTGTGTGCTTATGAAAAAATTAAATGACAATCGATCATCATTCATGATTATACAATGCAATTTTTAGAGGCATGCATGTACATACAGAGAGAGAGACAGAGAGAGAGACAGAGACAGAAACAGAGACAGAGAGAGAGAGCTGTAGGTGAAACGAAAAAAATATTAAGGCGAATTCTACTGAACTGAAACAAATTCAGACAAAAACCAATTCAGACAAAAGAAAATACACAAGGAAGATCACTAGTATGGCTTAACCATTACGTTTGTACGTTTAATCAAAGAGGTGTGAAATGAATGAAGAGTGGGGGGAGGAAAAATCCTATCGTGTACGTTACAAGTTTGGTTGGCCATTAGAGAGCACTGAATAAAAAAAAAATCATTGGTGATGGGTATGGTGAGGGATGCTGGGGGTGCCAACAGAAATACCACTCTTTGGTGCTAATGCGTCGCTAATGACTCTAACGATTGCCTTTCATAAACCGCACTCTCTTCCTTTCTTCCAAAAAGCGGTGGATCTCTACAGATCCCATATCGACACGGTCATGCAGGGTAACGAACTAAAGAGCAATATCCGTGGCCTGAGAGCGCATGCACAGCTTCAGTGGCTGAAGTCTTCGGGGTCGTTTTTGTCCGCCACCTCCCAAGGGAGAGTATCGCATTGGAGGGGAGACAATCTGCTCTACGAGCACGCTCTGCGGCCTTCAAGGGAGAGCATGCTTGTTGTGGCAGTGATTACTAGCATCTCTTCCAAAACATTAGCTTTGTTTTGGTTTGTTTCTTTTTTTTTTTCTTTTCTAAGCGGTAAACCACTCACCAGTGTTTCCACTCATTCAAAAATAAAAGACAGAAAAAAGAAAAAAAAAGTCTGTGGATAACAAATGAATATAATTATGTTTTAATCCTGGAAATGAAGGCAAACAAAATAACATGCCATACAGGTGGAGGGAGAGGGAGGGAGTGAGGCTCCAAGCCAGTTGTTTAAC
>JAPXFY010000012.1:90141219-90148719 GCA_030674185.1 Monoplex corrugatus | reverse complement strand
TGTCTGTCTGTCCTCTCTCTCTCTCGTCTCTGTCTCTGTCTCTCTTCTCTCGTCTGTCTTCTTCTGTCTGTCTCTCTGCTCTGTCTCTGTCCTGTCTCTCGTCTCTCGTCTCTCTGTCCTCTGTCTCGTCTCGTCTGTCTGTCTGTCTCTCTGCTCGTCCGTCTCTGTCTTCCCTCTTTTCTGCGTTTCTGTTCTCTCTTCTCTGTCTCTGTCTCTGCTCTCTCTGTCTGTCTGTCCTCTCTGTCTCTGTCTCTCGTCTCTCTGTCTCTCTTCTCTCTCTCTCTGTCTCTCTCTGTCTCTGTCTCGCTCTCCTCTGTCTCTGTCTTTCTCTCTGTCCTCTTTCCTTCATTCTCTCTCTCTCTCCCTATCCATCTCCCTAGGACCTCCCTCCTCTCCTGGGAATGTCTCACAGCCTTGTCTTGATGTGGGTGTCTTATCTTCCCCCTCCGATCTCCAACCCTCGCCCTCACCCTCCCTACCCACTCACCCCCACTTTGCTTTTGCCACACACCCCTCCCCCCCCCCCCCCCCCCAACTTCTTTTGTCTTCATCATCACCACGTGAAACGCACACAGTCAGGCCCATGGCCTTGTTGGTTGTTTCTATTTATCAACGATACTAAAACAAAGATTTATCAACAAACAACCAGATGAAAGAATAAACAGACTAAATAAATAAATACACAAGGAATGTTCTGAGCTTACCACTTTATGCTTTGTGGCTGCGTCTATGCTAGCTGAATGGGTAGCGCAAACTGTGTTGGGTTTGAGAAATTCTACATGGGAAATAACTCCGTGACTCTCAAGAGTTATATTACTTAGTTGATATTTAAAATTCTTCCTGTTTCCCTCTTATTTCCTTTGGTATTAAATAAATACACAAATACAAAAATAAATAGATACATGACTAAGTAAATAAATGAATCAAAATATTATTCGTGGGAAGAGATGCAAATTAATAGAAAGACAAAACTAAAATCGACAGATTAGCAATGAAAAGAGATAACAGCGGAAAAAGATTCAGTTCAATTCAGATATATCAATTCAATACTCCGCTGCTGGAAGTTAAACAGTGCACACACATACAGGACTCGCACAGCATATATAACATCGTTCTCACATTGTTATTGTAGGCCTAGGCCTATTGAAATTTTTGTTTACAGCCCAGTCGACTGCGTGGAGCCTTATCAGGGTTATATCATCACCATCAGGTGCCTTGCCGCATGGCGTTGACGATTATGGACTTCCATCGGTCTCTATCACTTGTTGCCTCAAGCATCTCTTCCACCGTCCTTGTCCCCAGCTACTTTGCAAGTCCGTCTAGTATCTTCTCCCTGGGTCTACCCGGTGCTCACCTTCCCTCCAGCTTTTCCGTTGTGACCAGGTGCTCCAATTCCCCTTTCCTCATAAAATAGCCTATAAATGTTGCCTGTCTTTTCCTAATCTTCCTTATGAATGATCTACTTGTGTCTGCCTCCATCAAGATTGTCTCGTTTCTTTTCTTTGCTGTCCATGGAACTCTCAACATTCTTCTTAGAAACCACATCTCGGCTGCCTCAATCTTGTTCTGGCTTTGCTTGTTGACTGTCCACGCCTCACAACCGTACAACAGTATTGGTTCTATAAAACATTCAAGAACTCTTTTCCTGATGCTAATTGATAGGCATTTGTTGGTAAGAATGCTTGTCATCTTCTTGAATGCTGTTTTGGCTTGGCCTATTCTGCTGGCTATTTCATCAGGGTTATAACCGTTTCAAAACATACACAATACTTCAACAGGAAAAAAAAGGAAAAGAAAATTAAGTACACATATCATTGCATTCGCGCACATAATCTAAGGAAATGCCCCTGACGTTGACCACTCCGTCCAATTTATCAAACAGGGGATTTAAAAAGCAAACATGAATACACATTTTAAAATAAATAAGAACACTAAAACATATATAAAAAACAGGCCTAAATTACTTACAATTGCTTCCGCACATAATAATAATAATAATAATAATTACAATATTTATATAGCACAAAATCTTGATAAAAATCAAATCTAAGCGCTGAACAGACACACACGTACGCACGCACACACATGCACGCACACACACACACACACACACACACACACACACACACACACACACACACACACACACACACACACACACACACACACACACATGGCTATAAATGGGGAGAAAGAATAAAAGCAATGGAAAATTATAGAGAGCACAAGCACAAATCTATTATGAAAAGTATACAAATAAAAACACTTCAACGGTCAAACCATTACATAAACCACAGCAACCAATAGTTATTGCATACAACCAGTCGCCGTGGTGTAGTGGTTAATGCAATAGACTAACCGACTGGAAGGTTGTGGGTTCGAATCCCCATCAGTCCCTTCAAAACTATATCATTGTGGGATTTTTCGGCTCTAACCGGCTCCTACCCAGAGTTGGACGTGCTATGGGCTCACTGGGAAGACTGGGACCACACAGTCGAGTCTCATCCACTTCACTCCATGAGGGTGTTGCTCAAATCTTCTGACCAGCACCGCAGGTGTCTGTATCTCTCGGGCCTGGTTGACGCCAGGATATATTCTCCCCAAGTGCGATGATCCTAAAAAAATAAACAAAAAAGACTAATTATTGCATACGCCATAACTCTTCGCATAATAACATTGAAGTTGGTCAGCAGATGGACAGCAAAATCAAGAAAAATTAGGAAATGAATAAACTAACATAAAATGCCTTATACCGTCTCTTTTTTTCCAATATGGCTTATTCTGAAGACGTAGTATATTCTTTTGAAGAAATGTTGTACTAGTTTATAACTTTATACACGTAAAGGTTTTACAAGAGTTAAAAAAACGAAATCATAACAAAAAGAAGGTAATGACTAAAGTGAAATAAAATGCCTTGTATATATTGTCCTTTCTTTTCGGTATGGCTTGTTCTGTCGACGCGATCTGTTTTTTGAAGAAATGTTGTACAAGATTATACAGGGGGGGGGGGGGGGGGGGGTGCAAAAGTAGGTATACAGTTATGAAAAAAGAAAAGAAAACACGTACAATACTCATTGCACTTATTATACAAACAAATGAATATTGCATATACATGTAATAACAAGCACAGCCTTAATCCCTCAGATACTCAAACTGCTTGCCGTCGGTATTCACACACTCCTCTAATCGAGAGCGGACACTCGTGCAAACTCTAGCACAAAGATCTTTATCAGCATCAATTTCTTGACAAGCCTGCAAGATGAACTGAATCATGCCATTAACAGTGCGCGGCTTGTGTGCGAAAACCCTTTCCTTTACATATCTCAACAACAAAAAAAGAAGTCCATCTGTCTTCCAGCATTGTTTTAAAATCCATTTGCGCTCCTCGTCTGTCAAATTACCAGCCATGGTTAAATTAAATTGCCGTTTAGATCTAGATCTAAATTAAATTGCCGATTTACCTGCAAAAAAAAATAAAAAATAAAAGTTAGGATAAATGTACATTCATATTATTAGTTACGATAAAATATAATTAATGACACTGAAAATATCGAAAATAAGGCCAACTAACTTAATGTGCTAATAATTTTAATGAATTAAGCATTATAATAATGATGTGATACTTACTGTATACCTACTTTTGCACCCCCCTGTATTTTCATACAAGCAAAATTTTGCAAGAGTAAAAACAATGAACAAAACAAAAAACAAAAAACAAAAAACAAAACAACAACAAAACACACACAATCTTAACAACACGGAGGACATGAATAAAATGAAACAGAATACCTTATACGTATTGTTTTGTTTTTTTTCAGTATGGCTTTTTCTATCGAAGCAATCTACCCTTTTGAAGAAACTTTAATGTTGTACTAGTGTATAACTTTTTACATGCAAAAATTTACAAGAGTGAAAAAAAAATAAATAAAAGGAAATCTTAACAAAAAGGAGGAAATGAATAAACGAAATACAATGTATTGTATGTCTTGTCTTTCTTCCAGTATGGCTTGTTCTGTCGATGCAATCTATTCTTTTGAAGAAATGTTGTACTAGTTTATAACTTTTTACGCGCAAAATTTTTACAAGAGTAAAAAAAAAAAAAAAAAAGAAATCTTAACCCTTTGACTCCCGCACTCTACCCACCGGCATCCTGCAGTATCAACTATGCCAGCAAAGCATAAACTTAACCTCTTGACTCCCTCACCCTTTCCACAAGCTTCCTGCAGGAAGCTGCTGAAGAGGGTGAGGAAGTCAAAGGGTTAAGTTTTTGCAGTGGGAGGATAGGGTGCGGGAGTCAAACGGTTAAATTAACAAAATGGAGGAATTTAATAAAACGAAATAGAATGCCTTTTACGTAATGTTTTGGTTTTTTTTCACAGTAAGGCTGGTTCTATCAACGAAATCTATTCTCTTTAAGAAATATTGTACTAGTTTAAAACTCCATACAACCAAAATTTCAACAAGAGTAAAAAATAAATCTTGACAAGGAGGAAGGAAATTGCAGAATGAATGATTTAAATTCCTTAGATATGATTTACTCGGCTGCCATCCAGGACTCTGGAATGAATATGTTTGACCGACATAGAAGGAGGAATTGATTAATCTTTATTTTGCAACTATAAAACTACCACAATACAATATTATTTGATCCTTTTTCTCTGTTGGTCATTGCTGAAATATATTTTGCGTTTAAAACTAAAGTAAAACAAAACTTACGACGACAGTAAGTTAACCAGAAACACCACAAGGGTGCGGACGGGACCCAGAGCATCAATGCCTCACCACTCTCCAGACAATCATCTCCCAAGCTCCCGACGTCACTCGATAGCTTTTTCATCAAGCAAAGTGTGTGTGTAGGGGGGAGGGGGTGTCCTTGTGTTTGCATAAATAACATCAATAATAAAGGAACTTCTACACGGCAAAAAAATCAGACATTTAATGCTATTTTTCAAAAACATATATATTACAGTACATATGTATTACACTAACATTATTTTGTGTGGACAGAGAGAGACAGACAGAGAGAGACAGAGAGAGAGACAGAAAAACATACAGGCAAAGAAAAGGAGAGGAAGAGTGAAAGAGAGACAGAGAGAGAGAAACAGACAGACAGACAGACAGACAGAGAGAAGGAGAGGGAGGGTGAAAAAGAGAGAGACAGACAGACAGACAGACAGACAGAAGGAGAGGGAGAGTGAAAGAGAGACAGACAGACAGACAGAGAGAGACAGACAGAAACAGAGACAAAGAGAGAGAGGAGACACACATACACACACAGAAAGAGAGACAGATAGACAGACAGACCGACAGACAAACAGTGACAGACAGACAGGCAGACAGACAGACAGAAACAGAGAGAGACAGAGACAAGAGAGACAGACAGAGACAGACAGACAGAAAGAGAGACAGAAAGACACACAGACAGACAGAGACAGAAACAGAAGTGAGCTGGGGCAGGATTAGCGCTGAAATATCACACACACACACACACACACACACACACACACACACACAGAGGAGACAGAGACAGACAGACAGATAGAGACAGAGACAGACAGACAGGAGACAGAGAGAGAGAGACAGACAGACAGGGACAGAGAGAGAGAGACAAAGACAGAGACTAGAGAGAGACACAGAGACACAGACGGTAACACAGAGACAGACAGAGAGAGAGACAGAGACAGAGAGAGGAGAGACAGAGAGAGATAGAGAGAGACAGAGAGAGAGAGACAAAGACAGAGACAGACAGACAGACAGACAGAGAAAGAGAGAGAGAGACAGCGAGAGACACAGAGAGGAGAGAGAGAGACACAGAGACACAGACAGTAACACAGAGACAGACAGAGAGAGACAGAGAGAGGAGAGACAGAGAGAGACAGAGAGAGACACAGAGAGAGACATAGACACAGAAAGAGACAGACAGACAAACAGAGAAAGACAGACAGACAGACAGAGAGAGTGAGTGAGTGAGTGAGTGAGTGAGTGAGTGAGTAAGAGAGAGAGTGAGACGGAGAGAGAGAGACAGAGAGAGAGACACACAGACAGACAGAGAGACAGAGAGAGAGAACCACACGCTCATCCAAACTGATCTTAAAGAAAAATATATATACATATCGAAAGTCATTTACATGTATCCAGGCTAGTTGCTTAACCCTTTGACTCTTGCACACTGTCCACCAGCATCCTGCATTGTCAACCATGCTAGCAAAGCAAAAACTTAACCCTTTGACTCCCTCTCCCTATCCACCAGCTCCCTGTACTAAGCTAATGGAATAGGTGAGGGAATCAAAGGGTTAAGTTTTTGCTGTTGGTGGATAGGATGCGGGAGCCAAAGGGTTAAAGATGTATGTTTTCAGAGTTTCATGGAATTATACATAGATGAGATGTTTTTAGATAATAAACTTTTTTATTCCTCTTTTGCTCCACAACAAACGGACGTCAAACACAGAACGTGGCAACGAAGAATGACAACAACAACAACAAAATTATACACATATGAAAAGACATTGTTGACACATGAACTCCATATGGCATATAGAATACACAAAATGATATTTTGTGTGTGTTTGGTCAGCTGAAGAATAAAAGACTGTGTCAATCTTGAACATAAGACCAATATATTGTATGGATTTCTCTCCACCATCGTGGTTGTGTGTAGCGTAGTTGCAGGGTATATGGGTAACTTGGGCATTCCTTTTTTAAGAATGTTCTGAGCTTACCACTTTATGCTTTGTGGCTGCGTCTATGCTAGCTGAATGGGTAGCGCAAACTGTGTTGGGTTTGAGAAATTCTACATGGGAGATAACTCCGTGACTCTCAAGAGTTATGTTACTTAGTTGATATTTAAAATTCTCCCTGCTTCGCTCTTATTTCATTTGGTATCTCTAGCTGAATGGGTAGCGCAAACTGTGTTGGGTTTGAGAAATTGTTACATGGGAGATAACTCCGTGACTCTCAAGAGTTATATCACTTAGCTGATATTTTATACGTTGGAAATTTAAATTTGAACTTCAAGATCTAAGCACATGTCAACATTTTGTTATAATACCTTTTTCCTGTACGATAATCAAGCATCAACGAACAATGTGTTAACAGAAATGATATCAATTTATACATATAGAACAAGTATTGTTCACGTACAAACAATCAATAACATACAAAACGTATATAACAATATTCTAATCAATGATGGTTTTATTGTGTACCCAAAGATTTTAGAAAATACACACATGATCTTCTTTGAAAATCCAGAAATAGAACAGATAAACGAAGACAAAGGTAGTTTGAATATTTTCGGATCCTTCTAAACAGATTCTGGCGTGAAACAATTCACAAACAGATTTTTTGCCTCTCGTTTTTCAAATTCTACAGTTTATGTACCTGCCATCACCTACATTTCTGGGAATGAAATGATTTCCCTTCAATGTACACAGAAAAAAAACGAACAAACAAACAAGCAAATAAAAACAAACAAACAAACAAAAACATGAAGATTATTCA
>JAPXFY010000012.1:90136219-90138719 GCA_030674185.1 Monoplex corrugatus | reverse complement strand
CGAATGGTCATGCAGCGCATGGACATTCCCTCTTTGCTTGGCAAAATGGCTACAATATGACTTCAAGAGCTTGGAGGTAATTGTCAGTGGTGAGGTGTTGTTGCTCTGTGTTCCATCCAGCATCCTCGCGTGTTTCTTGTTAACTTCCTAAGTTGACACTGTCGTTTGGTAAATGATACTGTACAACTTCTGCTGCGATGGAAGCTTTCTCTCAACTTTCTTCTGTTTCGCTTCTATTTGCATATGGCAATTTCGGACAATTTTTTTTTGTATGGTAAATTTTTGTGTTTTTTTTCTCGAATAGTTTCTCAGATTATTATCATCTTCTGTTCTTCTGCTGATAGAAATTTGCCGCAAATTTGAATTGAATCTAGGTGAATGACGCGGAAATGTTATTTACCTCTGTGTGCTGATGAACTTCGTGACTGGAAGCAGGCATTGAGAGGTGATGATAGCCTTGTCTCCGATGGAGACAGTCGCCAGTCTCCCCCCGTGTGGATGCCGGGGGATCTTCAGTATGAATAGTATCCCCCACTTTCTGGAAATTCTGTGCTAGAAATGTCCTCTTTTCTGTCACTCTGTATTTCTGCCTTGTTCCTTTGCTTTCTGTCATTTTTTCCTATCATTTTCTGCCTTCTTGGTCCATTCACCTGTATGTGTTCGATAAAGTCTTACATAGTGTCTCTTAGGATTGATAATTGGGTACATGTATTGAGAGCTTTTTTTGGCTTTGGGAAAGTGAGATATGCTGAAGCAATTTTACACAATATAGGCACGGTTTTTTACATACATTTTAGCGTCCTCCGTTGTGTTTAAAATTTGTTTATTTTTTTAAATCTCCTGAGCGATTAATCGGACGGAGTGGTCAACGTCGGGGGCATTTCCTTCGACTATGTACGTGAATGCGTTGATATGTGTACTTAATTTTCTTTCTTTTTTTTTCCTTGGTGAAGTAGTATGTTTTGCAAGGGGTTATAGCCCTGATGTTGCTCTACGCAGTCGGCTGGGCTTTAAACAAAAATAACAGTAATGTGCCTGTCCTTCTGTCCATGTCTATGACCAAAACTCACTGCTCCAGCCTTCCAGAAGTGACCATCTTGGTCATCGGTCACCAGAACAATCAAGACATGCATTTCTCTGGAAGAACGTCTTTGAGGCAACTGACTGGGCTTGATGAAGACCACATTTTTCATCCGAACCCCCGTACTGACCATTTGAGGGGTCAACATGCTGGACCGAAAAAAAGAAAAGAAAAGAGAGAGAGTGCGTTTCATTATGAGCATCTTGTGGGGCCCCATCTTTACCTGCATGCTTTTAGCGCCGCCTATCTGTCGCCCTGAGCAACAGGGGAGATAAATCACCAAGATCTTTTAAAGCCTTCGAGAGTTGTGAATTTGTGCTGCTATAATTGTGTGGCCGATTCGGAGACGTTTGGTATTGAGTGTGATTGAGCATCGTTTTGTTGATTTCCTGTCGTTTGTGTGGTTTGGGGTGTTTGAGTTTCGCGGGTGGGTGTGTATGTGTGTGTGTGTGTGTGCGTGTGTGCACGTCGGTGGATGAGTGTGTTGTGTGTGTGTGTGTGTGTGTGTGTGTGTGTGTGTGTGTGTGTGTGTGTGTGTGTGTTGTGTGTGTGTGTGTGTGTGTGTGTGTGTGTGTGTGGTGTGTTTCACTTTGTTTTTTTTGTAATTAATTTCTGTTGCTTTGTTGTGTTTTTGTTGTTTTTATTTATTTCATTTTATTTTATATTATTATTTTTTGTATTTAATTTCGATGGGATTGTTGTGTATTATGAATTCGGATGGTGTATTGTGTGTATATATGACTATGATTGATGATGGTATGGATGGTATTTGTGTGTATGTATGTATGAATGTAGTGATGATGTATGTATGTAGTATGTATGTATGTAGTATGTATGTATGTATGTATGTATGTATGTATGCATGTATGTATGTATGTATGTATATGTATGTTATGTAGCTGTATGATGTTGGTTGTGTGTTTTGTGTGTATGTATTGGTGTGGTGTGTGGTTGTGTGGTGTGTGCAAGTTTGAAGAGGGAAAAAGAAGGTAAAACAGTTAAAGTATTCCAACAATCTCATTTTTCTATATAAAAATCATCACAGAAAATCCAGATTTTATATTTCTCAAGGTTACTGTTACTAGATGCGGAAGCAACGTAGGTAAGTTAGGCTTGACCTAGACAGCATGTGTTCCAACTTCACGCATTGGCGACTCTTCAACGGTACACACCTATGAATAAATCTGGTAAACATTTGTGCGTTCGCGCGTGCGCGCACACACACACACACACACATACAACACACAAAACACACACACGTAAACGTACACACGCACACGCACACACACACACACACATATGCACACGCACACGCACGCACACACGTACGCATGCACGCACACATACACACACGTACGCACACACACGCACGCCACACACACACACCACACACACACATACACACACACACACACCCAC
>JAPXFY010000012.1:90123719-90133719 GCA_030674185.1 Monoplex corrugatus | reverse complement strand
GATGGACCACTCGACCCCGACACATAGTGAAAAGATCGTTTAAATTGTTGGTCTAAAGAATGAGCAATTTTGCAGACGATTGCAGAACGAAAACTTCGGGTAGCATCACACTGACGCGTTCCACCCGAAAGCAGCGAGACAACTAACTCCAATCGAAGCCATCAAAACAAGACAACCGTGACACCTTTTCTGCCAGCGATTGACACGAAAATTGACCTACCCTACAAAACTTCCCTTCCAAGGGACATAACTCCACCAGGGACTTAACCGTAATATAAGTCGGTAGTTGTTAAGCTTAGCTACACCATTTTACTGGCCAGGCTTGTTTCCACACCGCGGAGAACCTTAAGTTTAATTCTTCTAGTCGCCAAACGCGCGACCGTGCTGTGTGTGAATGGACAGGCTCGCGGAGAGCGTGTATGTTTTCCTTTCCTTTCGCTCAGGTCGAGGGAGTTGGCTTACCTGCCCATTCAAAACTTGAAGAACCGAGGAGACGCTTTCATCCGATTACGAAGTGAGACCGAAGGGGCCGAGTTTGCTCTCATGGCGGCCAGTAGAGTTTGGTCACCACGTTAATTTACCACCGCGAGACTCCATTTCCTGCAAGGGAGATTACCAATGCTAGAAACGCGAGAGGGCGTTAGTGTTTGCTCTTCTTGCGCAAGTCGTTTCTACTTCCGCCCAATTCCTTGCACAGGATGGCGGCAAAATGAGTGTGGGGGGTATGGGGGAGTCTGTGACTGAATTAAGAGGAAATAGAGTCGTTTGTGGTAAAATTATGAAGGACAGGGAAAAACTGGTGTGCGGTCCATTCAAGTCCGGCGGTTGTGGACTGTTTGTTCCTGTAGGGTCCCAAAGAAACGTTACGAAAATATTAGTACTACGGCACGAAAGTCTAGCACGTTTTCACACACGTTAGAAAAATTCAAGCAGCGAGGTGTCTTTGTTCATATAACTTTTGTATTTGTTTTAACATGTTGAAGTAAATGATATGGTGCTTTTTTTCTTCTCTACCTTTCTTTCTTTCTTATTTTCTTTCTTTCTTTCTTTCTTTCTTTCTTCCTCTCTCTCTCTCTCTCTCTCTCTCTCGATATATCTATATATATACATACATACATTTCTTTTCTTTTCTTTTCTTTCTTTCTTCCTTTCTTTCTCTCTCTCTCTCTCTCTCTTTCTCTCTCGCTATATGTATCTATACATACATATTTATATACAAATATATTATATGTATATATATATATATATACATATTTATATACATATATGCATATATGTATGATATGCTGCTTTTTCTTTTCTTTTCTTTTCTTTCTTTCTTTCTTTCTCTCTCTCTCTCTCTTTCTCTCTCGCTATATGTATCTATACATACATATTTATATACAAATATATTATATGTATAATAATATATATATATTTATATACATGTATGCATATATGTATGATATGCTGCTTTTTCTTTTCTTTTCTTTCTTTCTTTCTTTCTTTCTTCCTTTCTCTCTCTCTCTCCCTCTCTCTTTCTCTCTCTCTTTCCTCTCTCTCTCTCTCTCTCTCTCTCTCTCTCTCTTTCTCTCTCTCTCTCTCTGTGCGCGCGCGCGAAGTATATTATTTATTCAGGAGTGTGTCTATTCAACGAGTATTCAGTTTATTGACTGTTACTCTTACAACCTCGTCTAGTGTTGCTCTTGTGAAGTACTGTCCACAGTAATTTTGAAAAAAAAAAAAAGAAACGAAGTTGTGTGTAAACTTTAGCGTCAAGATGTTGAGCTGCGCTAGTTTGCAAATTTTGATGAGCTCGAGGTAAATATTTGTTCGCGGTGCTATGGGAAGAAAGAATGAAATGGAACTATATTTTCCAAAGTTAAAGATAACAGCACATTGGCCAACTGCCATTGCTAATTTGCATCTTTGAAGACGACAGAAAATACGATCCAACAAACATTAAATTTATTTCAAACAAATTTGGCAAAAAGCATGTGCAAAAACCATGAGAGATAGAGGGAGGGAGAAGGGGGAGAGAGAGAGAGGGAGAAGGGAGAGAGAGAGAGAGAGAGAAACAGAAGAGAGAGGGGGAGAGAGGAAAGAGACAGAGAGAAAGAGAAAGAGAGACAAAGAGAGACACAGAGAGAGAAACAGAGAGAGGAAAGAGAGGAGAGAGAGAGAGATACAGACACAGACAGAGAGGGAGAAAGAGACACAAAAGGCTGTGAGAAGGGAGAGTGAGACAGAGAGAGAAAGAGAAAGGAGAGACAGACAGACAGACAGACAGAGACAGAGACAGAGAGACAGAGGAGAAGGAGAGAGGGGGAAGAGAGGAGAGAGAAAGAGACAGACTGACAGAGAGACAGAGAAAGACAGAGAGAAAAACAGAGAGAGGAAAGAGAGAGGCAGACAGACAGACAGACAGAGAGGGAGAGAGAAGGCAGACAGACAGACAGACAGAGAGGGAGAGAGAAGACAGACAGACAAACTAGACAGACAGACGGACAGACAGAGACAGACAGACAGAGAGAAAGAGAAAGAGAGAGAGAGAGGGAGAAACAGACAGAAAGACCGACAGAGACAGAGACTAAGAGAGAATAGTCGTTTAAATCTAACGCTGGTGTGAACGAAAAAAAACAACAACAAAAAACAACAACAACCAAACCTACCCAACTTTAATCGGATCAAGCACAGGCAGTACACACACACTGCTTGTGCCTCGAACAAAAACCACACGAGAGGAGAGCTTGACCACAAGCCTTCAGAATTCAAAAACCAGCAGATCAAAGACCACACCAAGTGCATTCACAACCTCTCTCCAGTGAAAACCTTCGTGTGTGAGGCTGGAACAATGGAGCCATCCATCATCGGAGCCTGTACCATCATCCCACCTCATAGAGGTTTTGAGTGGGGAGGCTTGACAGGTTCCAAGTGATGCTCTTGTGTCCCTCGTCTTCACCTTTTTGCTGAGGACATGCAGGTGGGGGCATATAGTCCGATAGGGTGTGGTTTTATGCCTGTCTACCTGTGTGGATCTTTTTGGAGGGTGGGATGGGAAGAGCAAGTATTTCGAGTGGACACGCCGATATATGAGTGATTTAAAGAGCTGAGTGGTCGCGGCTGAACTGTGAACTGTGAAACTCGTCTCCTTTCCCATCAAATTTCTGTCTCTTTCTTTCTTCGTTTCTCTCCTGTCTCTGTCTCTCTCTCTGTCTCTCTCTCTCTTTCTTTCTTCGTTTCTCTCTCTGTCTCTGTCTCTCTCTCTGTCTCTCTGTCTCTTTCTTTCTTCGTTTCTCTCTATCTCTCTCTCACTTTTTGTTCAACTTTTTAAATTAATGTAAGTTTATCTCCAGTGAAGATATCATTTTATACTGTTCTTATGTTTATTTGGCGGATTTGGGTCTTCCTCTTACTTATATGACTAATTACGTTGGGTGGTCAACTGTTTCTTCAACTTTTTGTTCAACATTTTGTTAAACTTTTTCCGTTCAATTTTTTCTTCATCTTTAGGGAAAAAATTCAAATGGATGTATTGTCAGCCATGACTATATTTATAAATCTTTGTTTCGAGAAAACGTCGCCGAAAAATTTAATGACTTTGTTTTATGTTCCTTGCCACAAGGACAAAAATGTCAATGGCAATAAACCATTTTCAGTTTCAGTTTCAGTTTCTCTCTCTCTCTCTTCTCTCTCTCCTCTCTCTCTCTCTCTCTCTCTCTCTCTCTCTCTCTCTCTCTTCGTTTCTCTCTCTCTCTCTCTCTTCGTTTCTCTCTCTCTCTCTCTCTCTTCGTTTCTCTTTCTCTCTCTCTCTCGTTTCTCTCTCTCTCTCTCTCCTCTCTCTCTCTCTCTCTCTCTCTCTTCGTTTCTCTTTCTCTCTCTCTTCGTTTCTCTTTCTCTCTCTCTTCGTTTCTCTCTCTCTCTCTTCGTTTCTCTCTCTCTCTCTTCGTTTCTCTCTCTCTCTCTTCGTTTCTCTCTCTCTCTCTCTTCGTTTCTCTTTCTCTCTCTCTTCGTTTATCAATCTTTGTTTCAAACGTCGCCGATTTAATGACTTTGTTTTATGTCCTTGCACAGGATCAAAAGTCATGCATAACCATTTTCAGTTTCAGTTTCGTTTCTCTCTCTCTCTCTCTCTCTCTTCTCTCTCTCTCTCTCTCTCTCTCTCTCTCTCTCTCTCTCTTCGTTTCTCTCTCTCTCTCTCTCTTCGTTTTCTCTCTCTCTCTCTCTCTTCGTTTCTCTTTCTCTCTCTCTTCGTTTCTCTCTCTCTCTCTCTCTCTCTCTCTCTCTCTCTCTCTCTTCTTCGTTCTCTTCTCTCTCTCTTCGTTTCTCTTCTCTCTCTCTTCGTTTCTCTCTCTCTCTCTTCGTTTCTCTCTCTCTCTCTTCGTTTCTCTCTCTCTCTCTTCGTTTCTCTCTCTCTCTTCTCTTCGTTCTCTCTTTCTCTCTCTCTCTTCGTTTCTCTCTCTCTCTCTCTCTCTTCGTTTCTCTTTCTCTCTCTCTCTTCGTTTCTCTTTCTCTCTCTCTTCGTTTCTCTCTCTTTTCTCTCTCTCTCTCTCTCTCTGTTCGTTTCTCTTCTCTCTCTCTCTCTTCGTTTCTCTCTCTCTCTCTCTCTCTCGTTCGTTTCTCTTTCTCTCTCTCTTCGTTTCTCTCTCTCTCTCTCTCTCTCTTCTCCTTCTCTCTCTGTCTCACGCTCTCTCTCTCTCTGTCTGTCTCCCTCTCTCTCTCTTCGTTTCTCTCTCTCGCTCTCTCTTTCTCTCTGTGTGTCTCTCTCTCCCTCCCCCCTCTCTCTCTGTCTCTGTCTGTCTGTCTGTCTCTCCGTTTCTCTCTCTCTCCTTCCTCTGCCTGTCTGTCTGTCTCTCTCTCTCTGTCTCTCTATCTCTGTCTTTGTCTCTTTCTGTCTCTCTCTGTCTCTCCGTCTGTTTGTCTGTCTGTCTCTCTTTCTCTCTCTCTCTCTCTCTCTGTCCTCTCTCTCTGTCTTTGTATCTGTCTGTCTGTCTCTCTCTGTCTCTCTCTGTCTTCTGTCTTTCTCTCTGTCTCTCTGTCTCTCTGGCTCTGCTCTGTCTCTGTCTCTCTCTCTCTGTCTCTCTCTTCTCTCCTCTCTCCCTTCCTCTCTTCTCTCTCTTTCTCTCTGTTTTTTCACACACATCTTTTTGGCCACCGAGGTTAATGGCAGAACTCTGGCGCCCTCAAGCACCCCGCTTATCCAGGCCGTTTCCTCTGGGGTGTGGGTGAGTGTGCTCTTGAAGGTTTAACTTCGGTTAAGTCACTTCGTGCCTAAACAAACATCTGGGCTCCCTAGGGTCCAAGGTTTCGCAGAGGTAGAGCGATCACCCCCCTGTGTGCATGACACGCCTGGAAAACAACATGATGTGCGTGTGGTCCTCCAGTTTATTCAAGCTGTGAACTAAGGCGAGTTTCATAAGACGTAGCAAAGTGAGACATCATCATCATGTGCCCTGCCCATGGCGTTGGCGATCATGCCCTCCATATGTATCTATCCCTTGTTGCCGCAAGCACGTCTTCCACCCTGTCTGTCCTCAGCCACCCTGCAAGTCCGTCCAATATTTTTTCCCTGGGTCTAGCTGGTGCTCTCTTTCCCTGCAGCTTTCCCGTTGTGACCAGGTGGTCTAATTCCCCTTTTCTCATAAAATGGTCTATAAATGTTGCTTGTCTTTTCCTAATCTTCTTTATCAATGATCTTCTTGTGTCTGCCTCCATCAAGACTGTCTCGTTTGTTTTCTTTGCTGTCCACGGAACTCTCAACATTCTTCTTGGAAACCACTGCCTCAGTCTTGTTCTGGCTTTGCTTGTTGACTGTCCACACCTCCTCACAACCGTGTAACATTATCAGTTCTATATATCATTCAAGAACTCTCTTCCTGATGTTAATTGATAGGCATTTGTTGGCTAGAATGCTTTTCATCTTATTGAATGCTGTTTTGGCTTGGCCGATTCTGCTGGCTATTTCTGATGTGCATCTGCTGTCTGGTGAGATGATATATATTTAAACTTATCAACCTGTCTCAAGGTTGTGCTGTTTGCTGTTATTTTGCATGAGTGGATTTCATGTTTTTTACTGATTACCATGACTTCAGTCTTCTTGCTATTTAGCTCCAATATTTTACTTTTGCTTTCTATTTCTATTATATTCATTAGGTTTTATAGGTCCCTTTCATTTTCTGCAATTAGCACGGTGTATCGAAAGTGAGACAAAGCTAGTTAAACTCGCACACACCCCCCCCCCCCTCCATTCCCCCCGTGGGAATGCCGGAGGCTCTTTCAGTATAAATAATATCCCCACCTTCTGGAAATTCTACATTAAAACTGGCCTTCTCACTGTACCATCTTAACATCATTGTTGTTCTGGTGGTGTCAGTATAGGATTAGATAAGTCCCCTTTCCCCCACATCCCTGGGATGGTTATCCCCATCGGCCATATCACCTGAGGTGGGTGTCGACGTAAAAGCTGAACCAAATCAATCAATCGATTGAAATTATGTTAGAAATTTCCTCTTTTCTGTCACTGTCTTCGTTTCTGCTTTCTGTCATTTCTTACTGTTTTTCTACCTTTCTGGTCCAGTCACCTGTGTGTGTTCAATAAAGGTTTGCGTACTTTCTCTACTTCTTACTCATCATCATCATCAGGTGCCTTGCCGCATGGCGTTGGCGATTATGGACTTCCATCTGTCTCTATCTCTTGTTGCCTCAAGCATCTCTTCCACCCTCTTTGTCCTCAGCCACTCTGCAAGTCCGTCTAGTATCGCCTCCCTGGGTCTACCCGGTGCTCTCCTTCCCTCCAGCTTTCCCGTTGTGACCAGGTGTTCCAATTCCCCTTTCATCATAAAATGGCCTATGAATGTTGCCTGCCTTTTCCTAATCTTCCTATTTCTACTGAAAGAGCCTCCGGCATCCCCACGGGGGAGAGGTAGTATTTTAGCTACTGCGAAACTACATTCAGGCACGAGTCTTGTACTATTGCTATTACTGTTATTTTTGTTTAGAGCCCAGCCGACTGCGTAGAGCCTATCAGGGCTATAACCAGTTCTCAAAACATACACAATACTTCAACAGGGGAAAAAAAGGAAAGGAAAATTCAGTACATATATCAATGCTTTGGCACGCATAATCTAGAAGGGGATGCCCCTGGTGTTGACCATCCGTCCAATTCATCACACAGGGGATTTAAAACACACATCTGAATACAAATTTAAACATAACTAAGGACACTGAAACATATATTAAAAACGAACATTGAGTACCAAAAATTGCTTCCGCATTTCTCATTTCCCTTGAGCCAAAAATGCATTTAACACATGTACCCAGTTATCAAACCTAAGAGAAAGTACGTAAGACTTTATGGAAAACATACAGGTGAATGGACCAATAAGGCAGAAAATGATAGGAAGAAATGACAGAAAGCAAAGGAGAAAGAAAGACACAAAAAGAATGAGAGGAAAGACAACATTTCTAGCACAGAATTTCCAGAAGGTGGGGATACCATTTATACTGAAGAACCCCCGGCATCCCCATGGGGTGGGAGTTGGGAGGACTGTTTCAGGAGCGTGTATGTACGAGAACCAGAATTACGTCTAAGTCGTATTAGAAATGTTTTCATCGTTAAATTCATGACTTTTTCCTTAAAGAAGTATTTGATTAGTTTTCAGTGCTGTGATACTCCATTTTGTCTTTGTTTCACATCAAGTTTGATTTCACCTGATTCTTTTTATAGATCACAGCGACCTTGAGAAGTACAAACTCTACGAGTTCCTGTAAAAGTACCCGCATGAAAAGGAAGGTTGTTAGACTGAGTTGAACATTCTACTTTCTTCTTCTTCTTCTTCTTCTTCTTGTTCTTGTTGTTGTTCTTCTTGTTGTTGTTCTTGTTCTTGTTCTTGTTCTTGTTCTTGTTCTTGTTCTTCTTGTTCTTGTTCTTCTTCTTCTTCTTCTTCTTCTTCTTCTTCTTCTTCTTCTTCTTCTTCTTCTTCTTCTCTTCTTCTTCTTCTTCCTCTTCTTCTTCTTCTGCATTCTTTCTTCTTCGTTCGTTCTTTCTTTCTTTCTTTCTTTCTTTCTTTTTCTTCTTCTTTCTTCTTTCTTCTTCTTTCTTTCTTTCTTCTTCTCCTTCTTCTTTTTCTTCTTTCTCCTTGTCCTCTTCCTCCTCCTCCTCCTCCTCCTTCTTCATCACCATCTCCTCCTCCTCTTCCTCCTCCTCCTTCTTCTTCTTCTCCTTCTTCTTCTTCTTTCTTCTTCTCCTCTTCCTCCTTCTTCTTTTTCTATAAGGAATTTAGTAAAGTTGCTGAATGTCACATTGACTGAATAGAACGGAACGAGTAATGTTTGAACTGAGCAATGGAGAGACTGGTTTTAGATGACGAATGGCTTCATAAGTGTGTTGGAAAAAGAATTTCTTCACAGCCCAGAAATAGCGCTGGCTGATCGGCTAGCCTACAACCAATGTGAAGTGAAAACCATGAAACCGTGTTTTTGGACGTGTGTGACAGTATTTGGCAAACATGAATACCATTGAGAGTTTTTCGTAGAAAAAGGCGTCAGGTCCATTAATGCATGATCAGTGACAGGTCTTTAAGAGCGGAATACAGAAAGGGTTTCTTACAACTAATCTGAAATGAAAATGTATGAGTTTTTAATAGCGTAGGTCATGATATGAATATCGGATATCTTTACTCGGAAATTCATTTTTGGTGTGATTATGTAATACGTTCTATTTAACACACACACACACGCATACACACACACAGGCACAGACACAGACATACACAGATACAGACACAGATACACACACACACACACACACACACAGGCACAGACACAGACACAGACACACACACGCCACACGTGCATACACACACACTGGCACAGACACAGACACACACAGACACACACACACATACACACACACACCACACACACACACACACACACACACACACACACACACACACACACGAACAAACACACATTCCATTTATTTATCGCACAAATACAAATTTAGGCACACGTACACACGCGCGTGCGCTCACTCATACGCGAGGAGGTGCGCGCGCGCACACACACACACACACATACACACACACAAACACACACACACACACATGCACACACACACACACGCACACATACATATATTCTTTTTATTCATCACGCACAAACTCACAAGTACACACGCGCGTGCACACAAACACACACACACACACACATACACACACACACACACACACACACGCACACACACACACGCACACACACATGCACAGAGAGAGAGAGAGACCAAGACTCCACCATTCACCCCTACTCTTCGTCCAAATTCGATCGTCAGCCAGGTATGTATTGATCTATTCATATCTCTCTGTCTCTCTCTCTGTTTCTCTGTCTCTCTGTCTCTCTCTCTCTCTTCTCTCTGTCTCTCTCTTTTCTCTCTCTCTCCCTCCCTCCCCCTCTAATTATTTATCTATCTATTGATTGATTTGGTTCAGCTTTTACGTCGACACCCACCTCAAGTGATATGGCCGACGGGGATAACCATCCCAGGAAAGTGGGGGAAGGGGGACCTATCCAATCCTATACTGACACCACCAGAACAACAATGATGTTAAGATGGGACGGTGAGAAGGCCAGTTTTAATATAGCGCACCCCAAAATTCGAACCCTATCTATCTATCTGTCTGTCTATCTATTTATTAATAGAAGCAAGGGAGGTCACCCTGATCCGGCAAGGTCTCGCTGACAGACAACCAGGCGGACAGGCAGACAAACAGACAGATAGACAGACAGTCAAGCCATTCACTGAAATCGCCATTCATTTCCAGGGTCGGTTTTTATTTCAGTGCAACCAACCAAATCATTCATTCATTGTTCCGGAGCTCGTCTCTTCAGTTGGGTTTTCATTCTCAGGCCTTTTGCCATTCAGAAAACCCGTCAAGCCTTTTCACCTTACCAATAGGCCCAGGTGTGCAGAATCAATCGTCTTCTCGTCTCTGTCCAAAAGGACGTGAAAGATGGTGTAGTG
>JAPXFY010000012.1:90116219-90118719 GCA_030674185.1 Monoplex corrugatus | reverse complement strand
ATCTCCCTAACCCCTTCCATTTTTGTTTAAAATCACAGATGAAAAAATAAAGCAAGACCATTTAGACCGTATTACCAGTCAATGCTGTTGCGTCCGGTTAATGACAGGCCCAGTGGTGTCCAGGTGAGAGCGAAAAGAATTGTCATGATTGTGGTCAGGGGTGACAATGTCCAAAAAGACGTCATGATTGGTGTGGTCAGGGATGACAATGTCCTAAAAGACGTCATGATTGTGGTCACGAGTGACAATGTCCCAAAGATACGTCATGATTGTGGTCGGGAGTGACAATGTCCAAAATGACGTCATGATTGTGGTCGTGAGTGACAATGTCCAAAATGACGTCATGATTGTGGTCGGTGGTGACAATGTCCAAAGAGACGTCATGACTGTGGTCGGTGGTTACAATGTCCAAAAAGACGTCATTACTGTGGTCGGTGGTGACAATGTCCAAAATGACGTCATGATTGTGGTCGGTGGTTACAATGTCCAAAAAGACGTCATGATTGTGGTCGGTGGTTACAATGTCCTAAAAGACGTCATGATTGTGGTCGTGGTTACAATGTCCAAAAGACGCGTCATGATTGTGGTCGGGAGTGACAATGTCCTAAAAGACGTCATGATTGTGGTCGGGAGTGACAATGTCCAATATGACGTCACGACTGTGGTCGGTGGTGACAATGTCCAAAATGACGTCATGATTGTGGTCGGGAGTGACAATGTCCAAAATGACGTCACGACTGTGGTCGGTTGTGACAATGTCCAAAATGACGTCATGATTGTGGTCGGTGGTGGCAATGTCCAAAAGACACGTCATGATTGTGGTTGGGAGTGACAATATCCTAAAAGACGTCATAATTGTGGTCGGGAGTGACAATGTCCAAAATGACGTCATGGTTGTGGTCGGGAGTGACAATGTCCAAAAAGACGTCATGATTCTGGTCGGGAGTGACAATGTCCAAAAAGACGTCATGATTGTGGTCGGGAGTGACAATGTCCAAAAAGACGTCATGATTGTGGTCGGGGGTGACAATGTCCAAAAAGACGTCATGATTGTGGTCGGTGGTGACAATGTCCAAAAAGACGTCATGATTGTGGTCGTGGTGACAATGTCCAAAATGACGTCATGATTGTGGTCGGGGGTGACAATGTCCAAAATGACGTTATGATTGTGGTCGGTGGTGACAATGTCCAAAAATACGTCATGATTGTGGTCGGGGGTGACAATGTCCAAAATGACGTTATACTTGTGGTCGGTGGTGACAATGTCCAAAAATGCGTCATGATTGTGGTCGGTGGTGACAATGTCCAAAATGACGTCATGATTGTGGTCGGGGGTGACAATGTCCAAAATGACGTCATGATTGTGGTCGGTGGTGACAATGTCCAAAATGACGTCATGATTGTGGTCGGGGTGACAATGTCCAAAATGACGTTATGATTGTGGTCGGTGGTGACAATGTCCAAAAAGACGTCATGATTGTGGTCGGTGGTGACAATGTCCAAAATGACGTCATGATTGTGGTCGGTGGTGACAATGTCCAAAAAGACGTCATGACTGTGGTCGGTGGTGACAATGTCCAAAAAGACGTCATGATTGTGGTCGGTGGTGACAATGTCCAAAAAGACGTCATGATTGTGGTCGTGGTGACAATGTCCAAAATGACGTCATGATTGTGGTCGGTGGTGACAATGTCCAAAAAGACGTCATGATTGTGGTCGGTGGTGACAATGTCCAAAAAGACGTCATGATTGTGGTCGGTGGTGACAATGTCCAAAAATACGTCATGATTGTGGTCGGTGGTGACAATGTCCAAAATGACGTCATGATTGTGGTCGGTGGTGACAATGTCCAAAATGACGTCATGATTGTGGTCGGTGGTGACAATGTCCAAAAAGACGTCATGACTGTGGTCGGTGGTGACAATGTCCAAAAAGACGTCATGACTGTGGTCGGTGGTGACAATGTCCAAAATGACGTCATGACTGTGGTCGGTGGTGACAATGTCCAAAATGACATCATGACTGTGGTCGGTGGTGACAATGTCCAAAAAGACGTCATGATTGTGGTCGGGTGTTACAATGTCCAAAATGACGTCATGATTGTGGTTGGTGGTGACAATGTCCAAAAAGACGTCATGATTGTGATCGGGTGTTACAATGTCCAAAAAGACGTCATGGTTGTGGTTGGGGTTAGTGGGGGGAGGGGGGGAGTGACAGTGTCCAAAGAGGTTACACAGTGCCACAGATAGTTCATATGGAATCGGATGCACACTGTTTGTCCCCCCCCCCTCTCTCTCTCTCATTGTGTGTGTGTGTGTGTGTGTGTGTGTGTGTGTGTGTGTGCGTGTGTGATTGTATGTGTGTATGTGTAAGTGTGTGTGCATGTGTATGTGTGTATGCATGTATGTATGTGTGTGTTTTTGTGCGTGTGTATGCGTGTGTGTATGGGTGTTTGTGTGTTCGTGTGTTTGCGTGTGTATACGTGTGTGTGTATGTGTAT
>JAPXFY010000012.1:90096219-90098719 GCA_030674185.1 Monoplex corrugatus | reverse complement strand
ACAAAAAACAAATAATAATAATTTCAATTCATAATAATTATTTAAATAAAAAAAGAAAAGAAAACATATAGACTACAAAACATATAAAACAATATTCTAATCAATAATGATTTCATTATGTACATCCATATTTAAGAAACATGTCATGAAGAAAGTCTGTTTTCTACACAGGGAACATTGATCTATAGTTGTTCCACTGAGCATTAAAAAAAGGACAAGCGAAAGTTTATTTTGGCATTATATTGTTCAATTTTGAATCTCTGGTTTAGCATTCTTTGGAAAGTATGTATATTGGGAACACACTTGTCTATTTTGCATTTATGTATAAATGATTTTGCAAGCATTATTATAAGATCAAATATTTTATCTGTTTTTACATTTTGGTCAACACCGAACAACACCAGATTTCGTGTGATTCTGATGTTGAAGGTATTTTCGCATTTTGCGTTGATTAGTTTTTCTATTGATTCGTATTTCCTCTTACCCATGCCGTCGTTTTCCGGTCCTTCCAGGTGATTCCCATCATGTGTCCATTACTATATATAAAATTGACAACAGCCAGCATGCATACCCACCGAAGACAGAGTACGCAGTCTATGCAGCAACAAAACGACTGCACATGTGGGCAAAAACAACGTGAACGCTCTGCATCCAGAAAAAATCGAAAAAGAAAGAAAAAGAAAGAAATCTGTTGCTAGCTCGCTAGTACCACCATTCTAACTCTTCCGAGACGTCTCACCTGATGCAATTTTCTAGTTTTCACGAGAGATCAGGAGATTTCATCTGTTATGATTTTACGTCTGTTTTTCTTTGATTGCTATTTAGACTTGCAAGGTTAACGGTAAGCATGTTTGTTTGTTTTTTAACTGCTTCTCTTTTATCTTAACCTGGTTGTCGTTTTTGACGTGGTGTTAGCCCTGATATGGCTCTAGTAGTCGGCTGGGCTATAAGCAATATGAACTGAACTGTGAGCATAGTTTTTTAACTGTTGTCTTTTATTTTAAAGCTGGTTGTTGTTTTTAACGTGGTATTAGCCCTGATATGGCTGTAGTAGTCGGCTGGGCTATAAGCGATATGAACTGAATTGAAACCACGATTCTTTACTGTTCCAGTTCCTCCCTCTACTCCACCCCTACTCTAATCTCTACGACTGAAAGACCCATCTTGAGGACAACACAAAGGAAAACACTTTTACTTCTCACCATACACAGTCTTTCAACGCCCTCAACAAAAAGCAGGACTAAAGGAGGGAGTGGTGGAGAGAGAGTGAGAGAGAGAGAGAGTGAGTGAGGGGGAGAGAGAAAGAGAGAGAGAGAAAGAGAGAGAGGGGGAAAGAAACAGAAAGAGAGAGGGAGAGAGAGAAAGAAAGGAGAGAGAGAGAGAGAGAGAAAGAGAGAAGAGAGAGAGAGAGGGAGAGAGAGAGAGAGAAAGAGAGAGATGGAGAGAGAGAGAGATAGAGAGCAGAGATAGAGACAGAGAGAGAATGAGAGAGAGAAAGAGAGCGAGAGTGTGTGTGAGAGAGAGAGAATGAAAGAGAGAGAGGAGAGAGACAGAGACAGACAGAGACAGACAGAGACAGAAAAGAAGAAGAAGAAAAAGAAGAAGAAAAAGAAGAAGAAGAAGAAGAAAAAGACGAAAAAAAGAAGAAGAAAAGAAAAGAAGAAGAAGAAGAAAAGAAGAAGAAGAAGAAGAAAGAAAGAAGAAGAAGAAGAAGAAGAAGAAGAAGAAGAAGAAGAAGAAGAAGAAGAAAGAAGAAGAAGAGAAGAAAGAAGAAGAAGAAGAAGAAGAAGAAGTAAGAAGAAGAAGAAAAAGAAGAAGAAGAAGAAGAGGAAAAAGAAGAAGAAAAAGAAGTAGAAGAACAAGAAGAACAAGAACAAGAAGAACAAGAACAAGAAGAACAAGAACAAGAAGAAGAACAACAAGAAGAAGAACAAGAAGAACAAAAACAAGAAGAAGAAAAACAAGAAGAAGAAGAAAAACAAGAAGAAAATCAAGAAGAAAAACTAGAAGAAGAAGAAGAAGAAAAACAAGAAGAAAAACAAGGAGAAGAAGAAGAAGAAGAAAAAGAAGAAGAAGGAAATATAAACGAACATTGTAGAGGGCTGAATCGCCCTCCCCCCACCCAAAGCTTTCTAGCGCTGCCATAGCAGTTATGATATGATAAGCCGTCCCCGCCCCCTCCCCCGCCCCCGCCCCCGCCCCCTCCCCCTTTCTCACAAATGCAGAGACATGGATACAATGGCCGCCGGTCAGTTCGGGTCAAGTATGGGAGACTACTTGAGACAATTGAAACTAAACTGCGAGTGACCGCCCCTCCCTGAGATCCCCAAGGGTGTTTTTTCAGTGTAGAATATTCGCACGTACTGTACGTTCTATGCCAGAAATGTTCCTCCTCCTCCTCCTCTCCTCCTCTTCTTCTTCTTCTTCTTCTTCTTCTTCTTTTTCTTCTCCTTCTTCTTCTTCTTTCTCTTCTTCTTCTTCTTCTTCTTCTTCTTCTTCT
>JAPXFY010000012.1:90048719-90073719 GCA_030674185.1 Monoplex corrugatus | reverse complement strand
GGTAGTACTCGTACCAACCCTCTCTGTCTTGCCGATCTAAATCAACGTCTGTTTGCTGAACATCGCTTCAGGACAAAAACCTTTTCTCACTCATTCAGTACACTGGAGGTACAGCGCGTGCGAGTGTGTGAATGGGAAGATGGGGAGGGGGGGGAGGGGGAAAGGGGGGGAGGGGAAGGGATGTGAGCGAGGAGGTGTATGTATTTCATCAATGGTGAGATTTAGTGGTGTCTTGCTTTTCTTTGCACCAACCAACCCATCCTCTCCGTACGATTAAATAAAGATAAAACCACACCGAATGGGGTGAAAACGTCCGAACAAGCTAGTCTAGCCATATAACCAAAGTCTGATTACGACAAATGTGACCTCCCACCACAAAATGAGTCTTAACTCGCAGTCAGTCGAACAGCACTAGGAGCTGAAAAGTTGACTGAGGGTCTATCTGGGGTGTTTTGACTTCTTCTCAAAATTGATTTCTGTAGACTATAATCTACCCCCCACAGACATTTTTTTCTTGAAAAAATATTATTAATCAATTTAAAATGGTATTTTAATGCACTGATTGCAGCAGAAAGAACGCAATTTCCTACCAAAAGTACCTATTTTTGTCTCTTATTATGAACCGTAACCTGTACAGTACCCCCACATATCATATGTTGATAGAAAGCTCTTTGGTGCACCTTTCAGATAATGACAGCTAAAATTAGAAACAAACTGGGTCAAAGCCACCAAATAAAGAAATTTAAGGAAAATGTGTAGGAGAGTACATAAAAACTTTAGAGGCCGTTTTCTCAAAATGGCTGTCATACAACTTAATGACTTTTAACATTCATCACTTCTACATTTTTTTAGCACAAGCTTCATTCAAGTACCAAAATAACCAGCAAATGTACACTTTCCAGTGATATGTATATCTCAAAATACCCAATATGCTAGTTAAGACTGATTTCGTGCTGGCACGTCACATATAGAAATAACAATCTTGATTTTTCATGTACTGACTCTACAGATATTCTTTACAACAAAAATATTGATATTATTTCGGTAGTCCAGCTGATTCTCAGATCCCCTGTTGGCAGATTGTTATGAAGAGTTAATTACCTGTTGTATGTTATTATTTGACACTGTTGATTCATTGTTCTGAATTATTAATTGTAATTGTTCCCCTTCTTACATTCAAACTTCCACTACCCTTCCCCATCCCCGTCCCCCACCCCACCCCACACCCATTTTCTTCTTCTTTTCTTTTTTTTTTGTCATTTCTTTTTCTTTTCCTCCCCCCCCCCTGTATGTGTGTGTGTATTGTGTGTGGTGTGTGTGTGTGTGTGTGTGTGGTGTGTGTGTGTGTGTGTGTGTGTGTGTTGTGTGTGTATTTGTGTGTTGTGTGTGTATTTGTGTGTGTATTGTGTGTGTGTGTGTTGTGTGTGTGTGTGTATGTGTGTGTGTGTATGTGTTGTGTGTGTGTGTGTTGTGTTGTGTTTGTGGTGGGTGTGTTTGTTGTGTGTGTGTTGTGTGTGTGTGATGTGTGTGTGTGTGTGTGTGTGTGTGTGTGTGTGTGTGTGTGTGTGTGTGTGTGGGGTGTGTGTGTGTGTGTGTGTGTGTTTTGTCTAAAATCACTATTGTCAACAAACATTAAATAAAAGATTCCTTCCTTTTCCATATAAACAAAGTCCGAACAAGCTGGTCTAGCCATATAAACAATGTCTGAACAAGCTGGTCTGACCATATAAACAATGTCCTAACAAGCTGGTCTAGCCATATAAACAAAGTCCTAACAAGCTGGTCTAGCCATATAAACAATGTCTGAACAAGCTGGTCTGACCATATAAACAATGTCCTAACAAGCTGGTCTGACCATATAAACAATGTCCTAACAAGCTGGTCTAGCCATATAAACAATGTCCTAACAAGCTGGTCTAGCCATATAAACAATGTCTGAACAAGCTGGTCTGACCATATAAACAATGTCTGAACAAGCTGGTCTAGCCATATAAACAATGTCCTAACAAGCTGGTCTGACCATATAAACAATGTCCTAACAAGCTGGTCTAGCCATATAAACAATGTCCTAACAAGCTGGTCTGACCATATAAACAATGTCCTAACAAGCTGGTCTGACCATATAAACAATGTCCTAACAAGCTGGTCTAGCCATATAAACAATGTCTAAACAAGCTGGGTCTATCGATTATTATACTATGTCTCAAAAGCTTGTTTCTGTAATATAAACAATTCTACACATGGTCAGACATATTTTTCTGAAAAAATTTTGAATAAATTTAAAATGGTTTTTACAAGCTGATTAGCAATAAAACCAATTTCCTACACAAATGTCTATTGCCTATATAACCTAACCTGCCAACAGTGTACACCCCATATCAAATGTGTAGAAATGCGTCTTAACCTTTAAAAGACAGCTAAATAAAAAACTGGGTCAAAGCCAATAAAAAATGTTACGAAAAGTGTGTGAGTAGACATAAAAACATTGTAGCCTTACTCAAAATGGCTGTCTAACCACTTAATCGACTTTGAACAATTCTCAACTTACTACATTTTTGACAAGTTTGATTCAGACCAAATAAACGCAATGTCTCCAGGATGGTATATCTCATAATACCAATATGTCTAGAAGACTGATTCGTGTGGCCATAATAATAACAATTGTTTTACTGTACTGACTTCTATGCTACCAATATAATATGTATTTCGTATCCAGCTGGTTCTAGATCCTTTGACAATTGTATGAGATAATACCTGTTGAAATATTATTTTACAATGTTGATTCAATGTGGTCTGACATTATTAATAATGTTCCTCTTACATCAAGCTTCCGTCTTCCCATGTCCAACACAAATGTTCCTATCGATATGCTTTGCTGTTTCCTCCCACCCGTATCATGTTCGTGCAGCTGTGTGTTAATTGAACTAGGGTTGTTGAAGTGTGTGTGCATTAGACATGTGCTGAAATGGTGTGTACATTTGTGTAATTGTGTTTATTGTGGTTGCCTTATATCAATGTTGTGTAATGTGGTTGACATATAACAGTCTGAAATATGTGGGTCTAGTATAGACAATGTCTGTACAGCTGTGTGCTGTACTTGAGATGTCTAAGCTGGTTGACTATGAAATGTCGTGAAGTGTGTTGGACCATTAACATGTCTTATGACTGTGGTCTAGCATATAACAATGTCTAAAAGCTGGTCTGACCATATAAACAAGTCTGAACAAGCTGGTCTGACCATATAAACAATGTCCGAACAAGCTGGTCTGACCATATAAACAATGTCCTAACAAGCTGGTCTGCCATATAAACAATGTCTGAACAAGCTGGTCTGACCATATAAACAATGTCTGAACAAGCTGGTCTAGCCATATAAACAATGTCTGAACAAGCTGGTCTAGCATTAAACAATGTCTAACAAGCTGGTCTTGCCATATAAACAATGTCTGAACAAGCTGGTCTGACCATATAAACAATGTCTGAACAAGCTGGTCTGACCATATAAACAATGTCCGAACAAGCTGGTCTGACCATATAAACAATGTCCGAACAAGCTGGTCTGACCATATAAACAATGTCCTAACAAGCTGGTCTAGCCATATAAACAATGTCCTAACAAGCTGGTCTGACCATATAAACAATTCCGAACAAGCTGGTCTAGCCATATAAACAATGTCCGAACAAGCTGGTCTAGCCATATAAACAATGGCCGAACACAAGCTGGTCTGACCATATAAACAATGTCCTAACAAGCTGGTCTGACCATATAAACAATGTCCAACAAGCTGGTCTGACCATATAAACAATGTCTGAACAAGCTGGTCTAGCCATATAAACAATGTCCTAACAAGCTGGTCTACCATATAAACAATGTCGAACAAGTGGTCTGCCATATAAACAATGTCCGAACAAGCTGGTCTGACCATATAAACAATGTCCTAACAAGCTGGTCTGACCTTTATAAACAATGTCCTAACAAGCTGGTCTAGCCATATAAACAATGTCCGAACAAGCTGGTCTGACCATATAAACAATGTCTGAACAAGCTGGTCTGACCATATAAACAATGTCCTAACAAGCTGGTCTAGCCATATAAACAATGTCCTAACAAGCTGGTCTGACCATATAAACAATGTCCGAACAAGCTGGTCTAGCCATATAAACAATGTCCGAAAAAACTGGTCTAACCATATAAACAATGTCCTAACAAGCTGGTCTAGCCATATAAACAATGTCCGAACAAGCTGGTCTGACCATAAAAACAATGTCTGAACAAGCTGGTCTAACCATATAAACAATGTCTGAACAAGCTGGTCTACCATATAAACAATGTCTAACAAGCTGGTCTAACCATATAAACAATGTCCGAACAAGCTGGTCTAACCATATAAACAATGCCCGAACAAGCTGGTCTAGCCATATAAACAAAGTCGAACAAGCTGGTCTAGCCATATAAACAATGTCTGAACAAGCTGGTCTGACCATATAAACAATGTCTGAACAAGCTGGTCTAGCCATATAAACAATGTCTGATCAAGCTGGTCTGACCATATAAACAAGTCTAACAAGCTGGTCTGCCATATAAACAATGTCTAACAAGCTGGTCTAGCCATATAAACAATGTCTAACAAGCTGGTCTACCATATAAACAAAGTCTGAACAAGCTGGTCTAGCCATATAAACAATGTCTGAACAAGCTGGTCTGACCATATAAACAATGTCCTAACAAGCTGGTCTGACCATATAAACAAAGTCTGAACAAGCTGGTCTGACCATATAAACAAGCCCTGAACAAGCTGGTCTACCATATAAACAATGTCTGAACAAGCTGGTCTGACCATATAAACAATGTCTAACAAGCTGGTCTGACCATATAAACAATGTCTGAACAAGCTGGTCTGACCATATAAACAATGTCCTAACAAGCTGGTCTAGCATATAAAACAATGTCTAACAAGCTGGTCTGCCATATAAACAATGTCTGAACAAGCTGGTCTGACCATATAAACAATGTCCGAACAAGCTGGTCTGACCATATAAACAATGTCCTAACAAGCTGGTCTGACCATATAAACAATGTCTGAACAAGCTGGTCTGACCATATAAACAATGTCTAACAAGCTGGTCTAGCCATATAAAACAATGTCTGAACAAGCTGGTCTACCATATAAACAATGTCCTGAACAAGCTGGTCTTGCCATATAAACAATGTCTGAACAAGCTGGTCTGACCATATAAACAATGTCTGAACAAGCTGGTCTGACCATATAAACAATGTCCGAACAAGCTGGTCTGACCATATAAACAATGTCCGAACAAGCTGGTCTGACCAATATAAACAATGTCCTAACAAGCTGGTCTAGCCATATAAACAATGTCCTAACAAGCTGGTCTGACCATATAAACAATTCGAACAAGCTGGTCTACCATATAAACAATGTCCGAACAAGCTGGTCTAGCCATATAAACAATGGTCCGAACAAGCTGGTCTGACCATATAAACAATGTCCTAACAAGCTGGTCTGACCATATAAACAATGTCCGAACAAGCTGGTCTGACCATATAAACAATGTCTGAACAAGCTGGTCTAGCCATATAAACAATGTCTGAACAAGCTGGTCTAACCATATAAACAATGTCTGAACAAGCTGGTCTGACCATATAAACAATGTCCTAACAAGCTGGTCTGACCATATAAACAATGTCCGAACAAGCTGGTCTGACCATATAAACAATGTCTGAAAAAGCTGGTCTAGCCATATAAACAATGTCTGAACAAGCTGGTCTAGCCATATAAACAATGTCCTAACAAGCTGGTCTAGCCATATAAACAATGTCTGAACAAGCTGGTCTGACCATATAAACAATGTCTGAACAAGCTGGTCTAGCCATATAAACAATGTCTGAACAAGCTGGTCTGACCATATAAACAATGTCCGAACAAGCTGGTCTAGCCATATAAACAATGTCCTAACAAGCTGGTCTGACCATATAAACAATGTCTGAACAAGCTGGTCTAGCCATATAAACAATGTCTGAACAAGCTGGTCTGACCATATAAACAATGTCCTAACAAGCTGGTCTAGCCATATAAACAATGTCCTAACAAGCTGGTCTTGCCATATAAACAATGTTGAACAAGCTGGTCTGACCATATAAACAATGTTCTAACAAGCTGGTCTAGCCATATAAACAATGTCTGAACAAGCTGGTCTAGCCATATAAACAATGTCCTAACAAGCTGGTCTGACCATATAAACAATGTCCTAACAAGCTGGTCTAAACCATATAAACAATGTCCTAACAAGCTGGTCTAGCCATATAAACAATGTCCTAACAAGCTGGTCTAGCCATATAAACAATGTCCTAACAAGCTGGTCTTGCCATATAAACAATGTCCTAACAAGCTGGTCTAGCCATATAAACAATGTCCTAACAAGCTGGTCTAGCCATATAAACAATGTCCTAACAAGCTGGTCTAGCCATTATAAACAATGTCCTAACAAGCTGGTCTAGCCATATAAACAATGTCTGAACAAGCTGGTCTGACCATATAAACAATGTCCTAACAAGCTGGTCTAGCCATATAAACAATGTCCTAACAAGCTGGTCTAGCCATATAAACAAAGTCCGAACAAGCTGGTCTAGCCATATAAACAATGTCCTAACAAGCTGGTCTGACCATATAAACAATGTCCTAACAAGCTGGTCTAGCCATATAAACAATGTCCTAACAAGCTGGTCTAGCCATATAAACAATGTCTGAACAAGCTGGTCTAGCCATATAAACAATGTCTGAACAAGCTGGTCTGACCATATAAACAAAGTCTGAACAAGCTGGTCTGACCATATAAACAATGTCCTAACAAGCTGGTCTTGCCATATAAACAATGTCCTAACAAGCTGGTCTTGCCATATAAACAATGTCCTAACAAGCTGGTCTTGCCATATAAACAATGTCCTAACAAGCTGGTCTTGCCATATAAACAATGTCCTAACAAGCTAGTCTTGCCATATAAACAATGTCCTAACAATCTGGTCTTGCCATATAAACAAAGTCCTAACAAACTAGTCTAGCCATATAAACAATGTCCTAACAAGCTGGTCTTGCCATATAAACAATGTCCTAACAAGCTGGTCTTGCCATATAAACAATGTCCTAACAAGCTAGTCTTGCCATATAAACAATGTCCTAACAATCTGGTCTTGCCATATAAACAAAGTCCTAACAAACTAGTCTAGCCATATAAACAATGTCCTAACAAGCTGGTCTTGCTTTCTTGGTTGGTCGGTTGGTCGGTTGGTCGGTTGGTTGGTTGTTTGGTAGGAGGGTGGGTTGATCTCCTCTTTGAGAGCGCGTTGTCAGAGTGCAGCGCCACCCAAATTTTCCAAGACTTCAGAAAGGCAAGAAGGCCAATTGGTTTTCAAGGGGAGGGACCTGGGAAATCAACCTATCTCTCCAATGTTTTATTCCAGGATGGCCAGGCGAAAGCCCTGCTCTTCATGATTTTCAACTACCGTGGGATCTTTAACATGCACAGGCCAGAAGATAAACGGGTCCGACTCATTCTTCATCCTCTTCCAAAGGACTAGACGATCAGTTCGATTTTCCGGTCAAACTGAGGAGAAAGGTCGAAGCCTTAAAGGGAAACGAACTCTGAAACCTCGAGTTTAGTTACTGGCAGGCGAACGTCTGAACCATTCTGCCACTCTTCTCTTGTGGACCGAATGTGCACGAAATCCGTCAATGAACGACCGACAACTCCTCTTTGACGAATGAAAACACATTTCGCCAAACTTTGATCTTAAGTCCAACCGACTTCTATGAAACTTACTGAGCAAGATGTTAGTTTAGCAGGATACGCTTTCACTAACTGAGGTAAAGAAAATCGTCCTGAATAGCTGAAAGATCTTCAAGTACTTCTGTAGTTCTAAATTTTGAACCGCACCTGTTCAAATATGGGATCATCATGGTGCGCACTGTTTATTCAAAGGAGCCCATTAATCTAATTTGATAAAACTCAGTTCACAAACTAGTTGAAAAATCTTTGCGAGATTTCTTCTTTGTATGCATATGTAACAGAGACAGGCAGACAGGCAGAGGTTGTCTGTCTGTTCGTTCGTTCGTTCTTTGATTTAACGTCTTTTCACTCTAAATGACAACCATCTAATATCATCATCATCATCATGTCGAGCTTGCTCGGCTATCCATGACACGTTTCTTCCATCCTTCTCTGCCAGACATTGCAGTAGGTAGTTCATTATACTGACAGCCCGTATCATCGATCAGTTGGTCGATGAAGGTCTTCTTTGGACGTCCTGGTCTTTGTTTGCCGTGACTGGGTCTCCATAGTAATATCACTTATAGTGAAAAGACGTTAAATCAAAGAACGAACGAACAGGCAGATAACCTCTCTCTCACTCCTTCCACCATCACTCTGAAACACTCACAAAAACACCCATGTCATTGTGAGGATGAGGGAGAGCATTTAAAACAAAAGGTTATATAATGATGAGGGTGGGAGAGAGAGAGAGACAGACAGACAGACAGACAGAGAGAGAGAGAGAGAAAGAGAAAGAGAGAGACAGAGAAAGAGAGGGGAGCTGTCAGAAAGAAAGACATACAAACAAACAAACCGAATTGGTCAAGCTATTCTTAACAATTTTCCCATTTTTTATACAACTATAATCATAGCAGATGTAGACTTTCTACTTTTCAAGGTCATGGTGTTCTTAGTTTGCAGTTTGTTCAAGAGGGATTCATCGCACTCGGACAATTCCATATGTGCTTCACCCAAATCTGTTAAGAATTATCTGGCAGAATCCCTAAGCCTGCACAAAACCCTACGCGTTGGCAAGGTCTTGAAATTGGGGGAAAGGGGGAATGAACTTTTGAAACAGTAAGCTGACACCACCAGAATGATGGAAACATTAAGGGCAGCCAACAGGCCAGTGGACTTATCAAACAGTAAGCTGACACCACCAGAATGATGGAAACATTCAGATGGGCAGCCAACAGGCCAGTGGACCTATCAAACACTAAGCTGACAGCACCAGAATGATGGAAACATTCAGATGGACAGCCAACAGGCCAGTGGACCTATCAAACACTAAGCTGACAGCACCAGAATGATGGAAACATTCAGATGGGCAGCCAACAGGCCAGTGGACCTATGAAACAGTAAGCTGACACCACCAGTAGTAGTAGTAGGCCTCCTTCGGTCATGACTGACCATGGACAAAATACATCCCTTCTAATGTCTAGATGGGCTGTCTGCTTGGTCCAAGCAGCGTCGCCTGTGACTGTACAGACCAATGCGAGAGAGGCAGTCTCTGTCGCAGCGGTCGCATGTGTATGCTGATGCTGGTCTGTTGGCTGTCATCCCTTTTCTGCGAACTCGCTTTTCTGCTGCAGCAGCTGATAGTTTGTCCTCACCAATCCGCAGCTGTTTCTTGAGAGTAGTTCTCCAGCTGTTGCGGTCGTCTGCGAGGTCCTCCCAGGACTCAGTGTTGATCTCAAGCCCTTCATGTCACGCTTGCAAACGTCTTTGTATCTCAGCTGTGGGCGGCCAATGTTTCTCTGCCCTGTGTCAAGCTCACCATAAAGGATGTCTTTTGGGATGCGACCATCTTCCATGCGGCGAACGTGGCTCAACCAGCGCAGCCGACGCTGTCTCAGCATGGTATGCATGGTTGGGAGGCCAGCGCAGGTTAGGACTTCGGTGTTGGTCACCTTGTCTTGCCAGGAAATGCCAAGTATGCGCCGTAGGCTTCTCAGGTGGAAGGTATTGAGCCTTTTCTCCTGATGAGCATGCGTGGTCCACGCCTCGCTGCCATACAGCAAGGTGCTGAGGACACAGGCGTTGTATACAGCCATCTGTGTCTTTGTGGTCAGCTTGGGATTTGTCCACACCCTTTGTGTGAGGCGGGCTAGTGTTGTGGCTGCCTTCCCGATCCTCTTGTCGACCTCTGTGTCAAGGGAGAGGTTATCGGTGATGAAACACTAAGCTGACACCACCAGAATGATGGAAACATTCAGATGGGCAGCCAACAGGCCAGTGGACCTATGAAACACTAAGCTGACACCACCAGAATGATGGAAACATTCAGATGGGCAGCCAACAGGCCAGTGGACCTATCAAACAGTAAGCTGACACCACCAGAATGATGGAAACATTCAGATGGGCAGCCAACAGGCCAGATGGACCTATCAAACATAAGCTGACACCACCAGAATGATGGAAACATTCAGATGGGCAGCCAACAGGCTGACTATCAACATAGTGAACCACGAATGATGGAAACATTAGAGGGCAGCCAACAGGCCAGTGGACTATCAAACAGTAACTGACACCACCAGAATGATGGAAACATTAAGATGGGCAGCCAAACAGGCCAGTGGACCTATGAACACTAACGCTGACACCACCAGAATGATGGAAACCTTAAGATGGGCAGCCAACAGGCCAGTGGACCTATGAACACTAAGCTGAACACCACCAGAATGTGGAAACATTAGATGGGCAGCCAACAGGCCAGTGGACCTATGCGAACCACTAACATGTGGCACAACACCACCAAAAGAATAATGGAAACATTAAGATGGGCAACCAACAGGCCAGTGGACCTATCAAACAGTAAGCTGACACCACCAGAATGATGAAAACATTCAGATGGGCAACCAACAGGCCAGTGGACCTATCAAACACTAAGCTGACACCATCAGAACGATGGAAACATTAAGATGGGCAGCAAACAGGCCAGTGGACCTATGAAACACTATACTGACACCACCAGAATGATGAAAACATTATGATGGGCAGCCAACAGGCCAGTGGACCTATCAAACAGTAAGCTGACACCACCAGAATGATGGAAACATTAAGATGGGCTGCTACCAGGCCAGTGGATCTATGAAACAGTAAGCTGACACCACCAGAATGATGGAAGCATTATGATGGGCAGCCAACAGGCCAGTAGACCTATCAAACACTAAGCTGACACCACCAGAACGATGGAAACATTAAGATGGCCAGCCAACAGGCCAGTGGACCTATGAAACACTAAGCTGACACCACCAGAACGATGGAAACATTAAGATGGGCAGCCAACAGGCCAGTGGACCTATGAAACAGTAAGCTGACACCACCAGAATGATGGAAACATTATGATGGGCAGCCAACAGGCCAGTGGACCTATGAAACACTAAGCTGACACCACCAGAATGTTGGAAACATTAAGATGGGCAACCAACAGGCCAGTGGACCTATCAAACAGTAAGCTAACACAACCAGAATGATGGAAACATTCAGATGGGCAACCAACAGGCCAGTGGACCTATCAAACAGTAAGCTTACACCATCAGAACGATGGAAACATTAAGATGGGCAGCAAACAGGCCAGTGGACCTATGAAACACTATACTGACACCACCAGAATGATGAAAACATTATGATGGGCAGCCAACAGGCCAGTGGACCTATGAAACAGTAAGCTGACACCACCAGAACGATGGAAACATTAAGATGGGCAGCTAACAGGCCAGTGGACCTATGAAACAGTAAGCTGACACCACCAGAATGATGGAAACATTCAGATGGGCAGCCAACAGGCCAGTAGACCTATCAAACACTAAGCTGACACCACCAGAACGATGGAAACATTAAGATGGCCAGCCAACAGGCCAGTGGACCTATGAAACAGTAAGCTGACACCACCAGAATGATGGAAACATTATGATGAGCAGCCAACAGGCCAGTGGACCTATGAAACACTAAGCTGACACCACCAGAATGTTGTAAACATTAAGATGGGCAACCAACAGGCCAGTGGACCTATCAAACAGTAAGCTGACACCACCAGAATGTTGGAAACATTAAGATGGGCAACCAACAGACCAGTGGACCTATCAAACACTAAGCTGACACCACCAGAATGATGGAAACATTAAGATGGGCAGCAAACAGGCCAGTGGACCTATCAAACACTATGCTGACACCACCAGAATGATGAAAACATTAAGATGGGCAGCAAACAGCCAGTGGACCTATCAAACAGTAAGCTGACACCACCAGAACGATGGAAACATTCAGATGGGCAGCCAATAGGCCAGTGGACCTATCAAACAGTAAGCTGACACCACCAGAATAATGGAAACATTCAGATGGGCAGCCAACAGGCCAGTGGACCTATCAAACAGTAAGCTGACACCACCAGAATGATGGAAACATTCAGATGGGCAGCCAACAGGCCAGTGGACCTATCAAACACTAAGCTGACACCACCAGAATGATAGAAACATTAAGATGGGCAGCAAACAGGCCAGTGGACCTATCAAACACTATGCTGACACCACCAGAATGATGAAAACATTAAGATGGGCAGCCAACAGGCCAGTGGACCTATCAAACAGTAAGCTGACACCACCAGAACGATGGAAACATTAAGATGGGCAGCCAATAGGCCAGTGGACCTATCAAACAGTAAGCTGACATCACCAGAATGATGGAAACATTAAGATGGGCAGCCAACAGGCCAGTGGACCTATCAAACAGTAAGCTGACACCACCAGAACGATGGAAACATTAAGATGGGCAGCCAATAGGCCAGTGGACCTATCAAACAGTAAGCTGACACCACCAGAATGATAGAAACATTCCGATGGGCAGCCAACAGGCCAGTGGACCTATCAAACAGTAAGCTAACACCACCAGAATGTTGGAAACATTAAGATGGACAGCCAACAGGCCAGTGGACCTATCAAACACTAAGCTGACACCACCAGAATGATGGAAACATTCAGATGGGCAGCCAACAGGCCAGTGGACCTATCAAACACTAAGCTGACAGCACCAGAATGATGGAAACATTCAGATGGGCAGCCAACAGGCCAGTGGACCTATCAAACACTAAGCTGACACCACCAGAATGATGGAAACATTCAGATGGGCAACCAACAGGCCAGTGGACCTATCAAACAGTAAGCTAACACCACCAGAATGTTGGAAACAATCCGATGGGCAGCCAACAGGCCAGTGGACCTATCAAACAGTAAGCTAACACCACCAGAATGTTGGAAACAATCCGATGGGCAGCCAACAGGCCAGTGGACCTATCAAACAGTAAGCTAACACCACCAGAATGTTGGAAACAATCCGATGGGCAGCCAACAGACCAGTGGACCTATCAAACAGTAAGCTAACACCACCAGAATGATGGAAACATTCAGATGGGCAGCCAACAGGCCAGTGGACCTATCAAACAGTAAGCTGACACCACCAGAATGATAGAAACATTCAGATGGGCAGCCAACAGGCCAGTGGACCTATCAAACAGTAAGCTGACACCACCAGAATGATGGAAACATTAAGATGGGCAGCCAACAGGCCAGTTGTTAATGTTGCAGGCTGGGGTTGAACTCAAGATATCAGATCCTGAGTCCAAGGTTCTACCAAAAGAACCAACCAACCCGCAGTGGTGTTCTTAAAGAACGTTTATTTGAAATAAAATTTCACGTGCACTGATAAGAATGGTAGACAGTCACAGAAAACAGAATGCAAATATTATCAAAAGTCCATTGTGTCGTTAATGGCTCCCGTCGAAAACGGGTAAGAAACCGAAACGAGTGGACAGAAATAACGACTGATCCCCAGGATGTGAATCGAGGTGGTATCCCCACGGCGTGAAGCAAGGTAATTTGATTGATTGATTGATTGATTGATTGATTGATTGATTGATTGATTGATTGATTGATTGATTGATTGATGATGGTTGGTTGGTTGGTTGATTGGTTGGTTGGTTGATTGGTTGCTTGCTTGCTTGCTTGCTCGTTTGATTGATTGATTGATTGATTGATTGATTGATTGATTGATTGATTGATTGATTCAGTGAGTGAGTGAGTGAGTGAGTGAGTGAGTGAGTGAGTGAGTGAGTGGTTGTTGATTGGTGGTTGGTTGGTTGGTTGGTTGGTTGGGTGGGTGGGTGGTTGATTTATTGATTTATTGGTTGGTTGATTGGTTGGTTGGTTGGTTGATTGGTTGATTGGTTGATTGCTTGGTTGATTGGTTGGTTGATTGGTTGGTTGGTTGGTTGATTGGTTGGTTGATTGGTTGGTTGGTTGGTTGGTTGGTTGATTGGTTGGTTGATTGGTTGGTTGACTGGTTGATTGATTGATTGATTGATTGATTGATTGATTGATTGATTGATTGATTGATTGATTGATTGATTGATTGATTGATTGATAGATTTAGTTCAGTTTTAAATTCGTCAACCACCTCAGGTGATATGACCGACGGGGATAACCTTCCCAGGGAAGTGCGGGAAGGGGGACTTATCTAATCCTATACTGACACCACCAGAACAACAGTGATGTTAAGATGGGACAGTGAGAAGGCCAGTTTTAATGGGGGGACTTATCTAATTCTATACTGATACGACCAGAACAACAATGATGTTAAGATGGGACAGTGAGAAGGCCAGTTTTAATGGGGGGACTTATCTAATTCTATACTGACACCACCAGAACAACAATGATGTTAAGATGGGACAGTGAGAAGGCCAGTTTTAATGGGGGGACTTATCTAATTCTATACTGATACGACCAGAACAACAATGATGTTAAGATGGGACAGTGAGAAGGCCAGTTTTAATGGGGGGACTTATATAATCCTACACTGACACCACCAGAACAATAATGATGTTAAGATAGGACAATGAGAAGGCCAGTTTTAATGGGGGACTTATCTAATCCTATACTGACACCACCAGAACAACAATGATGTTAAGATGGGACAGTGAGAAGGCCAGTTTTAATGGAGGGACTTATCTAATCCTATACTGACACCACCAGAACAACAATGATGTTAAGATGGGACAGTGAGAAGGCCAGTTTTAATGGGGGACTTATCTAATCCTATACTGACACCACCAGAACAACAATGATGTTAAGATGGGACAGTTAGAAGGCCAGTTTTAATGTAGCGCAGCCCGGGATTCGAACTCACAACCATTAGCATGTGAATCCGACACTAAAGCAACTGAGCTACTGAGGGCCACATAAAGCGAGATAGTACGTTGTGTCCCGTACTTGTTAAAATCCCCCAAAGGAGCGGAACTTTGCGCCTCGCGGTGCCTGGAATGCAGAGGTCTTGTCTCCCGATAAAACTAGGGGAGTGCTCGTTTTATATTGGAAGTCTCGACTGAGCTTTTATTTCATAAACTTTTAGATATTTACACAAAATCAAAACAAAATGTTGACACATGAACTCCGCACGATATACAGAATGTACAGAATATTTTTCACATTGGAAGTTTAATATTGAACATTCAGATTTAACACATGTCAACATTTCCCCCATGAATCGGTTTAAAAAAAAAACACATTCCTTTGCTTAACGGGAATCAAGCATCATCGAATAATGTGGTAACAGAAATGATTCAGTTTATACAAATAATTATTTTTCACATGAAAAACAACCTATAGCCTATAAATTATATAAGACAATATTCTAATCAATGATGGTTTTATTATGTACATCAATATTCAACAAAACATATGAAGAAATTCTGTTTTCTGCAGGGAGAACATTGGTCTATAGTTGTTCCACTGAGCATTCAAAGTGGACAAGTGAAAGTTTATTTTGGCATTATATTGTTCAATTCATTTATAGGCCATTTTATGAGGAAAAGGGAACTGGAGCACCTGGTCACAACAGGAAACCTGGAGGGAAAGAGAGCACCAGGTAGACCCAGGGAGAAAATATTGGATGGACTTGCAGAGTGGCTGAAGACAGAGGGTGGAAGAGGTGCTTGCAGCAACAAGGGATAGAAACAGATGGAAGGCCATGATCGCCAACGCCATATAGCAAGACACCTGATGCTGATGATGATTGTTCAGTTTTGAATCTCTGGTTTAGCATTCTTTGGAAAGTATGTATATTCGGAACACACTTGTCAACTTTGCATTTATTGTATAAATGATTTGTTTTATAGCATTTACATCAGTTTTGGTGTAGGAAAAGACGTGCCACTGGCTTCTAAAATAATTGCTCATTAATCTGACGTCAGTTTTGCACAGTTAAACGTTTAGTGACGTTAGGACGGTGGTTCCTGTTAATGACACAACACTGGGATATATTAGTTTATTGTTCTTTTTATATCGCATCATGTCAACGTTAATTAACCCTTTGACTCCCACACGCTGTCCGTCAACTGCAAAAACATGACCCTTTGAGTCCCTCACCCCATCCACCAGCTTCCTGCAAGGAACTGGTGAATAGGGTGTGGGAATCAAAAGATTCAGGTTTGGTTTTGTTAGCATGGCTGGTAATGCAGGATGCTGGTAGGACAGGGTGCAGGAGTCAAAGAGTTAACCCTTTCCCTCCCGCACCTTACCCGCCAGCTGAAAAAAATTTACCCTTTCACTCCCTGACCCTTTCTGCAGGAAGCTGGTGAATAGGATGAGGGAATCAAAGGGTTAAGGTTTTTTGCTTTGTTAGCATGGTTGGCAATGCTGGATGCTGGTGGACGGGGTGCGGGAGTCAAAGGGTTAACAGGCAAGGGGGATGATGTGGTATTGGTCAGAGAATGTGAGCAACAGTTTCAAGAAATATCGCCATAAAGGGTGAAAGTGGACTGTGTTGTTTTTCTGTCTTCCCATTTGAGCCGAAAAACTTTTAAATCCGGGTTGGAGCAGGTAGAAATAGAAAAACCTCTTTCTTTTACTTGGATTCATGGGATTTGACCTTACAACCTTCTAGTCATCAACCCGTTGAGCTAATCTGTTAGTGACAGTGGTTGCATGTTAACGACACAACAAAGGACCTTCCTTAACAAAGAGCTGATCACACACCTGTCTTGAAAAAAAAAAAAAAGGAACTACAACCAAAAAAAGCGCTGATTTTTTTCAGGCGCCTGTCCCCCCCCCCCCCCCCCCCTTTTTTTTTTTTTTTTTTTTTTTTGGCCAGTGTGAGTTGGATCTTTGTGTGTTATTTTCCGAACTAACATTTTCGCGTATCTGCAAACGGTCCTCCTTACCTTAAACTACTCATAGGTAAATCTCTGCCCATGAAGAGCTGACAAAAAGTCTTGTACATATATTTTGCTCACGGACAGACAGGCAGGCAGACAGACAGACAGACGGATAGATACGCACACACACATAAATATACACGCTCTCTCTCTCTCTCACACACACACACACACACTCAAACACACACAGACACAAGCACACACATACACACACATACACACAAACACACACACATATGTACATATATATACACACAGTCACACAAACACAAACACAAACACACACATACACACACACACACGCGCGCGCACGCCCACACATACACACACAAACATACACGCACAAACACACACATATACACACACATACACACACACACACACACATACACACACACACACAAACACACACAAACACAAACACACGCACACAAAGACATCCACACACACACATACACACACACACACACACACAAACACATACATATTGTTGTCAGTTTGCCTGTACTTTGAAGCCCACTGTTTGTTGCCTTGTGTACATATATATGTGCATGTAAAAATGTGGGGTGGGGGGTGGGGTGAGAAGTAAATGTAGTATATATATTTTTCTGAATGTACAGATGCCTACACAGGTATACAGGGAGTGTAAATTACTCTACGGAATGAATGTATGGCACAGACTATTAATTTTAATTCTTACGTTTTTTTAAACTGATAATTTTGGGTCTTAATCCGATTGTTTTTACTATATCATATCATTTTATTTGATTCATTGGGAGTTTTTTGTTTTTTTTTGTTTCTTTTTTGTTTTATTATTACCCGGGCAGGTATACGTGTATTGATGTCATTGTTCAGGGACCTGTGTTTGAGAATGTGTGTGTAATGGTATGAACGTGCGCGTGTGTGAGTGTGTACGTACAGGTATGCGTGGGTGTGTGTGTGAGTGTGCGCGCGAGTGTGTTTGTGTGTGTGTGTGTGTGTGTGTGTGTGTGTGTGTGTGTGTGTGTGTGTGTGTGTGTGAGTGTGAATAGGGGCGACTATATGTTTGTGTATACATTCATGCCTCACGTGATTTTATGCCATGTTTTAAAGGAAGTAAAATGAATTCTCTAATGTAGATGAGAACATACGATTTTGTCATTTTACCCTGAGGAAGGCCAAGGGCCGAAATATAGGAGAAAATACTCAATGCCTTTGTTGTTTGTCTTGTAAATTTGAAGTGTATATATATATATATATATATATATATATATATATATATATATATATATATACATATATATATATATATATATATATATATATATATATATATATATACATATACAAATAAACACACCTCTTTTCAATATGAAACGATCTTCCCCATCTAAACAAAACAACAAAGAAAAAAGGAAGAATAAGAAAAAAAATGATAACAATCACATAGATGGCACACACAGACATACACATAAACACACCTCCAGTCGATATGAAACAATCCCTCCCATTCAACCCTTTGACTCCCACACCCTAACCACCAACTGCAAAAGCTTAACCCTTTGATTCCCTCACCCTATCTACCAGCTGCAAAAACTTAACCCTTTGATTCCCTCACCATATCCACCAATAGCAAAAACTTAACCCTTTGATTCCCTCACCCTATCCACCAACTGCAAAAGCTTAACCCTTTGATTCCCTCACCCTATCCACCAACTGCAAACACTTAACTCTTTGATTCCCTCTCCCTATCCACCAACTGCAAAAGCTTAACCCTTTGATTCCCTCACCCTATCCACCAACTGCAAAAGCTTAACTCTTTGATTCCCTCACCCTATCCACCAACTGCAAAAGCTTAACCCTTTGATTCCCTCACCCTTTCCACCAACTGCAAAAGCTTAACTCTTTGATTCCCTCACCCTATCCACCAACTGCAAAAGCTTAACCCTTTGACTCCCGCACCATTTCCACCAACTGCAAAAACTTAACTCTTTGATTCCCTCACCCTATCCACCAATTGCAAAAGCTTAACCCTTTGATTCCCTCACCCTATCCACCAACTGCAAAAACTTAACCCTTTGACTCCCGCATCCTATCCACCAACAGCAAAAACTTAAGCCTTTGATTCCCTCACCCTATCCATCAGCTTCCTGGTGGATAGGGTTAGGGAATCAAAAGTTTTTTGCTTTGCTGGCACAGTCAACAATGCAGGAAGCTCGTGAACAGGGTGCTGGAGTCAAAAGGTTAAACAAAATAACAACAAAGAACAAAATAAAAGGAAGATTAAGAGTCACCCCCCCCCCCCCCCCCCCCAAAAAAAAAAATGATAACAATCACGTAGACAGGATAAAGCCATTCAGTGGCTTGGTGGTGTCAACACGATTATTGTAGACCGATCTATCAATGACTGTTTGCATTGCTTCGGGGAGTGGGGGAAGAGGAGAGAGAGAGAGAGAGGAGAGAGAGAGAGAGGAGAGAGAGACTGAGAGAGAGAGGAGAGAGGGAGAGAGATGAGAGAGAGAGAAGGAGAGAGAGAGAAGGAGAGAGAGGAGACAGAGACAGAGACAGAGAGAGAAAGACAGAGAGAGAGAGAGAGAGAGAGACAGAGAGAGACAGACAGAGAGACTTCAGACTTCAGAACTTTTATTTAAGATAGGCCATAGACCCTTCTGAAAGGGTGCTTATTAGTACAAATAGATAATCAGATAGCATATCATAGGAGAGATAGAGAGAGTGTGTGTGAGAGAGAGAGAGACAGAGACAGAGAGAGACAGAGACAGAGAGACAGAGACACAGAGAGAGACAAAGAGAGAGAGAGAGAAAGAGAGAGAGAGAGAGTGAAAGAGAGAGAAAGTGAAAGAGAGAAAGATAGAGGGAAAGAGAGGGAGAAAGAGAGAGAGAGAAAGATACAGAGAGAGAAAGACACAGTGAGAGAAAGACAGAGAGAGAGAGCAAGACAAAGAGAAAGACACAGAGAGAAAAAGACAGAGAGAAAGAAAGACAGAGAGAGAGAGAAAGAGAAAGAGAGAGAGACTTCAGACTTCAGCCTTCAGAATTTTTATTCAAGAAAGGCCATAGCCCCTACTGAAGGGGTGCTTATAAGTACAATGACATAATCAGATAGCATATCATAGGAGAGAGAGAGAGTGAAAGAGAGAGACAGACAGACAGACAGAGACAGAGAGAGAGAGACAGACAGACAGACAGACAGATACAGAGACAGACAGAGACAGACGGAGACAGAGACAGAGACAGACAGAGACAGAGACAGACACACAGAGACAGAGACAGACAGACAGAGTCAGAGAGAGCAGACAGACAGAGAGAGACAGAGACAGTCAGAGACAGAGAGAGACAGAGATAGGGAGAGACAGACAGAGAGAGAGAGAGACAGAAACAGAGACAGACAGAGAGAGACAGAGTGACAGACAGAGACAGAGACAGAGAGACAGAGAGAGAGAGACAGAAACAGAGAGAGACAGAAAGAGACAGAGTGACAGACAGAAACAGAGAGAGACAGAGACAAAGAGAGACAGAGAGACAGACAGAGATAGAGACAGAGAGAGACAGAGAGACAGACAGAGATAGAGACAGAGAGAGACACAGAGAGAGACAGAAGCAGAGAGAGAGACAGAGAGACAGAAACAGAGAGAGACAGAGCGATAGATAGATAGATAGATAGATAGAGAGACAGACAGAGACAGAGACACAGAGACAGAGAGACAGAGAGAGAGAGCAGAGAGAGAGAGAAGAGAAGAGAGAGACAGACAGACAGACAGACAGACAGAGGAAATCCTTGTCCTGACACTTGGGAGGACCTTATCAGACAGACAGACAGATGGGTTAGTGGTTTGTGAAGAGATCGAGAGGAGGTATACATATGTTTTGTAATCCATGGTGAAGTTCATTTGGTGTCTTGCTGTTCCTCACACCGACCCATCCTGTGATTCCCACCTTAACCCTTTCGCACCCTCCCCCCTCCCTTCGCCCTCCCTCGCCCTGTTTAACAAGCTTCCTGTTGGTGGTAAGGGTGGGGGAACTCTGACAGGTTGAACACGGTGAGGGGCCTGACGTTATGATGGTCCTTTCTCAAATAAACTGCCGCTCCTGGGTTTTTTGTTTGTTTTGTTTTGTTTTTTTGCTGTACGAAATCTCTGTCTGTCACTGTGTCTGTCTGTCTATCTGTCTGTTTGTCTCAGTCTGTCTGTCTGTCTGTTTGTCTCTCTCTGTCTCTCTGTCTGTCTGTCTCTCTCTCTCTCTGCCTGTCTGTCTGTCTCTGTCTCTCTCTGTCTCTCTGTTTCTATCTGTCTATCTATCTATTTATCTATCTATCTATCTATCTATTTATCTATCTCTCGCTCTGTCTCTCTCTGTCTGTCTCTCTCTCTCTCTCTGTCTGTCTCTGTCTGTCTGTCTCTATTTGTCTGTCTGTCTCTCTCTCTCACTCACTCTCTCTCTCTCTCTTTCTCTGTCTCTCTGTATCTCTATCTCTATCTGTCTGTCTGTCCTTGTCTATCTGTCTGTCTGTCCTTGTCTCTCTGTCTGTCCGTCTGTCTGTCTGTCTGTTTCTCTCTCTCTCTCTCTCTCTCTCTCTCTCTCTCTCTCGCTCTCTCTCTTGTTTTAGGTGGGGGTTTTTCATTCTCTGTTCTATTCCTTTATTTTGTTCATAATCCACATTACAATGAAGAAATAAATGAACAAAATCAAAGGCGAGTGGAGGAGTGGGGAGTGGGGAGTGGGGAGTGGGGGCATGTTATTTTGACACTGACACAGTGATATCTTTTTTATTTTTATCTATGAGTATGTCTGTGTGTCTGTGAAGAAAATGTGTAAGCAAAGATGTTTGATGGATTGTTATCATCAATGTTATTATCATTATTAGTATTATTATTGTTGTTGCCATTAGTAGTAGTAGCAGTAGTACATGTAGTATTGATATTATTATCATTAGTAGTAGTGGTATTAGTAGTATTATTATCATCATCATCATCATTGTTGTTTTTGTTGTTATTATTATTATTGTTATTTTTATCATTATTATATTATTATTATTATTATTAAAACAGTTATTATTATTGTTGCTGTCATTCTTCTTCTTCTTATTATTATTATCATTATTATTATTATTGATATTATTCTTATTATTATTACTACTACTATTATTATTAGTATTATCATCATTATTATTATTGTTATTGTTATTATTATCATTATTGTTACTGTTATTATAATAATTTCATTATTGTTGTTGTTGTTGTTGTTATGACAAGATTTAGTTTGTAACTCTTTTTCAAACAGAAGTGGCAAATGCATAAGTATGGGAAAACACGGTTCAGTTTTTGGACTGCGGCGGTTGGATGCCTGAAAATATTGTTGGATTGAAAATATACGAGAAGACAGACCTTAACGAAATTTGTGACCGATGACGTGTGCTGTTGGAACCAAAAATTGTATTCCTGTAAGTTCTGGGTTAAGATTAGTCAGAGGTCAAGGTCTCAACTACGCGAAAAAAAATTGTATACAACTAATAGCAAGGACATCCTGGTGGTTTATCGACAGATCTGGATCTAGTTTAACCACAACAATATCGACATGTCATAGTACATGGTCTCAGTTTCCCAAGACCCAGTCTGTGTTTTTTGTTTGTTTTGTTTTTGTTTTTGTTTTTGTTTTTGAGGGGTATTCTTATCTCAGCTATTTATCAAACGATTTGAAATAAATTTAAGTGGTTTGTTTTATATTGTTGGAAAACACGAAAACAAAAGACAAACGCGGAGAAGACAAATCTGACATTCTCCCCCATGGCAACTTCAGCGTTGGTCCGGATGCGATTTATTGTTTGTTTTTTTAGAAAGGAGACAGGCGCCACCAAGTCTGAAATGAGCCTACAGAAAGGATCAAGATCAAACCTGCGTAGATGGAATTCGTAAGCCGTGGTAAGGCAGTTCATCTAGAAGAGAGACACCTTTGATTTTAAACCCGTTGAAATGTTCCAGCCTTGGGGCGATGCCCCCCGTGCCTCAAAACGTACTGGTTCTTGAACCAGTCTCGTCATCATCATGTGCCCTACGGCATGGTGTTGGCGATCATGAACCTCCATACGAATCTTATCTTTGGTCGCAGCAAGTACATCTCCCACCCTCTCTGTCTTCATCCACTCCGCAAGTCCATTCAGTATTTTCTCCCTGGGTCTACCTGGTGTTCTCTTTTCCTCCAGCTTTTCTGTTGTGACTCATCATCATCATCATCATGTGCCCTGCCGCAGGGCGTTGGCGATCATGGCCCTCCATAGGAATCTATCTTTTGTCGCTGCAAGTACATCTCCCACCCTCTCTGTCTCCATCCACTCAGCATGTCTTTACAATATTTTCTCCCTGGGTCTATCTGGTGCTCTTTTTCCCCTCCAGCTTTCCTGTTGTGACTCATCATCATCATCATCATCATCATCATGTGCCCTGCCGCATGGTGTTGCTGATCATGGCCTTCCATTCGAATCTTTTGTCGCTGCAAGTACATCTCCCACCCTTCCTGTCTTCATCTACCCCGCAAGTCCGTGCTATATTTTCTCCCTGGTGCTCTTTTTCCCTCCAGTTTTCCTTTTGTGACTAGGTGCTCTAATTTCTCTTTCCTCATAAAATGTCCTATAAATGTTGCTTGTCTTTTCCTAGTCTTTTTCAATTAATTGTTTGTGTATGTGTGTGTGTGTATGTGTGTGTGTGTGTGTGTGTGTGTGTGTGTGTGTGTGTGTGTGTGTGTGTGTGTGTGTGTGTGTGTGTGTGTGTTTCGTTCGTTCTTTAATTTAACGTCTTTTCACTATAAGTGATATTAGACGGTGTATGTGTGTGTGTGTGTGTGTGTGTGTGTGTGTGTGTGTGTGTGTGTGTGTGTGTGTGTGTGTGTGTGTGTGTGTGTGTGTGTGTGTGTGTGTGTGTGTGTGTGCTTCACTTAAGTCTGTTTCGTTTGTTTTCTTTGCTGTCCTTGGAACATTCTTCTTAGAAGCCACATTTCAGCTGCCTGTGTGTGTGTCTGTGTCTGTATGTCTCTCGGTCTGTATGTCCGTGTGTATGTGTGTCTGTCTGTCTGTCTGTCTGTGTATGTGTGTCTGTCTGTCTGTATGTCTGTCTGTCTGTGTGTTTGTGTGTGTGTGTGTCTATATATCTGTGTGTGTACGTGCGTGTGTGTCTGTGTCTTTGTAGGTGTGTGTGTAGGTATGTGTGTGTGTATGTGTATGTATGTCTGTGTATGTGAGTGTCTGTCTGTCTGTCTGTCTGTCTGTGTGACCCGTCTATCTGGGTGCATCATCCTCAGGGCTGTGTCGACTGACGTCACACCAGCTGTGACAGCCTTAGGGGTAAAACAGAAATAAACAACTGACGTCATCTTTGTTATTCTTCTGTACAACAGCATGCATGAACACGTGTGTGTGTGCCCTGGAGCGCAGGACATAGTTTGATTTTGCGCTATATAAATAAATTAAAAAAAATTGTTGTATATCAGTGGGATGTGTGTGTGTGTGTGTGTGTGTGTGTGTGTGTGTGTGTGTGTGTGTTTGTGTGTGTGTGTGTGTGTGTGTGTGTGTGTGTGTGTGTGTGTGTGTGTGTGTGTGTGTGTGTGTGTGTGTGTGTGTGTTGATGTTCTGTCCTGGATAATCACCGACAAACTAAAGCTGAAAACAGACAGAACAGAATTGATGCCTATCATATTGACATTCATATTGATGTTCCTATTTGTATTCATATCGATATTCATCTTCATGTTCATATTCGTTTCTTTTGTCACAGTGGATTTAACATGTAAAACTCGGGCTGCTCTCTGCTTTGAGATGCGTCGTCGCAGTGCAGCGCCACCCATTTTTTTTACCAAGACTTCAGAAAGGCAAGAAGACTGATTGGTCTTCAAAGGGAAGGGACAAGAAAAATCTACCTATCTCTCCAGCGTTTTATACTAGGGCAGCCAGGCAAATGCCCTGATTTTCATGATATTCAACTGCTG
>JAPXFY010000012.1:90023719-90028719 GCA_030674185.1 Monoplex corrugatus | reverse complement strand
AGTAGTAGTAGTAGTAGTAGTAGCAGCAGCAGCAGCAGCAGCAGTAGTAGTAGTAGCAGCAGTAGTAGTAGTAGTAGTTGTAGTAGCAGCAGCAGTAGTAGTAGTAGTAGTAGTAGTAGTTGAAGGCTGGCTCGAAGCTTAGGCCTTCCGCCCTTTTAACGCCCTATCTTTTGTGTTTTCGCTTTCTTCTTAGGGGTCTGAAAAGCATGCCTTAATATTCATACTTGAGCAAATCTGCTTCAGTCTACTTTTTTTAAATAAAATTTTGAATTCTGCGTCATCGTCCAGGAAATTTTTGAATTTGTTAATGCTGTTAGTAAATTTAATTTCAAAAGGAATTTTATTCCACAATTTAACAATTCTGTTAGAAAAACAAAACGCTCTTGTGTTAGTATTTCTGTGTTTAACAAATATTTTACCTTCAGCATTCCTTGTTATACTAGCTTGTGGAAAGGAAACAAATATGTAAACAATAATGATAAAGATAGTGATCATTATAATAACTCTTTTCAAACTAGGCTGTTGCTTTCTGACTGACATTTCTATTCTGACTCTCAGAGGTCGAGAGTTACTGTTAATGTTATGTTATTTTTGTTTAAAGCCCAGCAGACTGCGTAGAGGTTGAGATCGAGAATCTGCCCGGACAGTACATGTTTAGTTTTGTTTAGCAATAGGGACATAACACATTAGCCGTTTGGCTATTTCAAGTCCCATCATTTTTATTTTTCTGGATCTCCGATCTGGATCTGGATAATTACGCTGCAGGAGCCTTTTCAGGCTATCGTCGCAGTGGGTGGTAGGAGCGCATGGCTTGATTTGAATAAGTAGGCTAGTCCTCATTTATTTATTTATTTATTTTTTTTGACTATAATAATTTAATTTTTTTAATTTATTTATTTCTTTTCTTACACTCGTAGTCAAGGTTTGTCGCACGCCCAGTTTTTTTGATGATTCATTCATCATATTCGTATTTAAGTTCAATGTAATGTTTCCAATGGTCAAGCTGGTTTTTAAACGAGTTTGTGTTTTGTGCTCTTTTAATTTCGTTTGGTAATTTATTCCATACATGTGCAATTCTATTTGTAAAATAAAACTTTCTAATGTTAGTCTTGCAATATTCTATAAATATTTTATCAGTATTTACATTATTTCTTGTTTTGTCATAATTTGTCAGTTTGAAAAATTGTGTTCTATCTACGTCATCAATATTGTTAAAAATCTTGAAACTTTGGATCAGATCTCCCCTTATTCTTCTTGCTTTTAAACTAGGTAAATTGAATAATTCTAATCTTTCTCAATATGAATAATTTTGAAAACCATGAATTGATTTAGTAGCTCTTCTTTGTATCTTCTCTATCACTGCTGTCTGTCATGTCTTTTAAGACGTGGAAACCAAATAGTATTACCATACTCCAAATGAGGCCTCACTAAGCCTTTGTTAGTTTGTACAAATATAAAAATGTCTCCCTGTTTATGTATGAGAATTTCTTTTTATGATTCCAAGCAACTTGTTTAATTTATTAACATTTTGAATGTGATTATCAAATTTGACACTTTTATCAAATATTACTCCTAATCCTATATTAGTATATCTTTTTCTTCTAAACATTATTTCACAGGTAATACCATCGTTTATCACAGAATGTGTTACAAGGATTACTTTTTCCTAAATACAAGACTTTACATTTTGAAGCATTAAAGAAAAGATTCCAAGTTTCTGACCAATGGACCAATGTATCTAAATCCTTCTGCAATATACATGACTATAAACCACTCTTCACTAGACGTCAGAACGAAGATGCAAGGAACACCTAGCGATAATTTTTTTTAAAAAGCCACTTTTCCCAGCGATGCATTCTAGAATTTCTTTCCCTCAGCTTGTGTACTTAGCTTTTTGTTTTTTGTTTTTTTGTTTTTTAATATTGAATATGATAAGGTAGTCTTCCAACAAATGCCTATCAATTAACATCAGGAAGAGAGTCCTTGAATGTTATATAGGACCAGTACTGTTGTACGGATGTGAGGCGTGGACAGTCAACAAGCAAAGCCAGAACAAGATTGAGGCGGCCGAGATGTGGTTTCTAAGAAGAATGTTGAGAGTTCCATGGACAGCAAAGAAAACAAACGAGACAGTCTTGATGGAGGCAGACACAAGTAGATCACTCATAAGGAAGATTAGGAAAAGAAGGCAACATTTATAGGCCATTTTATGAGGAAGGGGGATTTGGAGCACCTGGTCACAACGGGAAAACTGGAGAGGAGAGCGCCAGGTAGACCCAGGGAGAAAATGCTGGACGGACTTGCAGAGTGGCTGGGGACGAGGAGGGTGGGGGAGATGTTAGGGGCAACGAGAGATAGACAAATGGAAGTCCATGATCGCCAACGCCATGCAGCAGGGCACCTGATGATGATGATGATTAAGGTAGTCTTTCTCGATTGTATGCGTATGCCTGGTACGTGAGTGCGCTTTGTTTTGAATTGTCAAGATTTGGTGCCATGTAAATATGGTATTATTATTTATTAAACAGGAAGAGAACTCGAGGCCCTGAATCATACATACGTGTGACTTCTGGCCTCACAAAGGCTGGCCAGAACAAGCTGTTGGGATTGGAGGTTTGCATTGGCGTGCCACATGCCAATGGCGTAAGTACATCTGTCTGTCTGTCTGTCAGTCTGTCCGTCTGTCCGTCTGTTTGTCTGGCTTTCTATCTATTTGTCTGCCTATCTATGTTTGTCTTTATCTATCTGCCTATCTACCTGTCTGTTTACCTGTCTGTATGTATGTCTTATTTAACATTGTGTCTGTCCGTCCATCCGTCTGTCAGTCTGGCTCTCTACCTCTATTTGTCTGCCTATGTATATTTGTCTTTATCTATCTGCCTGTCTATTTGCCTGTCTGTATGTATGTCTTATGTAACAACATTGTCTGTCTGTGTGTCTGTCCGTCCGGTCGTCTGTTTGTCTGGCTCTCTGCCTATTTGTCTGCCTGTCTATGTTTGTCTTTATCTATCTGCCTTTCTACCTATTTGCCTGTCTGTATGTATGTCTTATGTAACAACATTCTGTCTGTGTCTGTCCGTCTGTTTGTCTGGCTGTGTATGTCTGTCCGTCTGTCCGTCTGTTTGTCTGGCTGTCTACCTATTTGTCTGTATATCTGTGTTTGTCTTTATCTGTCTGTCTACCTGTCTGTTTACCTGTCTGTATGTCTTATGCAACATTAGAAAATATGTAGAGAGGGAAACCCATCATGACCTATTGTTCTCTCTCGCACACACACGCACGCACGCTCGCTCGCACACAAGCACGCTTGCACACACACACACGCACGCACGCACGCACGTACGTACAAACACATACGCACACACGCACGGACACACACACATTCACACTCGCACTCACACACACACGTACACACACGCACACACACACACACACACACGCGCGCGCACACACACACAGACACACAGACACACACATTCTCTCTTCTCTGTTCTCTCTCCTTCTCTTCTCTCTTATCTCTCCTCTCTTCTCTCTTATCTCTCTCTCTCTCTTACACGCACGCACGCACACACACACACACACACCTCTCTCTCTCTCTCTCTCACACACACACACACACACACACACACACACACACACACACACACACACACATACACACACACACACACACACACACACACACACACACACACACACACACACGTATCAAGGACGGGGCGCCAACAGGTCGGCTGTGGGAGTCACACAGAGAGCGAGGTGACAAGAGTCGAGTTTCAAAAACAGCTGTTTCTCTCACGCTTACCCAATACACGCGTCCCTAAATAAAGTGACGTTAACTGGGCACAGCAGCATTAACTGGTAGTTCCGGTGATTATTATTTCTTTCCTAACGACGTTGCACCCCCTGGGGATGCCGAGAGCTCTTTAAGAAAAAATGGTATCTCCATTTTCTGGAAATTCTATGCGGGTATAGTATCTCCATTTTTCTGGAAATTCTATGTGGGTATAGTATCTCCATTTTCTGGAAATTCTATGTGGGTATAGTATCTCCATTTTCTGGAAATTCTATGTGGGTATAGTATTTCCATTTTCTGGAAATTCTATGTGGGTATAGTATCTCCATTTTCTGGAAATTCTGTGCTGGTATAGAAAACATCACGAGAGACCTAGAAGAAGACCCTAGATTAAAGATTGGAGGGAAAATGATAAACAACATTCGATACGCAGATGACACCGTGCTAATTGCAGGAAGTGAAAGAGACCTACAAAACCTTGTGAATATACTAGAAATGGAAAGTAAAGGTAAGGGGCTGGAACTAAACAGCAGGAAGACTGAAGTCATGGTGATCAGTAAAAAACATGAAATCCCCTCATGCAAAATAACAGCAAATGGCACAACCATGACACAGGTTGATAAATTCAAATACCTGGGAACGATCATTTCATCAGACGGCAGATGCACATCAGAAATAGCCGGCAGAATCGGTCAAGCCAAAACTGCATTCAAGAAGATGACAAGCATTCTTACCAACAAATGCCTGTCAATTAACATCAGGAAGAGAGTTCTTGAATGTTACATAGAACCAATGCTGTTGTACGGATGCGAGGCGTGGATAGTCAACAAAGCCAGAACAAAATTGAGGCAGCCGCGATGTGGTTTCTCAGGAGAATGTTGAGAGTTCCATGGACAGCAAAGAAAACAAACGAGACAGTCTTGATGGAGGCAGACACAAGTAGATCACTCATAAGGAAGATTAGGAAAAGACAGGCAACATTTTATGAGGAAAGGGGATTTGGAGCACCTAGTCACAACGGGAAAGCTGGAGGGAAAGAGAGTACCGGGTAGATCCAGGGAGAAAATGCTGGACGAACTTGCAGAGTGGCTGGGGACGAGGAGGGTGGGGGAGATGCTAGGGGCAACGAGAGATAGATGGAAGTCCATGATCGCCAACATCATGCGGCAGGGTACCTGATGATGATGATGATATTATCTGCACT